>JAODUO010000870.1:150000-198719 GCA_025642075.2 Ridgeia piscesae | reverse complement strand
ACATCAATATAAAAATAAACTTCACACGGCCTAAATGCAAACTTTTGGACAACTATTCACCGGTCTTCTCGAGGTAAGATCTTGAAGTGTAAGATTACGTTGGCGAATGCCACTGATACCAATTTTAACACATCGTCTACGGTAGACTAAAGCTCGACCTGAACACTATCTGTAAGATCTGGGTAAGATGTTTGAAAATTAGCATTATTAACTGCTTTGAGTTGTATGTTGTAGAAACCATTAAATAAATATTATATTGGAGATGAGTTGATGTGTGTAATTGGTGTGTATGTACAATGTGCTTGTTTGCATTCTCTGAAACAGAATTTTTTTAACTCTTTAATCTATATAGTTTTAATTTAATTAACTTTGAAATGGTTACACACATCTATAACAATAATATTAATATTATGAATATTTGATTGTTTTATCATAACTATTTTACCTTAAATTGTTATGTTGTATCATTATAATATATACAGCACATACTAACTTATACTTAGGCTTGTTTGCTCGCTGAGAGCATATCTAGCATAAACCATGGTTTCCCACTAATGTCGGTTTGCTGCCATTTTCTTGGTATATCTCCCGGTGTATCCCGTCTGCTTCTTCCATTGTCTTGCATTACAATTTAAAAAAACTTACTAAAATACGTCATAATTGGAGGGGCGATACGCAGCATTGATCGTTGTGGGATTCCAAACGGGAATCATTGTAAACGTGAATGTTGCATGCCAGCATTCACTTTATATGCTGGCATGCAACATCCACGTTTGTATAATATATAATTGTATCATGCGATATTTATTCTTCAGGTAATGAGAACCCCCTGTGTAATTATGGAGTATGGTGTACGTATGGCATAGACTTTCAATGTGTAATGGTACATTTAATTTACCATAGTACGAACTAGTTAATTTTTGTGACTATTATATCCGTATCTATATATGACTATATATATAAGTTTAGGCGAATTGCTCATCCATGCTTGGGGAAAGGAGTCAGCTATGCAAAAACATTTCTATAATTAAGTTTTACACCAGCCGGAAGAATTTGGAAAAAGTCTTAGTCCATAGACTATTAGGTGTCAGCACAAATACATGCTCAACTGAAGGAGATATGGTTTCACAAACAAACGAAAAACAAATAAACAAACAACCAAAAATCAATCAAACAAACATACGTGCACACACATAAACACTGTTTTATAACATTAATTTGTGTTAGTACTGACCTTTTAAAAGTAGCTCATTCCATTATTATATTCTCCTTAACGAATTTAATTTGGGGGGCTGAGAACTACCCATTCACCCCGCCTATCCCCTGACTCGCGCTCGAGGAAAGAAAGACCGGACGGGACGGGAAGGTAGGGGGGTCGGGTGTCGTTGGAAAGTATTCGTCGCCTGTAAATATTGGTCGCTGTTTTGTGTTTATGATTTAATAACATATATCCACGCCCACTGCAGTCGTACTCATGCCAACCCGAGAATTACACCAGTACACCAGTATCAATATTTAGTTAAAGTTATGATAGGCTTCTAGATAAACAGTAACCAAGACTGAAAGACCGAAACAGATATAAGATATAAGAAAAAGAAGGAAGAGAAGAACAGTGTCAGTGAATGAAAAGATTCCCTGGGCCCCTGACAATAAAAGTGATAAGACGCATCTTACTGTAAGAAACATATAGCGATAAACACAATTGAGATTATGGTGACTTATTGGATGAATCAATATTATGTCTAAATAATTATAAACGACAGAGTAGCAGTTTAAATCCAGTGTCCATCAAAGCTAACAATTCTTTGACCAATCCTTTTTATATAGTAAAATCTAATGATTATACAAACTAATTGTTGAGTGTTGGAAACAACGATAATTAAATCGTAGCCTGACCCCAGAAATTAGCTTCAACAGGAACCGGAAATGTCACGCATGCGTGTAGTCGAAGAATGGCGACATTTTGTTGGGGTTAGCCGCTCAAAACAAAGTTGATTGCGGATTTTTGTGATGAGAACAGTTTTTTAAAACAATTAACTTGGTGTTGTCCACGAAATGAAGGCTACAACTGACAAACAGTTCTTAGAGCGTCCACAGTATTTCCAGCTGGACAGTTCATTGGCATTGCGTTAGTTCCATGTTCATTTCGCGGTGGATTTGGAGATTGGTCATCTGTAGCCGGCACATCTGAAACTGCAAGATAGCGATAAACACACGATTATGATGCTATTGGAATGATACAGTGCGATGCAATAAAATTAGTTATCTGTACGCTGGGCCTATGTGTTAATATTTAGCTATGTCATTTGGTTATAATCCGTATGGCGGTGGACGTGGCCGTGGTACTAGGTCCAGGAGGGGAGTAGCCGTAGGGGCACCTTTTTCGGGCGTTTTGGCGTCGGGAGGCACCCAGGTGTCACTTTCTCCGAATCAAGTGAATCCACAAACAAACGCCAACACGTGGCGAGAACAACATGGTGACGTTTATCAACAATATAATCAACCAAATGCAAGCTACTCTGCAAATCAGTACTCTCATAATGAGAATATAAAGCAGGGAGAATTTCCGTGGAGATGGCCTGCTGATGAGGCTTCATGGCAGTCTTGGCAGGGAGATCTTGCAGGTAACCAGCAGCAGAACACAGCTAAAGATGTGGCCACACCACTGCTCCGATGCAGCTTATGCAACATTGACTTCACGGATAGAAAGGTTTGAGTCTGTCAGATTGTTTACATCACTCTTAGTTAAAAAAAGTTCAAGAATGGAACCATCTATACAAATGACATTAGCATCAAGTTATGGACATAACCCTTGCCACCTCCATATGGGATTATAGTTGGAATGCCCCATGACTGGAATGCCCCAAGCCTAGTCGCAATGCACCAATCGCAAAGTAACAATGCTCCAACAGTATAGTCGCAATGCACCATTTTGGATCGGAATGCCCCAGTGATTTTATTGTTGTTAAAACATTACATTTTATTGTCAAACCTATGTATATAATATATAATACAATTATAGATATTAAATGCATAATGCACTTAATACATGCAAACAATGGTTGAAAATCTCAGTAGCACACGCTAGTAACTATTCCACAAGTTGTTTTTTCTGTATATATAAGTGTAATATATATATGATATATATGTATAAAACATTCAATAATCTAAAAAAAATTGGAACGCATTCAATAGTCTAACAACAACAAATATGTTAGTATTATATGAAATATGTTACATATATATTGATTGCTTGCATGGCGATAATAAAACTTTTGTTATCCTAACATTTTATAATAGATAAATAGTAATTTTAATATATGTATAAATATATATATATTGATTGCTGCACGAAACAAGTACTACTGGAGTGCATATTTTTCTCCTAACACCTGACTCACGAAAGTGGGGCATTCCATCCCAAAGTGGAGCATTGCGACCACGGTGTTCCAAAATGTGGGTGCATTGCGACTTGGCGGTTGAAGCATTGCGACTGCAACTGGCGCATTGTGTCTAGGCAGTAGGGGCATTGCGACTGGGGCATTCAGGCAGAGGGGCATTCCAACCCTATCCCTCCACATACACACACGTTCCACATAAATATATGCATGCATCAACTCTACCTCCTGTAACACTAAGCTGCTTTGCTCAGGGTAATGCCTTGATTTGAAAGTTTTACATGTGTACAAAATCTGTAAAGTGTACTTTATTTAAATCAATTGTACTTGATTATATACATGCCAGCTGTGGTGTTGCTATAGAGCAGAGTCAAATAGAAAACTGTATGTAGCATACAATAATGCCTTTAGATTGTTATGCAATGAACCTCGAGATTGTAGTGCGAGTTATATGTTTGTGTCAAGAGGCTTACCGACATGTAAAATATTAATGAGAAAAATTATTTATAGTTATGACGTGTATAGCTAGATCGGGCAACGCAATACTACAGGGTATCATGAGTAGTGATACTCTGTATTCTTCATCACTGTGTCGCCATTGGCGAAACAATGCTTTATGTAAATAGTTATTAGTAATAACTTAATTAATAACATAATAAGTTAATGTAAATAATTATTAGTCATAGTCTAGTTTACCTTTTATATTGATGTCATGTTCCGGAATAAAGTTATTAATTTTGATTTGATTGATCAGCTTGGACTCTGTCCATATACATAGTGTATTTGTAGATGATGCCAAATAAAATGTCCCCTTGTTGGGACAGTCCTGATTGAAGGTATATATATATATATATATATATGTATATATATATATATATATACAGTAGCCATGTAAATCTATTGGTATTTCTCCAATTTCAGCGATATGATTTGCACTGTGCTGGTATGCTGCATAAGCAGAAAATGCGTGAAAAGGAACCACAGTTAATGGAGGTATGTCATGGTCTAGGATCATAGAGATCTCAGAACATCAATATCAGAGAGATGGAGAAAGGGGCTAGAGAGGAATTTTAGCTGGCACCTGACATCAGTATTTAACACTTCAGTCCAACAATTTTAATATGTTTAATATTTTATGCTTTAGATTGAAATTGATAATATATTGATACCAGTATGTCGGTGTTTACAAAACTCCCCTGAGGGGGCGGGATGGGGGCTGAGGCTGCGACAACAAAGTAATTCCATCTGATATCAAACAACAGCATTCTGAGATGGTTCCTTGACACATTGATTTCAGTGAACATTAACAAATTTAGTCTGAAAAAACCCAAGATTACATCAGAGCTATTAGATAGGAGCTGGGACAGGGAACCAAATGCACACAGATCTCACTCGGTCTTGGATGTCTAGTCATTTTGTACAGTATCTATTTTAAGTTGTTATACCATCCCTGTGAGGGTATTGTCTTTTGAAGAACCCCAGCTCAGGTGGATTAGCTACGATTACACCCAGGACATGAAATGTTAATTAGACAAGGGGCCAGGAGGCTAGGCCTAAGTCAACGGAGGGGGTCCTCCTTTGAAAAAAATTGAAATGGCCTGCTCTTGGGGGGATTCTTGATGTGATGTTTGGCACAATAATACTTAAATCCTAACAGCTTTGCTGCTGTCAATTTTTTATGTCTGCCCAGTGTCAGTCTTAACATAAATGTGCACAATTTAATTCACTTTGTTTTCCTAAGAAGAATATTTGTCATACAACTCATGATCTCATGTGTAAGAAATGAAATATAGTACATAATAAACTTGCATTTACAAAATGTAAAAGATTGTCAAATAAATGCAAATTGGAACCAAAAATTAACCATATACATCAATATTACTGGTTCATCATTCTGATCGCCACAGGCACAAAAGCCCTGCTGTACCGTGTTTAATGGCGCCGTCTTGTGGATACTTTCTAGATAACAACTATTTCATAAGATGGCATCACAATGCATTCGGTTTTGTTGCATTCTCAAAGCTGTGCATTTATCATGATCGCAGTTAGAAAACTTTCTAATAAAGCAGAGGAAAGGTTGAAATAATGTGATATTTGTTATCGTGTAAATATCTGTAGTCACAAGGAAACGTCAAAACAATGACTATTTAACATTGATAGGAATTAATTGTTGTGCAGGAAAATGCACCTGATAGACTAGCTGAGGCGGGCGGCAGTCCATGGCCTTCCAGGGAAACAGGAGGTGGTCCATGGCCTTCCAGGGATTCCGGAGGCAGCTTGTGGCCTCCGAGGGAGCCGTACACGGCACCGATGTCATCAGGCGAAGATCCCAATAGATGGAATAAACAGTCTCCTTTGAGCAGGAACCCACAGGCTGCTGATAGACCCAAGAAGATGGAGCTGGAAGGCAGGGACTCGAGTCAGTCAGAACAGAGTGGTGAGTTCCACTGTCAACTGTCAAGCCAGAAAACTGACCAGCATGATTCATTCGTGTAGCTGGTCATGGTCTAGTAAAGAGCAGAGGGAGAGGGGTCAGTCTTTGTCAGACACACTGTTTATCTGTGATTATGTTATTGACACGATTGGACCCAGCCATGTTTTGGTATCTTTGTTATCATGATCTTCATCATCATCATCATCATCAACTTCATAAATAAAGGTAATTTGATTTTGATTTGATCTTCATATTTAACTTCACACCTTCATCATCAAAGTCATCGACCGTGTGCGAATCAATTGAACATTTAATACTAAAACCCTCTCTGTTGAAGTTTTCTCATTTGGATTAAGGTAACAATTTGGAATGCCTATGTTGCTGCAACGCTATGTGCTTACATCGTGGTTTGTATTATTCTGAATCCATAGCTGGGTTTCTGAAGCCGATCCTGAAGAATTTGCCAGTCAAGGCAACGTTGGCGCAAAGTGGCGCTACATCGCAGTTCCCAGGGGGCAACAGGACAGGTGCACCGGCGTATGCTGTGGCCGGTGGCAGGACCCCACAGGGTGCTACTCAACGAGGCGATGCAGTGGAACCGTTTGGTTATCGTCCCAGAGACAATTGGAGCTCGCCATTTGAAGACACCAAGCAACATCAGGATTCTCCAAGGGACCGCTACAGCACTGAACAGTTCCAGCAGAGGATTAACGAGGAATTTTCACCTCAACTTTCAGAAAGGCAAGGAGAAGATGCTGCCTGGACCACAAGCGGGGGTGTTTACCGTGATGGTAACACTCACCAGAGAGGAGAGTCTGAAGAATGGTGCAACCAGGATAGAAGCTCATTTGGCAGACACGAGTACCCAGGTCCTATGGGGCAGTCTGGGGGGAGCAAAGGGGACTCTTATGGTGACAGGTTTAGTGGAGATGGGATGTACGCCCGGGAAGAGCCCATCCCAGGGTTAGACATGTTGCCGGACCACCAACGTGATCAGAACCGACAGTCAGAGTGGTCCTCACAGGAGTCGCAACAGACTGGCTTCTCATCCAACCTCTGGGAGAAGGAGGACAGCTCGAAGCCAAGGGGAGGTGGGCCAGAGAGAGCGATGCCATTCCATGATTGGGAGCACCGGGAGAGAGGCCAGGAACAGGGCCGTTATGAACAGCGTGGGGTGACAAGTAATCGCTCTGATAGCCAACGTGACCGTCAATCTAGTCAGAAAATGTCTGAGTCAGCTGATGCCTCACAGGGGGGCAGGATGTCCAGCAACTATGAAAACATACCCGAACAAAGCCTACAGTCAGGTGATTACAGACATTATGGGATGGCACCTGAAGCCGCAGAGAACCAGCATGGAAGACGTATACCACCTGGCAGTTACAAGCCACAGTACGAACAGCAAGGAATGATGCCTAAACCCGGTGATAGACAGCATGACAGAGGCCGTCAGTCCAGTCTTTACGATAAACTTCAGACGATGTCTAAACCCACGGACGGCCAGCAGGTAAGAAGGCAGCCTTCGGATAACTTTGGACCAACTGGAATGGAAGGTAGAGGAATGCCGCCGGATAACTGGCAGCAGCAAGGGCTGCCACCAAGACATCAGGAGGGGCAGCGCGGCCCAGGAGTGCCATTTGGGGAGAGGCAGCAACAGGGACTGATCCCGCGGTCATTGGAGGGACAGTGTGGCCCTGGATCGATGTCTGGAGACAGACAGCAACCTGTTGACAGGAGCTGGATGACAAAGTCTTCTGGATCGTCTGTCAACACTTGGCGACAAGAGCATCGGTCAGAGCCATGGCTGAGACCACCGGACGCTGGAGGAATGACTGGACAACGACAGGACATAATGCCCTTAATGCAGCTTGGTAGAGACTTGAGTTGCCCCGATGGCATTAGAGACTTTAGGCAACCAGAGGGAGGTAGAGACATGATTCGACCAGATAGAGTCTTTGGTCAGCCAGACGGAATTAGAGACTTGAGGCAGTCCGGAGGAGGTAGAGACTTGAATCGACCAGATGGAAGTCTCCACCAACAGCCGTCTGTACAAACGTCTATGGGTGAGACTCCAGGAATACGTCAGGACCAGATGTGGTCAAAACAGGCCCAAAAAGGCAACAATCCAACAACATTAGGATGTGTACCATCACAGGCTCAGGCCGGAATACTTCAGAGGCCAGCCCCAGGGTTAAACCAAACAGCCAAAATTGTCTGCCCGGTAAGTTATGTCATTATTTAGTTAATGGAGTTAAAATTTATATACTGAAATAACTGCATTGTTTGATGTATTTGATTTATAATAAGATGCATAGCAAAATTAGAGGAGTTCATTTAGTCTACTCATAACAAAACTTTTTCCTAGAAGATTTATGTTATATATAATCTGTGCGTAAGTATATTACATATATTGTGTGTGTTTTTGTTAACACAATATTATCGTATATTTTTATAAAGACAACAGAATTATGATACATACCAACCAATGTGCCCATGATGTCTCTTGCAGCTGTGTGAAATCCAGCTGAGTGAATCGAACAAGACAGCCCATGAAGCGAGCATCAAACACTGTGCGGTAGGTTCTATACTTCTACCTCATCTCTTGGTTCATCACCCTGTACGGTGCTTCTATACTTCTACCTCATCTCTTGGTTCATCACCCTGTACGGTGCTTCTATACTTCTACCTCATCTCTTGGTTCATCACCCTGTACGGTGCTTCTATACTTCTACCTCATCTCTTGGTTCATCACCCTGTACGGTGCTTCTATACTTCTACATCATCTCTTGGTTCATCACTCTGTACGGTGCTTCTATACTTCTACCTCATCTCTTGGTTCATCAACCTGTACGGTGCTTCTATACTTCTACCTCATCTCTTGGTTCATCACCCTGTACGGTGCTTCTATACTTCTACCTCATCTCTTGGTTCATCACCCTGTACGGTGCTTCTATACTTCTACCTCATCTCTTGGTTCATCACCCTGTACGGTGCTTCTATACTTCTACCTCATCTCTTGGTTCATCACCCTGTACGGTGCTTCTATACTTCTACCTCATCTCTTGGGTCATCACCCTGTACGGTGCTTCTATACTTCTACCTCATCTCTTGGTTCATCACCCTGTACGGTGCTTCTATACTTCTACCTCATCTCTTGGTTCATCACCCTGTACGGTACAATGACCATGTTTTCACAAGTCCACATTTGTTGTGGATCTTGTGTATATAAATGTATCACTGCAGTTAAGCATACATATTATGTGCAGGCAGTTTCTTTAATTCAACCTTGATGCCGTCACTTGTTGCAGAAATATCTCTACAAACAGATTGTGCTTGGCTGCAAGGACTTTGGCAGTCAATTTCCAACTGCTGTATTTGGACTGACAGGTGAGTTATAGCCAGTCACCAGTAGCTGGACGGGAATAGATTGTCATGCAGGAAGATTCCTTACTTATGGTATTATTAGCACAGGTCTGATTTGATACAAGTAAGGTGTGGAAATTATAGTAAAAATATGATGAATATAATGACAGTTTTCATTGTGGTTGATAAACACAGTCTGCCAGAATAATTGAAAGCAATTACAGCTTCCGTGTGCCAGGGTCCATGCTAGGTTGGAATAACTTTGAAAAACAAATTGCAGTGAAAAAGGAAGGCATCTATACAGTGAAACCTGGTGTAGCAGACCCCTTATATAATGAAAACTTATCTGCAGCAGATGTTTTATGTATTGATGAAAGTAACCCCTACTAGGGCATAGGCCTCCAACAACTGTCCAGGGCTATTTTCTCCAGTCGATTCCAGGTGTAACCCATCCTGCTGGTGTCTGCTTCAAGTTCTCAGGGTCAGGTGTGTCATTGACAACACTTTCTCTTTCCCTGTGGGTTTCCGATCAGCGCTTGCTTGGTTATGTTGTGTCGATTTTCCAGATGTCCCTGATCCATAAAGTGGATGCTCTTGAAAGTCCCTAATGACTAATTTGCATTGTTGTCACCTTCCATAGTGGACTAGTGGACATGCTGCAATTTCCACTACGGTCAGGTTTTACTATTAGATAGGAGCAGTGCCACTCCCTCCCTCCCCCCTCCCGACGGAACCAAACGTGCACAGATCTCACTCAATCTCGGAGGCCTCGTCGTTTAGTATGATACCTGTTTTAAGTTTTTATACTCTGGTTTTACTGTCGTTATTACTTCCATAAATTGATTCTCGTCTTGTTGTAGATGCCTACAGCGTGGCCCCTCCAGCACAGGTGAGAGCACAGCATTGTCATGATATTTATTTATATGTTAGTGAACTAATTTGGCCATATTATGAAAACATCGTACGGTAGTTAACTTGATTGTCAGGGGTAACTTTGAATAACGCAACCACTGGATTGGTTTCAGGGGATAGTGGTCAACAACATGACCACTCAAATGGTTGGCATGGTAACATAACCACTGTAGTAATTTCAGGTGTAATATTCAAAATGACAACCACTGAAGTGTTATCAAGGGTAATATTCAAAGTGACATGATCTGTGGGATTCAATGAAGTAGTTGTTATCCCTTGGGTAAGATTTTATTGTTATGTTGATGACACTAGGAAGGTTGTATAAAAGGTAGAGTTTATTCCTTCAAATGTCAATCACAGGTTTGACGCTGTTTGAAATTAAGAATTGTGTGTTCTGTAGTCTACCAGGTTTCGATGAATAACTCAAGATTATAGAGAATTTAAGAAAGTAGATTTCATTCCAATGTTGTATTGTTTAAGATATACTTCTTCCCTCGTTTCAGAAACCTGTTAAGCTGTTGATATATCGTTGTGGACTCGTGATGAAGTACGAATGCGCAGTAAGTTGTTTGTAACACAGTATTTAGGTTGAGATACAATTTCTTCAAATTTTCCGTCTTGTGTTGGTACATATACCGTAGGATTTTCCACTGAATAAACCAAACTGAGTAATACAATTTCATGATGAAATAAAAAAATTATTACGTGAAATTGACTGGACAGTAATATAAGTGGAAATGATAGAGTCTGATAGTGATGTCAAGTTTGTCAACATGGCTTGTTATTTTACAGGCGTGTTCTCTCAAGTGTTTTGGACAGAGTCAGTGGTACACACACATCCGCAGCACCAAGCACCTCAAGGTGGGTTTTGCACATCTGTTGATAGCCAGGATGAAAACTTAGGTTGTAACAATAAACAAACATTGAATTGGTTACAAAGCATCTGGATCATTTTACAATGATCCGCACATCCAATGCAGTTCAATCAGAAATAAAAGTAAAAATTTGAATTTTATTTCCATTATGCCAAAAACAACATTGGTGTGTCTATAATAAAAATATTGTAATTGTTGTTGCTTAACCATGTTTGTGTTTTCATGTTTCAGCATTGTGAGAAAGTGATCTCGCAGACAGGCCTGGAGGGATTTCTAGACATCTACGGCGTGTTGCCGCTCGTTCAACCTGAAGAGTGTGACAGCCCCATTAAAACACCAGGTACTCACAACAATAACAACAACAACAACAACAACAAACAATACTACAAAGCCAGGTACTCACAACAACAACAAACAACACTACAAAGCCAGGTACTCACAACAACAACAAACAACACTACAAAGCCAGGTACTCACAACAACAACAAACAACACTACAAGGCCAGGTACTCACAACAACAACAAACAACACTACAAGGCCAGGTACTCACAACAACAACAAACAACACTACAAGGCCAGGTACAACAATAACAACAACACTACAAGGCCAGGTACAACAATAACAACAACACTACAAGGCCAGGTACTCACAACAACAACAAACAACACTACAAGGCCAGGTACTCACAACAACAACAAACAACACTACAAGGCCAGGTACTCACAACAACAACAAACAACATTATAAGGCCAGGTACTCACAACAACAACAAACAACATTATAAGGCCAGGTACTCACAACAACAACAAACATCACGACAAAGCCAGGTACTCACTACAAAAACAACAGTAAACAAACAATACTACAGGGCTAGATATAACAGTAACAACAACACTACAAGGCCAGGTACTCACAACAACAACAAACAACACTACAAGGCCAGGTACTCACAACAACAACAAACAACACTACAAGGCCAGGTACTCACAACAACAACAAACAACACTACAAGGCCAGGTACTCACAACAACAACAAACAACACTACAAGGCCAGGTACTCACAACAACAACAAACAACATTATAAGGCCAGGTACTCACAACAACAACAAACAACACGACAAAGCCAGGTACAACAACACAACAAGGCCAGGTACTCACTACAAAAACAACAGTAAACAAACAATACTACAGGGCTAGATATAACAGTAACAACAACACTACAAGGCCAGGTACTCACAACAACAAACAGTACTATAAGGTTGGGTACTCATAAAAACAACGCTAAAAGAGCAACAACAGTAGCAAAACTAGATATTTGCAACCACATGAGGCCATGTACCTACAACAACACTACAAGGCCATGTACACAGTCACAATCATGCAAGATTATGTGCGAAAAGCAACAACAACCAACAACACAACAGAGCATGTACAGCAACAACACTTGACGCTATCTTGGGCAGACTTTATGTCGCATCATTTGAGGTTTTTTGTGTTAAAGTTACATTTGTATTGCAAGGTGTAGTATACAAAGCCCCCAAATAAGTTTTCAAATGGTTTATATTTCTGTTTCATGAAGTTACTAAAGTAGATGTGTCAGAGAAGTGGTTTTGTGACACACAGGCACACAGGATGAGTCACTGACCCAGATGCAAGGACAGGACGCAAGGTCATCATACAGCCAGGACAAGGTCACTACCATGGTCAGTCATTTTTTGGATGCGGCCAGATTTATGTGCAAAGACTTTCAAATGATTGTCGATCTTTTATGTTTATCAGTCATTTTCGAAAGCATGCCAATAACTATTATAATAAATTTATTCAAAATTGTATTTCACAGACCGGTAGTAAATAGTTTATTTTTTATAAATATTTCTATAAAATGTTAAACAAATTAATACCGATATTTTCACTACTGAAAATGTAGTTTGGCTTTGCTAAGTTTGAAGAAATGTACCTCACAATCCATACCATTGTGGCCTGCCACGTATTGTAGAGAAGACGCTGTGGCTGCCTGAGGCAGTGTACACATTCTAAGTGACCTGTCTTTTGTTTACAGAGGTACGAGATGGCGTATCCTGTCAGTGGTGCATCGGCACCAGAGAGTAGATCCAAGCTGACGGTGTACGAGTACAGCCACGCTGGCGCGCCAAACACATCCACGGTAATCCCGCCATTGTCACTGATACGTTCATCTGTAGCACTTAGCGTTTGTTTTACTTACTTAAGTTTCTTCGTATAGGATCACACGTAAGGCCGCAAACAAAGAACGACAATGTTTTGTGTCCGCTGCCAAATTCGTCACTTGGCGCCCAACTCCATCCGAGTGCTTTTATCTCCCGCTCCACTGATCTTCGTTATTTATGGTGACACAGACAAAATATTCAAAACATTGGCGACGTTATAAACAGCTTTTTGAGATGCGAGTCCATAAGACCCCCACACACAAGGGCTGCCAGACGAAATTCAAGAAGTACAAAGCTATGGACAATCATAATGAGTTCGCTAGCAAGCTAACGAAAACCAGCCCCACCAGTGTGCCAAATATTGACAGCGATGTGGTCAGGTAGACCCACAGACACAACTAGACCCACACTGTTGTGTTATGATATAGCTGTGTAAACCCACATGTTTGCTATTAGTTTGTGTTTTTAATTATTTGGTGTATTCATTATATTTCAGCAGGGTGTTGTGAGACGTCCTACATCTAGAATCCTTGATCCTAGTGGGATTAAACGCCACATGGATGCACCCTGCGACCCTGTTGGGGCGCCCAACCCTAGTGCGATGAGGCGCCCTGTGAGTGGAGCCCTGGATTCCGGTGTTATGGGATGCCCTGTGGGTGGAGCCCTGGATTCAAGTGTTATGAGATGCCCCGTGGGTGGAGCCCTGGATTCAAGTGTTATGGGATGCCCTGTGGGTGGAACCCTCGACCCCAAAACTGTGGGTTACCCTGTGAGTTTGGGCGTGGACATGGCCAAGGTTCCGGCCCCAGCGGACAGCAACCCTAAGCTGACTGTGTTTGAGTACGGCCATACGTCCAGGCTAGTCGCCCCTCAGCCATCAGGGTCCATGGTAATACTCTCATACTGACATCATGAAATATCTTGTTCATTTTGTAAGAAGTTTACTTACTTTGGGGCATAGTTTGTGAAACGACTCCAGTATGTGACCAAGACTCGTAGCCAATGAGTTGAAGCGTCGTACACTTCACAAACTATGCTCCAAAGTAAGTAAATTTCGTACAAAATAATCAGGATTTTAGATAGCGTATCAGTGAAAGACATTCTTTTTCAAAAAGTACATGTGTTTGCATGTGCATGTGCAAGCCTCTATTTCTTTCAGCCAGTGAAATAGTTTGAGGTGTAGTGCACAGATATCTCATGAACGGCAGACTCGTGTTTACGTGGTCTGTGACAGCTTGAATATCTATAATAACACAAACCACATACTCAGATCCTCGAGAATATGACATGAATTAGCCAACTGTTGTTGCAGTCCCATCTTTTAGGTAACTCAGAAGTGGGTGCTGTATTTTTGAAAGCTGACATCCATAGTAAAGATAATTACTTGTCAAAAGTTGATGGATAAGGTGTATAGCTTTGGGCGCTACCCGATGACAAGTGTCATGCCATAACCTGAAGCGATAATGTGAAGTCATCTCTTATGGGAAGAAGTCTGTATCTGTAAGATCCCATGGGGCAGTAGTCACTGGACTGAATGCTGTCAGACAGTGAAGCTGCAGGTGTAGCTTGTGACAGTTCTGTGGACGTAATGAATGAATATATCTGTTTCTAGGGAGTTTTGGATGAACAGTCAATCAAGAAGATAGCAGACACTATATCTGACATCAAGAATGCCAGTAAGCAACAGGTAAGTTCCCAGTCCCGTGTGTCAGCCATGGCCTCTGTCTTAGTTGTCACACAAGTGTGTATGATTGTTTATATACTTTGTGTTAAAGCGTCACTTGTGTATTTGACAGTTGTTGACTTAACCCTGCGACCGGCCAGCGAAAATCCTCTGTTGCGTACTGTTACAATAAAAACATAACTCTGCAAATACTTATCATAAAAATATGAATGAAGCATCATTTTACTGCCAAATGAACTCTTTATCATAATAAAATTATACTATCTCTATTATGTCAGATAAACATGGTGATATTATTAGCTGAACAAAAAATACAAACAAAACAAATGCACTATCATGATCCCAAATAATTACTGAACCGACAAATTTCTTACTTCATGTGAGACAAATGTAGCAATACATTTTAGCTGCCAAATAACATAAAAATGTATAAAATCCGTTAAGAACTTTTATTTTTATGATTTTTTCAACATCAAGGTAGGCCATTTTAGGCCGCCCAATCGATGCTACATTCGAGCGGTGAAATGTTGCGCTGACAAATGGTTGATTTTTCAGACCAAAAAGCACCCAAAGTCATTCAAACTATTTCAACTAGTATAATAGTCATATTCTTGAATACTGTCAGTTGTTTTGTCGAAACTTTTGAATCGAGAAAGTTCTTCGACACGAACGTCCGGGGTTCGGACCTTTATGAATGGATGCGTAAATTCGTCACGGAATGCGTAGTAAATCAACCAAGTTTGGGCATCAACTTTGTCACGTTTTGTCCGCCCGCGTGTACCTAGCTGCCATTCAATGTGCTCATGAATAAATATATACCATCTTGAAAAATCTGTCAGCTATCCGATGATACCAAATATGCGCGGGTCGGTTACTGATTACGCAAACTAAAAATGTTTTATGCAGGAAGGTTTCTCTGGCCGATTAATCGGCCCTGGCTGGTCGCAGGGTTATGGACATACGTCGGCTCATCACAGATTCCTGTTTATCCAGTTCTCGGTGACCTTTCAGATAACCTGTACACATTTTCAATAAAGTCAAACGATGAAAGCGCAGTAAACACTTCTCTTGCAGTGCCTGTTTGAGGGGAGTTCTGCAGCTAATGTCTTGCAGATTTTTTTTAAATCCTTCATGTGTTAAATGTTTTTTCATTATGTACCCAGTAATTTTGTTTATGACTTTGTATTGTACGTGACTGGTGAAATATTTGAATGTTGCACTGTCTGTATAAATAGGGTAACTATTAAAAGATAATAAGGGTAACTATTAAAAGATAACAAGGGTAACTATTAAAAGATAATAAGGGTAACTATTAAAAGATAACAAGGGTAACTATTAAAAGATAACATGGGTAACTATTAAAAGATAACAAGGGTAACTATTAAAAGATAACATGGGTAACTGTTAAAAGAAAACAAGGGTAACTATAAAAGATAACAAGGGTAACTATTAAAAGATAACAAGGGTAACTAGTAAAAGATAATAAGGGTAACTATTAAAAGATAACAAGGGTAACTAGTAAAAGATAATAAGGGTAACTAGTAAAAGATAATAAGGGTAACTAGTAAAAGATAATAAGGGTAACTAGTAAAAGATAATAAGGGTAACTAGTAAAAGATAATAAGGGTAACTAGTAAAAGATAATAAGGGTAACTAGTAAAAGATAATAAGGGTAACTAGTAAAAGATAATGTTAAATAAATTATGAGAATTTGGCACACATCAGGTTATCTGGAATTATAATATATTCACGCTATATGTAAAGAAATAAAACAAGAAAGTAATTTTTGCACATGTCTTCTCCCTGGTAATAAACAGTTAACAGAACATCAATGGGTTTATGTTTATAATAAAATTATTGCCGTCATGTCACAAAGCTGTTGAAAAGTTGGTAAAGATTTCCTGGTTGGTTACTGAGATGTGGGTTTCATGCAGATCTGACTAAGTCATTAAACGTTTCGCTATCTGAGGTAGCAGGCATTTGTACTGATTAGTTAACTTGTTTACGTTCGTTTATACTAGAAACACATGTCTAAATTAACCATGATGGTTATTACCTAAAATAAGTCTACCTCCTGTAAGTTGAATATATCATGCCTGGCAAGGATAATAAAAATATAATCATCAAGAACAATTTGAAAACTTGTAGTGTTATATATTTATATTCTACAATTTTGTATTATATATTTTTATATAGGTTTGTATTAATAAATGTTGGAAATATTACGGTGTGTTACTATTTATTGCACAAGCATTTTAAGTAGTGAGTGATCAGAGGAAGATTCTGAGGAGAAAACTCAAACAGGATACCAAAGTATTGCATTCAGTAATCTTCCAAATAACTATATAAATATTCCCAATACAGCCACCTCTCAATTAAGGATGCTAACGGTTTAAGTCCCAAATTATTTCCATAAGGGTAAAGTAGAGGAAATTAATATTGCTGCTATAGCCTCGGTTACCCAGGCACCGTGAGGTGGCAGCCATTCTGGGACATAGATAACCTTTTTGAAGTGCCAAGCCATGCTTCAAAACAATGATTGGTGAACTGGTTTTCCGAGTAGATTACTGTACCGACAATTCTAGTAATCCTTTCCAAAATTTAAGCTGCACAGAGGAAATAATTATCATTAAAATCAAAACGTGTTGCTGTTGAATGTTCATATGCCAAAGTCTTAGCCATTCTTCTGCATACATTTTCCATCAGCAGCTACTGTTGCTGATAATTTCCGGTGGGATTTTTGTACTTTTTCAACTGAAATCCAACGTTGCTACCAAAAAGACAATGAAAACAATTTACGTAGCACAAGATCATCTGATATCGTCACATCGTGTTTTACTCAAGATATGGCCACCATGACTTTGTTGGGGCCAGCGGCTTCTATAATTCACTTTTGCTGCGGCAGAAGCCATTGGGCAGGGCCCGTGAATGCTCGGAGACATTGAACCTGCAAAATAAGTGACTCGATGCGAGAGATTGTTATGCCCTGCCTATTACACATGTCTGCCGTGAAGGACGTTACACCACAACTTCTTGTCAGTAAGGGATAAGAAGGCTGCCAGATGTTGGACCTATGATCTCTTGGTTTTAATGCCCATGAGGGTGTCTGTACAGTTGAACTGCCAATTGTCTATGATTCCTTACACACAAGGGTGTCTTTATAGTTGGACTACCAATTGCCTATGAATCCTTGCCCATGGGGTGTCTGTACAGTTGGACTGCCAATTGCCAATGATTCCTTGCCCACGAGGGTGTCTTTACAGTTGGACTGCCAATTGCCTATGATTCCTTGCCCATGAGGATGTCTTTACAGTTGTACTGCCAATTGCCTATGATTCCTTGCCTGTGAGGGTGTCTTTACAGTTGGACTACCAATTGCCTATGATTCCTTGCCCATGAGGGTGTCTTTACAGTTGAACTGCCAATTGCCTATGATCCCTTGCCCATAAGGGT
The DNA here is from genome assembly GCA_025642075.2 of Ridgeia piscesae. Classification (NCBI taxonomy): domain Eukaryota; kingdom Metazoa; phylum Annelida; class Polychaeta; order Sabellida; family Siboglinidae; genus Ridgeia; species Ridgeia piscesae. The sequence goes on along the minus strand of JAODUO010000870.1, from coordinate 180,411 downwards.
GTCTTTACATATGGACAGCCAATTGTCTATGATCCCTTGCCCATGAGGGTGTCTTTACATTGGACTGCCAATTGCCTATGAATTCCTTGCCAAAGAGGGTGTCTTTATAGTTGGACTGCCAATTGCCTATGATTCCTTGCCAATGAGGGTGTCTTTACAGTTGGACTGCCAATTGCCAATGATTCCTTTGCCCATGAGGGTGTCTTTACACCTGGACTGCCAATTGCCAATGATTCTTTGCCCATGAGGGTGTCTTTACAGTTGGACTGCCAATTGCATATGAATCCATGATGGTGTCTTTATAATAGGACTGCCAATTGCTAATGAATCCATGCCCATAATGGTGTCTTTACAAAAAGACTGCCAACTTGACTATGATTCCTTACCCATGAAGGCATCTTTACAGTTGTACTGCCAATTGCCTATGATTCCTTGGCCACGAGAGGGGTCTTTACAGTTGGAATGCCAATTGACTATGATTCCTTGCCCATGATGGTGTCTTTACAATTGGACTGCCAATTGCCTATGAATCCTTGCCAATGAGGGTCTCTTTACAGAAAGACTGCCAATTGCCTATAAATCCTTGCCCATTAAGGTGTCTTTACAAAATTGGACTGCCAATTGCCTATGAAAATTCCTTGCCCTATTGGGAAGGTGGCTTTACCCCGGTTTTGGGGACCGCGAACTTGCCTATTTACTTTCCCTTGCCCAAATTTTAAGGGTTTTCTTTATAGGTTTTGGACTGCCAATTTGCCCTATGGGTTCCTTGCCAATGAGCGGGGTCTTTTAATTAGTTTTTTACTTTCCAAAATTTGCCTAATGATTCCCTGGGCCAGAAAAGGTGGGGCTTTACAGGGTTGGAAACTTGGGCCCAAATTTTCCCTCCCGTTTTATGTGTTCCTTTGGGATGGCCCTTGCAGTTGAACTGACTGTCCCAAAAGATTACATGGATTGTACACTTGGTTCTTCCATTGTGTGGCCATGAAGACAGTGTGGATCTGTAGCCCTGGGGATACTATGTCTGGACAAAGTGGTCAAATTTATCCTCCATGAAATTAAGATGACTGTAATCATCAACGTCTAGGTTGTGATATCTAGTATTTTTGAAAGGTGCCTGGTGAGGTTTCCTCGCAGGCAGACCACAGTCTGTAGTAGTGCAGTGGTTTTACAGGTCGTGGACGGAGGTGTTAATGAATCGAGCATGACTTCCTCTTGTCACATTTCCTCTAGGCTTTCTGTGCTATGCAGGCTGCAGCAACCTTAATTTTTGCACTGCAAGCACCTACTAGCAGGCGAGGGCAGCCACCTTGCTGATGTTCACACTCTTCGCCCAGTCTGAAGAAAACAGTGAGTGTGATGGATTGAACTTCACAGATTCTAAGAACTTGCGTGATTATACTTACATTTCGATCAATGTCACCGCACTCAGACAGTGCACTCTGTGTTACGCATATTACACTTTGTTGTTGCCAAGACTGTCTTGCTGAATTGCTGAAGACATGACTGGAGCAGAGTGTGTACATCATTATAAATCACAAGTATTCTGGGATGAGATGTTTTCCCTGAATTGGCAGATTTCTGCCCCTTTCTTGACTGAAGCCGTCATTTCTGAGACTGATGAAAATCTATTGAGATTTTGAAATGCGTATTACTGTGTGGAGTTTCTTATCTTATATGTCTATCTTGATGAGTTGACAAAAGTTCTGGTAAATAATAACCACACACTACACCTGTAGTCCAGTCATTCGACAGTCATTCGACAGATATACATCCAGTAGCATATAGACCAGACCTTGTGCAGAAGTCTCTGCATATGACAGTCTAAACTAGTCCCTCCATCAGAAATAAATAATGTTTGTCTCAACATTTTGCCAAGATTATAAATGACTGCATCAACTGATGCACTTAATAGATATTAACATACTGTCGTTTTCCAATTTTTATCAGAATGGAGCACACACTTGCACCATGGATTTCAACTTGCTTACATTTTTGATGATAATTTTGGATCGCACTTTTGAGATCGGAAGTGATGGATTCAAGATGTTAATTCTAGTGCTGTAAACTGTTGCGTCAAGAGCAAAAACTGTTCTAACTCCAAGCAAGTTTGCCAGTGATAATGTTGCAATCCTACAGCATGTAAGTTTACAATGGCAACTTGGACGATGCATCTCAAGTTGGACTCAGCTGAAGAGAAGAACACCCGTATACTGAACATATGGATCTGGTAGTTGTGTTTACTGTCAGTGAGTTCACACCACCAAATGATGTAATGACAAGACAGCAGGTGTCTCACTGTTTTTAGTAACTTTGCTGATTTGCTCATTAAAGCTGCTAACTTAATAAATGTTGCTGTCTGGTTGTGTTAATTTATGGTTATATTCTAAGGCTTTGATTGCAATTTTCATGTTGAAAAAATATACACTAAAATAACATATGATTACCCAAAGTGTGGGCATTAATAACATATAACATTGCTTTAACCTCAAGATGTGGGCTTTCATTTTCATTTCAATGTGGGCATTATTTTGAACACCTGGTTTTTGCTACCATTATGGTTTTTCATGGCAACTGCCATGTGTGATTTTATGTGTAGGAATAAAATACAGTCCACTGATTAGAGGATATAGTCAGGAGGCAGTCTGACTTATAGATCAATGACAGTCAGACAGCCCCCTGACTTAAAACAGTACAGACTGCCCCTGACCCAGAAAACAAGTCTGTGTCTATGAAAATGAAGACTGGTTATAGTAAAGACAAGCGGCCCCTTGATGAGAAGGTGTACTACGTCTTTTGCAAAACCAGGCAAACTGCCTTCTGACAAATGCCATAGGATGGGTGTATGAAAGAATGAGCAGCCTTCCCTTCACTATAAGACATCTTAAGTCTATCACAGAAGAGGTTGGCTGATATAACAGTAAACCTGTATTTAAACAAGGCAGATGACTTTCTGACTGACCTTTTGTCAGGCAGCACTGTGCTAGGTTGTCACGCTACCAGCGTTACATATCAGATGTGTACCTACCTACGACCTGTCAACCTTTTCTTTTGCATAACAGCTGTCCGTATGCTTCAGTTTGATATCCAGCCTGGTGTGTTGTTACTGTGCACCGTTCGTTTCACATGCTGCTGTGACTGACTGACATGAGAACTTGTTGATACGTTACCCCTTGTGATTGCAGGATAATTCACCACATCCTGATCGCACAGTCAAAGGAATTTTCCCAATAGCTGACTACTATTCTACGAAAGCAAATCGCTCAAGTGTTCCAAATCATGGCTCTGACGCCAGTAGACACAAATACCCACAGGACAGAAAGGACAACGGTCAAAGACCTGAATCCCAGGACAGGGACAGGTCTCGGGACCAGCGGAAAAATGAAGAGCGTGGTTTATCTGAGCGTACCAGAGCATCAGCAGATTTTGGTGTAGCCGAACAGAGAAGCCGCTACGGTAGATTACCTGAAACCGGTGCAGACTCGAGACGCCAGCCACGAGACGTGGACAGGCACAGACAAGAGCATCGTGGTGGTGCAAGATCACAAGAGCAAAGATCACAGGAGCAGCGAAGACCTCGGGGAGACGAAGCATCCAGACACCGCGATGTGCATCGTTCTACCTCCAGAGCGTCTGGCAGTAGTGATGGTTCCAGGAAGGCACAGTCAGACAGCAGAACCAAGTCGGCACCGCTGCAGATACAAGCAGCCAAATCAGCATCAAGCCAAGGGTCGAGATCAAACGACACAAAGCCCTCGGGTCAGACACAGATCCGGACAGTGGCAACAAAGAAGGCAGAGCAACCGAAACAAGTCCCAGAGAAGTCGGCAGCCAGCAAACAGTCGGTTACGAAGCAGTCACAAGTTGACAAAGATCGTGGAAAGATGTCCTTAGAAAAGCCCGTGATTAAGCAGGAAAGGCCACAAGAGGTGAAACGTGGGGAACAGACTGGCAGTAAACCATCAGTAGTAAAGACGGAAGTGAAACAGGAGGCAAAGCAACCTGTGAATAAACCACTGATAGCAAAGACGGAAGTTAAGAAGGACGCAAAGGCCCAGAGTTTGGGAAATAAAGTTCCACCTCAACCAGCAGCAAAAAAAGAAACAAACAAGAAACCGGATGTGAAGAAACCGGCAACAGATGATGTGAAGAAGGCAGGTAATGGGGTGAAGAAGGAACCAACCATACATACTAAAACAGACCCAAAAGGAGCGGCCGTGAAGGATAAGACCAGTAAAGCAGACGGCGAGGACAAGAAGGCTCCACTGAAGCCGGGTAGCAAGAAACCAGACCAAGTCGTGATTGACTTCACCAGTGTAGAGGGTAGAGAAAGGTCATTGTCGAAAAGAGGAGACAGGTCAGATGTGTCCAGCCGATCGAATAAGTCTGACTCTGAAAGGTCATTCAGTCAGAATAGAGACCGTGTGTCTGCGAGCCGGAGTAGAGAGCGACAGTCTGGCAAAGAGCGAGGGAGACCTTATCGTGCAAACAATGGCAGGGGTAGGCCGGGGTATGAGCAAGAACCACGCAGTTCTAGTCATGACAGAGGACCACAGTCTGAGAGACAAAGAACTGATCCTCACGCTGAGCGTTTCAGACATGATCCTCACTCTGAAAATGCTAGGTATGATCCTGAACACGACAGGCACGATCCTCATGCGGAACATGGCAGGCATGATCCTTGCAATGAACATGCTAGGCATGATCCTCACGGTGAACGTCCAAGGTATGATCATCACACTGAACGTGACCGGCATGATCCTCTCGACAGGCATGATCGTCATGATGAACGTCCCAGACATGATCCTGAACGTGACAGACATGACTGGCCGATGAGGGATGAAGACAGCGATTGGGAGAGACAGAGAGACTACAGCGAGAGACACAATGAAGAGGACCACAATGAAGAAGGCTTGCAGCACTGGCTGGATGAGGAACATTGGCTGGACAGGTTCGGGGAGGATGAGGAGGACACTTACGAAGAGCACAGATTTGGGGAGGACGCACAACCAGTGCAAGAACAAAGGCAGCAGCCCTCAGACTTCCGAGGGAGAGGCAGCGGACGGGGGCGAAGCCGGGGGCGGGGAGATACGCGGAACAGAGGAGGGCATCGACAGTTCAATGTGGCCTCCTGTGAACCCGCTGGGACTCAGAGGAGGTTCCCAGGCAGGTCTGGAGAAGTGGAAGAGCATGTCAGACGCGACCGACGGGACATCCGACCAGAACCACTGATGGCACAGAGAGTCAACGCACCAGATGAGTTGGTGAGTAGTGAGAAACTCAGATGTTCTTGTGTGTTGAAAACAAGAGGAAACATTCCAGTGTTATTTATGTAAAAGAGTTAATACAACCTAGCCATTTACAGCTACGGTAATTTTGGAATACATGTTTTAATCATAGGATTGATGGTGTTTCATAAAGAGCACCATTTTGTCCAGTGAACTTACGTCATAAGTTGATCCATCAGCAATTGACATTTATAGTTGGAAAGCATATAATCCATTTGATTAAATATTGCAAAAGCAATAAAATATTTATTCATTGAACATTAACCATAGCCAGTCTCGAAAGATTATAAATATTCTGAACAGTTTAACATTTTGGATAATCACTAACTGCAAAAGTGTTGTTATAGTTGCAAATGATTATCGTCATGTGTGTTAAGTCAAGGTGAATACTGCCAAAAAAGTCGCATTTTGATTCCCTTTAATTAAGAATACCAGTTTCTATATGCCATCTAAGTGACTTGTGACTTACTTTGATAACAAAATGAATGATAATTATTTTAACATTGTAACTCTAGTACTACTTTCTACAAACCTAAGAATCAGACAAAATCGAACTTTCTGACTTGATCCCACTTGTGAATACAACCCTTGCTTTGATGTCAGAATGAGTTTGTTTGCACTGTAATGTGATGATACTTGAAGCAAACAACCTGCACATTGTCACATGACCACAGAGCCCACCCAATTGTGATGCTAAACTGACGACGAAACACTTAACATCTTAATTGCTTCATTGATTTAGCATGAAACTTGGATGTTCAGAAGTTTCTGGAACTTGTTTTAAAAATAGTAACAATCTGTGAGCACTTCACGTGCTGTGACCTAATCTTAATTACTTATTAAAACATTGTATTAGTGACATGGCGTGAAATGCATAAATTACTTTGATATATTGATGATTTATTCTTCAGTTATTGCCCCATGTTTGTGAAATTAACTGTATTTGTCGTGGCTTCCAGATGGACATGGACACAGCTGTTGCTGTGTTCACGCAAACTCTCCAGCAGTTTGTCAATAGTCTGCAAGGACAGGTAAGTGTCTGGGCCCGTACGGTGTCCATAAACCACTTTACTAGTATCTCCCAGTGGGAGTTGCATAGTCTCGCACCACCCGGTTGGTTTATGGAATTCCTGCGGATCGGCAGCGAGGTTTGAGTAGTAGAGAGCTGAGGTCCAGCGTGCCTGAGCCAGTGTTGTACAGTGGAGACATTGCGTGGCGCCTGAGAGTCATGCTTATCCTAAGGATGTTACATTTTTGTGACCTACAAAAAACAAAAGAACAGAGGCTGCAGGTTTGCAAGAACATTTCAATCAAGAGAATGAAAACATGAAGGAAAGGGGAAATTTGCAATTGGTGCAGCTTAATGCGATGAATGGGACGAAGAAGCAGACAGAAGTGGTAATGTGTGTGGCCCACGCACATAAGAGAGCAGGGGCAAAACAACGTACTGGCTGCCGGAAAAGGGATTACTACAGCTGAGGATTATTATTATAGAAAGACAGGAAGATAAGAGGCGTAGAGAGGGCTGTCGACATGAGCAGATTCCGGAAGCATGGAAGACAACAAGAAAAATGGCAGAAAAACACTTGCATAAGGATACGGAGGAGAAAAACAAAACACTTTGTATTGTAAATTGCAGCCAATGTTGGGTTTGAAACAACTAGAAATGGAGATACCCTAGTCGCGAATATCATAAATATTGTGTTGAGAGTCACCCATAATTAAAGCTACACCCCACCCCAACTGTTTCTTACATACAAGTTTATCTATTCCAACTTGTTCAGTGTTATGCAGAATTTTCACTTAAACTCGTGAAATAATGTGTAACTGTTGCCAGTCGTGAATTGTAAAAGAAAAACCTCTGATAAGCCAGAAAAGTCTTGAATACATATTGGTCTATCTACTGTCACTGTGGGTAAGAATTAGATATGAAGACTAGGCCAATATAAGTTTATTGTGTATCTGGATGTTTAAATATATTTGCAGCACTTATTGCTTTCCACAACGTTGTCTACTTTATAATTCAAGCCACACACACATATTCTGAAAGGTGTTCTTAGACATCTTTCGGAATTGTATATTTGATCAAAATTAATTATATTTAGATAAAACTCTCACGAAGACAATTTTGGGTCCTTTCTGTTGTTTTGGCTTCCCCTGAAGTGTATTGGCATCGTTTGACAACGCCTCTGACTACACCAGTGTGGTGCTGGTGAGACTGTCATCGCGACTGTGCCGTGCGTTGTCACCTGTTTGCTGTGTTCGTTCTGTAGACGACGAGCGACCGTCACATGGGTGGTCGGGTGGCGAGGCTGACGCCAGAGGAGCACCTGTTCGTGGAGCAGATCGAGGCGATGACGGGCATCCACGACGCCGGCACGATCCTCAGCGCCATCGACATCCTGCAGAATATGGACTCGAAGGTGATCCAGACCCTCGGCAGCCTCGACCCGTCCGTCATCCAGGAGCTCTTCACCGGCAACCTGTCGCTGCAGGGCTGCGGCGGCATGGACATGCAGCAGATGGTGCAGAGCATGCTGTGGAGTGGAGCAGCAGGAGGAGCACCGGGAGGACTACACGCACCGGTGGAGGACGTGCGTACGGTCGAGATAGCACAACGGGGCGACGTTGGCTGGCGCGGGCGGGGCAGGTGGAACGGAAGAGGGCGCTTCCCGAGTAGGGGAATGGGGCAGAAGAGGTTCTATGAAGGGCGTGGTCGAGGTGGCCCACAGGCGAAACGGGGAAGACCGTTCGTTTAGTGGATTGTGCCGGCAGAGAGGGGCGAATGTTTAGTCAGTCCCACCGGCGAAGGCAGGAATATTATTTCTTCACACCAGCAAAAATGGAAAGTAATTCCCCTAATGAATGACATCAGCGAATACTGGAAGATCATTTCCTTAGTGGGGCCCGCCAGTAGAGAGCGCAGGATTTGTTCCTTCGTGGATCCTTTTTACAGACACTAGTGATTCGCTACGGCAAAGAGAGGAAGATCGTTTCCTTAGGGATCTCTGCAGCAAAGTGAGAAATCTTGTTCCCTTTGTGGGTCCCACCAGCAAACAGAAGACCATTCCCGTAGTGGATCCCACAAGGAAAGAGGGGAAGCTCATGTCCTAAGTGGATCCCTCATCCAAAGAGGAGACGATCATGCCCATCAGCAAACAACGGAAGATCAGTCCCTTAACCAAGAAGGAAAGATCGTTCTCTTAGTGGATTCCAACAGCGAAGAGTGGAAGATCGTTCCGTTAGGGGATGCTACTTTTGTGAGAAACACAAGCACGGGGCAGATTACCAAACTGTTTGGATAAATGTGCTGCACTTACAAGTGAAGAGGAGCAGTGTTCTACTATTGCGCCAAAACATTTGTGACCAACACAATATTTGTGGCCCATAAAGTGTGTGGCCCTACTCATACGCCTATGTCCTGCATGTAAACATAGCACCTAATCAACATTATATTGGATGTATAAGTTTTAATATTTTCTTAAACGATGACGGACGGTCATGCCGGCAGGAAGTTTTTGAAAGTTGCCAGACCGACAGGAAGTTACGTTCTAGAGCATGCGGACTGACAGTGATGTCGAACACGGAGCAAGAGACCCCCGCTTGGTCTTCACGTGTCAAGCAAGAACGCTGTCTCAAGTATACGCTGGATGATAAACATCGAATGTCATCCTCGTACCAAAATTACGTCGTTTTGACCCGTTACAACGTTAGTTTTGCTGCGAGTTGTTTCTGGAAAACTGTTTGAATTGTCGCGTTGAGTTAGCGGAGTTAAGATGTTCAACACGGCGATACAGCCCGGTGTCAGACCTCGGAGTTAAGATGTTCAACACGGTGATACACCCCCGTGTCAGACCTCGGAGTTAAGATGTTCAACACGGCGATACAGACCGGTGTCAGACCTCAGAGAGAGAAGACCTGAAGACGGAGGCTGAAGAACAAGGGCGAATACTGAATTGTTGTTTTGTGGACTTTGTATAGTAGTCTTAGTCAGCAAATGCTGAAAACGTTCGTGCAACTGTCACGCAGTGAGTGTTCGTTAGTTTAAACTAGTTACTGGTTCTTTAATGCGACAGACATTTAGCAATGCGGTAAGAGTAACAGCAGAGCTGTTGGAATGCGTAATACCGTTAGAAGACATGTTTTGTATTGTTCTACTTTTCATAAATGTTGCTGTATTTTGAGGACTCGAATGCTATACATTTCTTAACTACGTCGTGTCGTACGCTTTAGATTTTTGTTTACCTGTGTACCTGTTGTGATTAGTAAATAAGTTACTGAAACCACCAGGACATAATGTTGTTATTATACTCGCTGTTCATCGGGATGTTCGACGTCTTCCCAAGGACCCGGGACATATACAGACGACACTACAACTTGGGTTGCGTAGACATTGAGACATTGTCAGGTCATGCGCTGTTGTCAGGCCGTACCTTGGAGGAGAGGTTTTGCTAGACCTCTACATCTTTTCACATCACCACACCATCTCGGGTTGTGTGTAGGGTTTGTTGCGAGGATGACTTCATGTCGTCAAATGTTTTTCTTGGTCCTGTTGCGGAGTTCTTCATTAGGTATTGGTCCATGATATGCAGGCCGACTGAAGACATTGCGACAGCATCACGTGTCCATTACATTGTGTTCTTCATCTACGCGATGCTGGCACCGAGCAGGACGTACACATTGTTGCATTTCTGTGCTATCTTGGAACTGCCCAGAATGGCAGAGTGTTCCGTCGTTGTGGTTGTTTAAGAGGTTCTGGTTTGCAGAAGATCTCGGCATCTTTCGTTTTGTACCAACATTTTCAACGTTTTCATTATGAACGAAAGTCTGGAATAGGGACTTGCGAAAGACGACAGGAAGATGGAAGGGGCTGCTATTGTGGAACAGCGGAAGTCGATATCATCAGCAGAGACTGACAGCATCCTCGCAAGGGACTGCTGTTTGCTTGCAAGCTATGCCCCTGGTAAATCTCCTTCGAGAAATGGTTGATTTAGTCGAGTTGAACGAGTTTATTTACCTTGCCAGTCGCGACGCTTCATCCGTGAGAACAACGCTAATACCCGCCCCAATTTGAAGACGGGTACACAGTTTCTGGGAATTCCAGTATACAGACCCACAGCCTAATCGCACAAGCGGCTGAACGGTTACGGTGGATGCGAATATTTGTTTCTACATCCCAAACATTGCATGTAACACGAGCAGCGTGTGGCTGACACATGCTATCGCATCGCCGCAGGCCGACTGCACTCATTGTGGACGATTTCGTTGGCTGAGGTTAAAAGAGGAGTTTGTGTAAGGGATGTGAACTGGTGATGACGTAATCAGCCGCAGCCACCCTTGGCGCACGAGGGTGGCTGACAGTACAACTAGGCCCTTCGCGAGGGAGACCATCAGGACGAACAAATCAACTCCAATGTAAGTTTCGCTTTGTTTTACCGGACAATTACGGACATCCCAAGACAGGTCTAGATGTGTGAAGTGGTCTGCAACGTCATGACCTCGCACTGTGTCCAGTCTGCATATGCCACACCGACACGGATTATTTTAAAACGCCGATCAGATTGCTTCATAGACTGGCATCCGTACGCTAGAAGCTTGACATTGATTTACAGCCCCCGGTTTGAAGCGACGAACTTTACGTTTGCATTACACATTGTGCGTCAGGTGGCGCCACTTGTTCTTCGGTTGCTGTATTGTCGCCACGGGCGAGGGTGTCGTCATGTGCAGTGTTGTCACCGTAAGCGGTGTTGTATGTCGTCAACAGATGTGATTGGAAGCGGGGCTATTGTTTGTTTGCATTGTCTTCTAAATATGTATTTTGAATGATGTTGTTACGTACAGGGACCAGAAACCCCGCCAAGCTGTGAATCGCTGCCGTGAAACAAAAGAACCCCAGCTGAACTGACGTCATTGATGTGAATGACGTAGGCCTCCCATGACTCGAGATGCTATAGCGATGGATTTTTTTAATGTATATGACGTCATCCACACGAAATGTCAGCATGTCAACAGATTTTCACTCAAGGAATATAACATCCGGTAGTTGTCGTTGGTGACACGTCAGAACATGGCGACGGTATGTCCAGTCGCATTCATGAAACAATGAAGCAATGAAACACCTTGATTTATTTTTTTGACAACAATACCCGTTCAGCACATAAGGGGTCATCTATAGAATATGTCACGCTAAATATCGACTTCATCCCCTGCTAATGCTGGCCAACGTGTACCCCGTATAGTACTTTCGTTTTGCGAACGCCACCCCTTCCCCATCCCCCATTCTGTTATGAAAACACGAAATGCGTTCAGTCGTAAACCTGTGTGACTTCATAAACAGTAACTCGCAATTAACAACTAACTAAATAGGTGTTATGATTGATGCGTGGGAGTGGAGGGGATGGTAGGTCCGTTGGGGGTCGCGCCCGGCTCTCGATCGAGGTTGGGTTCACCTAGAGCCCCAGAGCTGCTGCGAATTCAAAATCTAGAAACTGATTCACCTTACGCCGCCTGTTTTGTTCTCGGAGGAGCCACAACAAATCGGGTTCTTTCTCAAATGAGAAGTAAAACGTGTGTAGCACACAGGTAAATGGAAAACCCCGCTTCAGAAGCTGCTATCAGAAACCTCATGGAGTAACTGGTATGGGTGACTCGTCTGTGCGGTACCAGCGGCGTATACCAGTTATAATTGTTACTTTATTTGACTTAACTTAGTTATTTATAAATGGGTATATTATTATAATGTGTTTTTATGTGAAATATACCGACTATGTATTTAACAATGTTGTTGTTATGCGCTTTTGAAGACACCTGATATTTATATCCAGAAAAAAATGGCGCTATATAAAATAAAGTTAGTATTATAATCAGGCCATCGCAAACTGTTTATTTGATGCGCTCAACACACTGAAATACAACACACACCTCTGAAAGAAAAACAAAAAGTAACACGTTTTGTTTTTAGTCGTTTTGTTACATAACGCGTCGTCTCGCTGACCCGGAAACCCACCCCTAAATGTGATGACCAATGTGGGACACCCATCTAACATATGATTCGTTGCATAATCTCGTCACTTGACAAACGTCAAATGAGTGATTACAGCAACTGATGACAGTGATTGCAGATTTAGCGGAACTCTTGCGTCGGTGATGGTCTGTTCGCAGAACGGCATCAGGGCGCTTTTAAGGACAGCTTGTGTTCGTCTTGAAGATGGTCTCATTGAAATCACTGTGTTGTGTTGCAGTATTGCGCACATAAATGGTTCTTCGCGCTGGCCAATGTTTCATGCAAGCGACAGTACTGGTAAATGTAGTCCTAGCGCGTATGGTTGCATGTTTGGGTTTGCTGTGTTAGCTTATTCACATTTCACGGACAGGGCCAACTGACTATGACTTGCGCAGTCGAGCCCAATGATAACAGCAGACTTCAGCGCAATTAAACTCTGTTCTAAAGATGGCGTAGATATATGCTACAAGAAATTCTAGGTTGATTTAATCCGCTTTGAAGCCGCACTGCGTGACGTCATCAATACGGAAGCTCCAAGTGTTCGAAGTTAATCACTCAAAACTGTCAGATCCCGTACTCTGTGACTGCGATGCTGATATGTAACATTTTCAACGGACACTCGTTGTGTAATTCATCGGACGAACTTGCACAGATCTATCGTGCAGAGAAGGGAACTTCAAAAGGCTAAGTGGTTTACAAGAAAAAGCCGTTGCAATAACAAAACATTGGAGATGGCATTTACGACTGCGACAACGGATGTTTTTTTGCTGCCGCCAGTGGCACGTAACGGCGGTGTTGTTCCGTGTCTGTGTGAACTGACGGCCCACGCACCGTTTGCACGTTGTAATTGGCAGCTTAAAGATGAATTGCGGCGGTTATGACCGGAAAAGCAGACAGAGAAATACTAGTAACCTTTTTTCGACACTACGAAATCGAAGCAGACTCCTTTATTTGTCTGTGTGTCTAATGACTTGCATTTGAAATGCATTTAAAAACTACAATAACAGTAACAATAACGTTGAATATAAGTTCTATAAATGTCGAAAGTGTATGAAAGGAATAGCGTATAAACGTTACTTTGGAAATAAAATGTCTGCTTATGTGGATAACGTGGCTGTCTCTTGCCTTGTAAAATTACACAGTAAAGGGTAGCAATTTTATGAAACTGTTTAACACATCTTTAGCGTCCAGGTATTTTAAGACGCACACACACACGCGAAGAGCGCGTAAGAGTCATATCAACAAGTCGGTTATATCTGAAAAAAATCACGTGCGCGCGGATAAAACGTGAGCAATTAGCGGGCGGAGGGAGGCATTGAGTTGTTTGTGAAGTAGTCGTGACGAAGACCTGCGTTTATTTCGGCGTTCCTTTTGCACGCCATGTTATGCTCTGTTAATGGGCGGCCGAGAAGTGCAGGCGGCGGGGCCTGAGACGCCAAGAACGATCTGAGGCGGTGTCCTCGCTGTCTCTTAACGCAGTAACTGAACGGAAACGGCCAGAGAGATAATAAAATGCATATAAATGCGGCGGCCTGATCTTTTCTGGGAGCAATTATTGATTAACATTAAAACACTGCCGTTGCCTCTTTTTGGCAGTACTAAAATCCTGTGGCATTGTTTTTATCGCATAACCAACTTGTGGTAATGTCCGCAGGTGAACGTGTCTAGTCTCAGTTTGTAACATCCCATTAAGATTCTCCTCGCAGGCCGAGTCGCTAGACCGGTTTATCGACAGTCTTGTCCTAGACTGGTTTATCAACAGTCTTGTCCTAGACACGTTCATCAACAGTCTTGTCCTAGACACGTTTATCAACAGTCTTGTCCTAAACCGGTTTATCAACATTCTCATCCTAGACCGGGTTATCAATGTCTTGTCTTAGACCGGTTTCTTCTCCTAGACCGGTTTATTAACAGTCTTGTCCTATACAGGGTTATCAACTGTCTTGTCGTAGACCGGTTTCTTCTCCTTGACCGGTTTATCAACAGTCTTGTCCAACTGTCTTTATTGTTGAAGTATGTCTGTCAATCGGCCTGCTGTTCATTCTAGAAATTATTGTTTAATTTGTGCCTCTCGCACATTCTAATAACGTATCGTTAGCTTATGTTGTATAGTGTAAACGTAGTTTGTGTTATTTGCCAAGTAGTTGCAGGACGCAAAAATAATAATTAGGAGAAAAAGTTAAAACATCGGCTATGTTACTACTAACGTCGAATCCCACTTAGTAGGACCGTAGGTGGTTCAGCAGCAGGCACTGGCCTACTCGGCACGCGGTAGTTTAGCTCGTGACATGGGTATGTCGGCGGATACCATAACTCGATTGTACATTGCGACGCCGTTTCCGAGAAAGTGCCAGTGTCGACTGCTTAAATACAGCAGGAATGCAACGAACTCGGATCACACACAAGGGCCTTAGCGAATTAGGTTCACACAGAATGGGATATAATGCATATACTCCTCGCCTTAATGGCGTGGTGAATAACCGATAACGAATGCGACGTGCGCGGTGAAATCGTCGTGGTTGGTAAAAACGGCCCACTAAAATAGTTGTTGGGTATTCAAATTAGATTGTACTGTACTTGTTGGACACATAGTTCATTCTGACTCTGTTTCTGACGGTAGCAACTCGACAGAACATCGACCTACTGACGCGTACGTGTTTGTTGAGATGGCCGGTGTACCACGCCCAGTATTGTCACAGTATTTGCACGAAAACGACACGTGCGCGCGTGCGTGAACACATCACGTGTGCTTTTTCGGGGGAATTGGCATAGCGTTGTGTAACACTGCCGATTTATCTCAGATGATGTGAAACACTCCATAAAGATGTGGTCTTTAAAGCGGACTTGCTATTTAAGTGGAAACCGGCGATATATTTTCAACAGAAACGGCATCGTGTGATTGCATTTTAACCTAAACGAAGATGTTGAAATGTGGTATAAAGTATAAATATTTTAAAAAGAAAGTTTGCTAAAAATAATACAGATTTCAAAAACATTGGTCAGTGGGATTGTTGGTGTTAAGATTATATATTGGTTGACAATGAGGCGATGTCCCATATTTTCCAGGAATCAGTCGCCGAACATTTATTGTTCAACTTGACGGGTTCACACTCCTAGGTACAACACAATGTTGCCGACACCTGTCACAATGCTCTGTACACCTACATGCACGTGGTACATTATGTGCAGCATTAACAGTGGTCACGCTGGCCATAACACCATCTCAAAGACCATTTCCGCTACGGATCATTAGCACAGACAATCGTTGTGAGTCGCTTTATTTTCCTACGTGGCGTCGAGCAATCGTCGACTGACTGTTGGCGCACACGATACGTGAATCTTGCCACATATAATGAGCGCATCATTTCGAACTGACTGGCGCGATGCTGTGGACTTCCCACATGCGTCAGACACTTGGACGCACTAGTAATGGCGCGAAGTAAAATAAAATCGGTAAAACAGTCAGTTATTTCTATGACCGTTTGCTCTAAACCCACATGAACCATGTTGTACCGCCGTGGAAGCGCAGTACACGTGCGTACGTTTTTCTTCAGGAGCCGCTTTCACGAAACAGTCATACGATGGAACTTACACGCACGCACGCACGCACGCACGCACGCACGCACGCACGCACGCACACACACACACACACACACACACACACACACACACGCTAGTAGCACATATAATGCTCCGTGAAACCAGACCGTTGTCATTCCAAGGCTCTCTGATAGCTGGCACCATGGACCAGTAAGTAAGTAAAATAGGCCAGTGGACAACACAGTAGTTTAATAATACTCCTTCTTGCCGCTAGGTGTGTGTGGGCGTGCGCTTGCGCGTGTATGTTTGTGTGTGTGTGTTTTGTGTGTGTGTGTGTGTGTGTGTGTGTGTGTGAGAGAGAGTGTGTGTAATTGTTTTGTATATATTCAGTATATATATATATATATTCAGTATATATATATATATATATATATATATATATATGCAGTGTGTATATATATATAATTACGTTATACAACGATGTGTGTAGATGTGTATACTACCAAATTAATTTGATTAGCTATAAATAGTACATCATTGATCGACCAAAGATGGAAGGGTTCTAGATTGACCTGACACTGAATCCAATGTACCAAGATGGAAGAGGTCATGTGTATCCCAATTGGTCAGCCGTAAATGTGCAGCGACCAGGTGCGAGAGGTGAAAGAGACTACCTTCTAACCTGGCTGGCCGACTGACCAACCGCGTTGCACCTGCTGCCGATGTGGTATTGATCATCGTGACGTCGGCTAAAATTAATGTAATTCGATTTTGATAGCCACGCGAAGCCGTGTACCCACGATTCACTGACAGACGAGTGCTATTTATCGACGTAGACACTTGTGTTTTACGTGTGTTTATAATTCGAACAATAGCTATACACGTATAATTACCTTACACATACACGCGCACAGAGGCATGTAATGTTATTATAATCGACAATTAGTTGCACCCATAACACATTCTGGTGATGTTGACAGAATGTTTTCTCAGAGGTTGTATGTATGGCATTGTTTATGAAGATAATAAAATGTGAATATAGTCCAACCTGCGTTGTACGATGTGTCGTGAAACCAGTGAAACCCTCGTTAATCCGCACCTCGCATTTTCTCTATTTTTTCATTGATTCTTTTATCCTGAAAAAATCCATTGATTAATTCGGACACATTTTGGCTATTGCACTGGTTACAATTTTTCCGTTTAACGAGGTTCTACTGTTTACGGTGTCCAGCCCAACGCCTCGGGTTGACTCCTGACCTTTCGCATAAGTGTCTTAGGTGAAATCCCACGCATTACACCGCGTAGATTATATAAAAGCACCACTCCATTCTGGCCTAATAACGCGTGTATGGACATGG
Organism: Ridgeia piscesae; assembly: GCA_025642075.2. NCBI lineage: Eukaryota > Metazoa > Annelida > Polychaeta > Sabellida > Siboglinidae > Ridgeia > Ridgeia piscesae. The sequence goes on along the minus strand of JAODUO010000870.1, from coordinate 163,225 downwards.
TTAGATATGTGTTTATTGATCTGTTCGTGGCATTTTAATAACGTTTCAAATTTGCTACGTATTTGGTAGAATATGAAGGAGTCGGTACTTCGCGTCGTTGTCAGATATCAGCTAGGCGTTAGACAAGTTTGCTTAGGCCTCGGAAAGGTCTTAGGAATGACTGTTTCGCTGATGTAAAAAAATAACAACCGGTCAATTTGCCATTGTGACAAGTGACGTGTTAGCATACCCTTATCAGGACTCGTCTCGTTAGCAAAATAATGTACTAAGATTGGTGATAATATGTTAAGTAATGTTATTATCACCCAGGGCTCGAACGAGTGAACCTACGTAACAAGGGAAGCAAGACCGCTTTTTACAGTGCTAATGCCATTACCACCCCTGATTCGAGAGAGTGATTCCAGGTAACAAGACCACTTGTAGACCTACGACTAATAATGTTATCATCCCTGGATCGAGGGAATAATTCCACAAAAACAGCTTTATAAGACTTCCCTTTCAACTCATTTGATATGTATTTATTCTGTCGTGATTCGTCTGCCTCCCTCAACCGCAATCGCACTCTCGTAAATAGATTTATTAATTCTTCACCGTACCACGGCTTATACGTCAGACCTACACGTGCAGTTGTAAGTAGTAAACTTTCTGGCAGTGCCATGAAATCACCCTGACGTTTGGTCTTATTACTTCTGCCATGAAGATCAATGTCTCCATAGTTGTCTCATCAACACCAATTTCAGACCCGCGCATTCTTGTTGCGCTTCTTGTATAACTCAAGTTTGTCCTCGACAAGTGACAAGTACGGGGTCCAGAGCTATGCCAAGCGCTGTTTATTGTCATCGGGTATATGTATATATATATATATATATAGTATTGTGTGTGTGTTCAGCACGCGGACTTGCAGAAAATGTATAGGCATATATATATATATATATATATATATATATATATATATAATATTATTATTATATATATAAATATATATACATACTGAGAGACCGGACGTCTTGGTTACGTCATACGCCTACACAGTTTCTGCCAGTCTGCGTGTTGATCTCCAGCTTTTCACGTCCATGGCGCATTGCAAACTCAACGGGACGAGTGTATTAATATGTCATGGGCAAATTGTAAATGGCTTTTCTTCAGGACGACTTATAATGGGCAGAAAAACACAATTTTGCGACACACGTACACGGTCCATACGTATCAACAATCCTTTGTGCCTCTTCATACTGCGATTAGCGCCATCGGGTTATGTTGGTGTACACACGGGCGGCTGCTGTGCCGTGACGTCATTCAATTGGCGTGGGATGCCGTATGACGTTTATTTTTGTCCAGGGCAAGCTGAGACAAATTTCGAATTGATAATGTTGCGAACAATTTTATATAAATCCGCCTACTGTGCATTTTCGACCAACCGCCCACCACACCCCAACAAATAATTTAACGTTGCCAGAACGTTATAAGAACGTTACCTAGAACCTACGATAACGTTACCATGTAACGTTACAATAACGTAAATATGGAACGTTCTCTATCCGTTATTATGACGTTACCTGGTAACGTCACGGGGTAGCCTATAGATAACCTTCGGAAAACCCTTATTAATATAGTAATACGCATGCCGTTCTTTCTTCAGTCATGTTTATTATTCATCACAAACAAATGACTTATACACAGTAATCTAAGCTATCTAGTTGTTTTCCTGCGCTCGAGATCTGCCTGTGGTTCTGTTCATCCTGTTGAAGCCTTGGCTTTTCTAAGCTTACCTGGAAAAAATACAGATTGTTTTTAATTTTAATACAGAAACGCACATCAGTAATGTTTGTTCGTCATTAAGTGTAAGCACCGTAGAAGTCATAAACACTGTTGGACGTCTCTAGCTACTGCTGTCCCATATTGGACGTCTGTCGTCTTTCAACTTCACTGACTGGAACTGGCCAGTAGTTGAGACTCATAATCTGCACATATGATGTTATGTAAAGTCTGCGTCATAGTTTTGGTGGCGCGAAATGGTCAGGCGACGTGATATGAACAATACTTTTACATGCCTTGCAAACAAAGAATAACAAACATAGTGTCTGGCTTAAACTGACTCAGTCTGAATGTATTTGTAGTACTTTATAATTTATTTCTACCATTGCGTTATATATCTAAATGGTGAAGTACTGCAAGCGGGTTACAACCCAGATATGTTTTACTGAAACATTGTTTGTCATATTTTGATGACTTGTAATGTTATATATATATATATATATATATATATATATATATATATATATATATATATATATATATAAACTCAACCCCAAGTCACTTAAAATGAACACCAAGTTCACTGACCAATGTAGCTGGCAGTTCAGCAAAACCATGCACAGAAGGCGTCAAATTTAGTAGAAAGTAAGAGAGAAATTACACAGTATTAAAGAGACACGAACTCATAGCCCCTACATAATATGCGCCTATAGTCGGCCACCACATTCGTCGCACTACGTCTCCCAAACCTACTGACAAAGACCATGAGAAATACCAACATGTAGTCACTTACTCTGATGAAACAATAATTAAACATTCCTACCTTAACACAGATGATGTGGCGTTGGCGTTCAACCAATTACTTCACAACATGTAACGTTGCTGTTTCGTACAATTTATAAATTCACTGTAGAAAATTTCATTTACGCAAAATCGACTAGATAATTTGCTTTGAATATAATGAGGATTACAGCCGAGGCAAACGATTGGAGGAAAGTCGAAGGGTGATGGGAGATCGACGCATATCACGTAAAGCTAAAGGAAATGTACTCAGCTCTGTGTTACCCGAGAGACGGTGGCACTAACTGGGAAACAACAGGAGAAGGACCAGGTTTGCGAAAGCCTGGATCTTCTCTGTAGGATACCCCGTAACATTAACGTTATTATAATATAACGTTACGTGGAGGTTTGTAATAACATGTTACCAGGTAACCCATATATAACTTACAGGTAACGTTACGGTTACGTTAGCAGTTTGCTGGGATCAGTGCCTCCCTTGTCTTATCGTAAACAAAGATCAGCAGTTCGTGCAATAACGCTGCTACATATACCTCCATTTCGACGCAAATATGTTACGGAGTCAAATATTAAAAAGCTCCTTTCAATCTTATGTAAAATATCTAGTTTTATCTATCTGGAATCGGTTACCTGAACACATGATTAAACATTGACATCCAAACTACAATTTAGGAAAGCACTGCGAAAATAAACGTTAATCCTTCAATTAAGTTCGATGGAAAACACGTAGAAATCTACTTGATTGGAATATATGTGTGTAATTAGTATTGGATATTATCAGTTCCCTATTAAGGTGAATTACAACAATACATATGATGACGTGTACTTGTGAAACGTTGTGTTCTGTATTGTATTCATGGAATAGTGCTGTGGGTAGGCCCTATATATTCAAAATTAGCACGTGTTGTAATCATGGAACACAGTTTCTGAACTTTATAATCCGTATGCGTATTATTGAACATACACACAAACACTCGCACAGGCGTATTATATATATATGTATATTTATATATATATATATTCTGGTGATTTTGAGAGAATTTCTTTCATATCATTAAAAACCTACCCAGTATGCACATTCATTCAATTTAATGACTTAATCGTGTGTTCAGTGTGACGGATTTGTTGAAATAGACACGAATAACAGGGTCATTAATATACAACGCAGTTCGATAGCATCGCTCCAAACATTACACCGATCCAGAAAGGAAATGAAAATGGTTATTTATTAACACGTGCGTGTAAGCGATAACTGCACCACACACAGAACAGGTCTTATGACGTATGGTGTTCTGCCCATTTGAGTCCCGCGCCTGTCTCCCACGGATAGGAGGGCTTTGTCACAATATTGAGCAACACGGTGGGTAACTAACCAGTTTAAAACAACAACATAACCACGCAAACAGGGCTGTATTAAGTAACATACGTAGTTCAACACGTCTATGTGAGCCTAATCTATCATAAAAGCTGACTACCAACTTCACATGACACCGGGTCGGCATAACACGTCGGTCCAAATGACGACTGACGGGGCGATAGACGGAGTACGGAAGAACGCCTCCAATCTTCCTGTCATCTTCGTGGAACTGTTGTCATGTGGCGGCCACTAATAAGGTCACGTGAGCTCGTGTATGCGTGCAATGGCAGATATAGAGAATGTAGCCTATGGTAAGGACACACTATTCAGTTGCACCCCTCCTTAAAGACATTCTTTGAACATTTTAAACTCTGTAAAAGAATCCTGTTAACATACTAATTTAAGGTAACTCTACACCTAGGCGCTACGTGTGTTTGTTAATCACTTCGACCTCTATAACCGTGATAACTATCAAACATAATCACTTCGCGAACAAGGAGTTTCTAGTTTGGGCTCCGCCTAGACCGCGGGGTCTATATATCTACATGATCATGAATGTTCGATTCAGTTCGCCAGACTGCGGTTTTATCCGACAGGTTCGCTGTGTTTAAAGTCGACTCATTGCGTGGCTCGTTGCGCGTGCGTGAATATGCGTTATAACCAGGCTGCACAGTTAGTCACCCACGTGGCAGCAACCTCAAAATGATTCGCATAAACACAGTTACGTATCGGCTTGCTGCGCAGATAACACCCAAGTTATACACAGATGGGCAAGAAAACATGCCAGAGAAAATATTTATAAGAAACATCATGTTTTGCTACAGTACATACACCTCGAATGTTAACTTACGCTTTAACGCTAGGGTACCAGCTCATCTGCCCAGAATTGGCAGAGCAGTAATTTATAGCGGGGAGTCTGCTGTCTAGAACGTGGGAAAGTTAAACATCAAAGGCTATTGTGGTTAACTCAGCTCGCTCCGGCATTATTGCCAATCAATGTTTTTTAAAGGGATACTCCAGTCAGTGAGAGGTTCACAGCGTCTACATACACATGTATAATATATTTGTAGTGCATAATAATTGTGCACAAAGATCGTTAATAAACAATTAATCACAGTATAATTCTACCATAAAATGCAGTTTGTGATTCAGGGCGCTGCCATATTGAGGCACAGAACGTGCAACGTAAGCGGTTTACGTCACTGGCGCATGCACGTTCGAACATCCTACGTTTGTCCAATGGTATTTGATGTATCTAGCACGTCGCGGTTTGCTTACGTCACTATCACAATTAGGCACGAGACTTCGCCAAGTTTTGCCTATTCCAACAACGCGCCAGTGACGTAAACGTTTGGGGTTACGTCACTGGTCCAGTGCCTCAAGATGGCAGCGTCCTGAATGCAAGATAGCATGATTTGTTGTACAATTATACTATACTTAATTGTTTATTAACGATCTTTATTCATAATTACTCTGCACAACCAATATGTTATACATATGTGAGTAAATACTGTGAATCTCTCACTGACTGGAGTATCCCTTTAAACTAGATGTTTTCGTTACCATTTGAACGTGTTACAGGCGGAATCTTTCAAACTGTGAACAATTGTTTGAGCTTAATAAAGTAACTAAGCACAAATTGGCAGGCAGTAAACCTTCAACATACATGTTTTAGTCATAAGAACGTAATAGTAAATAAAAAAACAGGAGTTGGCAGACTCGTTTTAAGACCGGCAAAACCCCAAATTGAAGCTCTAGAACATACAATTGCGCCGGAAGTTCAACATCTACCAGCTGTCGGCTATGGTCGGTTCACAACAACAGAGGAAGGCGCTGTTGACGACGTCTGCTGCCGGAACTTGCCCTATCGTTGTGATCTCGTGACGTCGGAAGACGGGAGAGTGTTGATCAACGCTGAGACACGCCGGGGGGGGACAAATCAAATGGTCTGACGACACGCTTACAACGATTAACGCAGGTATAGCGCATGCAGAGTCTAAAGGTCTAAGGGGTACAAACCCCTCATGGTTCGCCTATATGATGTGTGTGGAGGTGGGAACGCTTGAAACGGCCAAGGAATTGTTGACAAGATAGACTATTTACGTTGCTAAGTCAAAGTAACGGACAGTGACGTCGACGAAGAGGAGACATTGCGATCTGTCACTTTGCGGCCGTCGTAATGACACTGTACAACCCAACAGGTCCCGCGTAAAGTGCTATGTGCGTTATCGCTCAATGCCGACAGCAATGTGTAGTATGTTCTCAATCAATGCAGACGGCCGTAGTGCATGATTTTGATTGATGATCACCAAAGCGATCACATTGTTCGCTTTTTATTCTCCCCGATTGGAAACAGCGCGCTTGATCGCTGCGGTATAAATGGATATATTCTTGTTCCGCGGCTTGACTTGCGCTCTGTACACTGTGCGGCATGGGCGTAACTACGCAAGTGGTCGCCGGTTGATGGTATTTCTGGAGGCACATGTATGTGTCTTACGTTTGGGTCAGGGTCGTCTGTGGGACACTGACATACGTGACCTTTACTTTGGCCGACTATCACGCGATGCTGGTGGTCATTAGTCAAGGCACTGGAGTTTGTCGATTGTGTCACGTGGCGTCAGCCGGAGTTTGACAGCAATTGCCTACCGGTGTACTACCGGTGTTACTTCAACTGTCTTCCGTCTGAACCCACGTAGTCCGTCCGCTTGCACCAGCATGGGGGCGTAGCGAGGTTATTATCTTTGCCAGCAAACCCCAGAAATCCCGCTCTATTTGACAATGTACAGTGAATGATAGCATGCAACGTCCAGTTTTACGGTGATGTCCATTAGGAAACCCCTATCGGATTAAGTCTACAACATGTGATAACTCAAACGACTACTTTCCAGCGTCACACATTTGGATGTGTATATTCTAACATTTATGTGTATATTCTAACATTCAGTATTTCGCAATTTTGCAGGGGTAGCAGACAAGCGACTAATGCCCGTTAGTTAGTATTTTGGTAATAATTGTATTATAAATAGTTTAATTATAGATAATTAAATAATGCATGTGTTATTTTTAAGCTAAAAGAGAATGCAAACTAACAATGATTGGTTAAGGAATAAGGTTATTTAAATAGTTTCTTTGTATAATTAAAATGTCTGTCATCTGAATTTTAGCCCCCTGTGTATCAACGTCCATCTAAATGATCATGTCATACTTCATATTTCAATTGTTACTGTAGCAATCTTAGTATCATATGAAACTTTATAGAACGGGTGGTTGGCATACCAATCATTCATCATATGAAAAATATATTTCATATTTTTAAGTGACGATCTATTGCTCTGATAATAAAACGATTTATATCATCGCGGGGTGGATTTTTTTATTAATTGTTTGCGTTGCGGGCTGCGGGCCAGACAAGTGCGGTGCGGGCTGCAGGCTGCGGCCAAGACAATGCAAAATATGCGGGGCGAGGCGGGCTGCGGGCCGAATGATATAGTTGTGGGGCGGATGCGGGCTCAGCTTTTTTAGCCCGCGCAGTTTCTCTCAACATTTGCACATTGTTTGTGCCTGTTAGTTGGAGGGTTATCTGAAACACTGTAGCCCTTTATGTTTGTGCGTCTAATGATGTGCGTGCATGTGTTCATACATGTGTGCATGCAACTAGCTGACAAATTGCTCGGGGTAAGCTGGGGGGCGGGCTGCGGGCCAAGTTAATGCGGGGCGGGGCGGGGCGGGGCGGGGCGGGGCGGGGCGGGGCGGGGCGGGGCGGGGCGGGGCGGGGCGGGGCGGGGCGGGGCGGGGCGGGGCGGTGCGGTGCGGGCTGCGGGCCAAGTTACCACGGGGCGGGGGGGCTGCGGGCCAGGATGTGGTAATTTCCGGTGCGGGCTGGTTGCGGGCCAAGTCACTGCGGGGCGGGGCAGGGCGGGCTGCGGGTTGAACTGTAATGTGCGGGACGGGCTGCGGGTTGAACTGTAATGTGCGGGACGGGCTGCGGGTTGAACTGTAATGTGCGGGACGGGCTGCGGGTTGAACTGTAATGTGCGGGACGGGCTGCGGGTTGAACTGTAATGTGCGGGACGGGCTGCGGGTTGAACTGTAATGTGCGGGACGGGCTGCGGGTTGAACTGTAATGTGCGGGACGGGCTGCGGGTTGAACTGTAATGTGCGGGACGGGCTGCAGGTTCAGATTTCCAGCCCGCGCAGGGCTTTAGTATATAAAGTTTATAGAGTTATAACATAAACTACACTTTGTTATTACAGCCGTTGTGAACAAGCAGGCATACTGGCTCCTCGACGTTTATATAGAAAGCTAGTATTTAAACACTTCGACGAAATTTATACAGCAACCAAAATATTAAATTGCAGTTTCATATTTTATTCTTTTGGATAATGGCATGCATGATGAGGTGAGATGTGACAAGCTTCAAAATCAGTGAAGTAGATTTTGCGTTGTGTTTTTCGAAGGCTACTAGCTTAGTAGTAGACGTAGATACATAAACGTCTGACCCTCTGTGAAATCTGCTATATAGCACTAAAAACAGACTTCAGTTTAAAATACATTTACTCGAGTATTTCTAGAAATCCATAAAATATATAATTAATTTTGTCTTTTCGCATATTTTTTATGATACCGAGAAGTATTTGTTGCCATTATTGGAAATCCTCAATATACCGCATTATTTCATACCTATTTGTTAATCAATCAATGCTGTTAGCAGTAAATTGCAAGCAAAGCATGTATGAACAGGCATCATATGTTGCATGTGATTCTTTTTTACATTCGCTCATAACCGGTAACAACGAACTCTGTAAATGGGCCTTGAGAAAGATAAACAAATTAAGTAAAATCGTTTTCATGCATTGGAAGGAACATCACCGTGATCAAAATTGGCGACTGCGACATAACGCCAAGTCCGACTGGCAGAAACATCGGCGTTATATTTGACACAGAAATGTCAATGGTCAGCCATGTTAAACATGTCTGCTGTATAGCATACTACCATCTAAGGAACATTGCGTCGATCCGATCATGTCTCACCCAGAAAGCCGCCGTCCGCCTTGTATATTCTCTTGTTATATCGAGAATTGACTACGCGAACTGTCTCCTGTATGATCTCCCACAGTGCCTAATATCTAAGCTACAAAGAGTCCAAAACGCTGCCGCTAGACTAGTGGTCCGCTGCCACAGATGTGAACATATTACCCCAGTTCTCATGAAACTACACTGGCTCACAGTGAAACAACGAGTGCAGTATTCAATCCTGCTTCTGGTGTTTCGTGCTCAACATCGACTGGCGCCACCTTACATCACCGACCTGCTTGAACAAAGAGCTACGAGAGTGTTACGCTCAACCACAAACAATGACTTCTACGTGCCGCCATCTCGCAGCCGATACGGTGATAGAATGTTTTCAGTAGCAGGTCCACGACTGTGGAACTCTCTCCCTGCAGAGATAAAGAAAACCTGTTGCATCGTGACTTTTAAAAGACTATTGAAAACCCACCTATTCCGGGCTGTGTATGAAATATAGACACCTGTCAGTTTATTTAATGTTTATTTTACCTATTTATTATCTTGTACTATTGTACATAATGTCATACTCATTATTTTATTATCAATATACCATTTATTTTAATAATTATCTTTAGGTAATTTATTTATTTTATTATTTATTACTATTACTTTTTATAAATATTTTATGTATTTTATTTACCTTAACAAACTTAATATTATAATTCTCATGTATACATACTCATGTATAGCGCCTCCGAATGGATATTTCCAGATTTATGGCGCTTTATAAATGTTCTTATTATTATTATTATTACTAACATAATTTGTTTTATTTTCTCGTATATTTTGAAAATAAAAACATTTTCCCCTGTTTGTTTTTATGTAGTGTCTTATTTCGTCTAGAAAGAGTATTGAAAAATGTGTTATCATATTATATAATACGAATATTGTGTCCGCTGGGTATATAATTTTAAGTAGTCTATGCGCAACTTTAACATACGTCTATTCGTGACAACCAGTATAATATACTTCCACGTTGAAAGTTTGTTTTATATGTTGTCAGGGTATTAATCATTAATAAAACATATTTTGTATGAAATGAAGGCATATAAATAAATTTAGTAATTATTTTAACAGGATTAATTAAACCTCGCATACATCGCAAATAGTTTAAGATTTTCAAAGAGTCCATTTGCCAGACAACTTCGACGTGGAAGTATATTCTGCCGGTAGTTACGAACGCAAAGCATTTTCGTGTTTACCAGACTCAGCGCCGATAAATAAACCAAAGCACTCCCATAACATGTTTTTCTTTGCGCCTTCTCCAGAAATAACTGACGTAGCTAATTGGCGTGTAGACAGGTGAGTGACGTGGTGGTCACTCAATTTCCCCAGAGCCTACTTCGCCGTAATTTCATTCTCACACGTTCCGTTTGTAGGGCACAGTTCGCGACGAAATGACGAAACGCTAGCCTAGTGCAGTAAACAGAAACTATTTATAGTGTCAAGTACGTGACATAATGTCTGTGTTGTGTGCGTGTAAATAAAGTCACGTTCCTGCTTTGGTAGTACGCCTCATTTTTTCTCATGTTTCTGTCTGTTTACGTAAGCCCGATATAGGTTGGGCCTAATTTCAAACCTATTTAATTTACACACCGCTGCCTGTCTACAAAACAACCATCTAATCTGGATACTCGCCATTCTTTCATATATTTCCAGGACCCCAAGATTATCTGTTTACCAAAAATTCCGTTCGTTTCTAAAACAAAACTCAACTTTGACAAACGTACTTTCTCTGTTGCTGCAAAAACACTGGAATTTACTCACTGTCGCTATACAATCACATGAAACTATTGCCACTTTACGCTAAAAAAGGCTTGTTTTATTTAATTGCATTCTCTCCTGAGCCTTTCAGTGGTGCCTCGCTCTAATTACGACTCTTAGTCAGACGCGTTCTCGTGGATGATTTACCTAATTATTATTGTATGTTGTCCTTCAGTCAAAGCTCAGATTCCCCCAACATGGTGATCAATCCCTTTTTATGGGTGTTAATCTCTGTCTTATTAAGACGAATTTAAAGATAATTTTATGTTTCCGCAATACCTGGTTCTATTCTTGCATCGCGTCTCGCAGAATTCAATGTTGACCTTTACTAGTGCGGCCCGGAGCCACGGCAGTCGCTCGTTGTTGGCATTAGGAACGAAATACAAGTTATTCAGGCGTCGAAACATGATTATGGTTAGGGTTTTACCCGTTCATGGGGATATAGAAGTTTAGCAATATTGTATTTTAAATTGTAAAATATGCGATATTAATAAACAAATGCCTATAGAATGTATGATATTTTACAAATTTCGTTTGTCTCATCCCCAGCATGATCAGTAGATATCATTACTTCCGGTTCTCTAATTTGAGACTTCCACATTACCGGTGTAAATGGGGAGGGTTCACGTTTGTCCTCGCATATACTTAATTACCTACACTAAAAAAGACAATATAACTCGAACTCTGTAATCGTTTCTAAGTGTCTTATTGAATGTGTTAGATAACACATACGTAGTCAAAGTTGATAACACATTCACATGATTTATTAGTACATTTCTGGTAACAGCGGCTCTATTCTTAGACGGTAAACGGTTGCTCTATATCCATGTTGATAATTACGTTGGCACGTTCAGCTAAACTGGCACATGGCGTAACCAGGCGTATTCTCATCTTTACGTTCGCTAAGGACACAAGACAACAACTTGCCGAGATAGAAACCTCTTCTTGTGTGTCACCTGTTAGCTTCTAAGAAACACACAAGTATGTAATTCAGACAGCCAAAGCAACCACAACCATTAATTAAATGCACACGAAAAGGATGCATTAAATCGTACGTCCAAGTTGTAACGACTCGTGCATTTTAGAAAAGGCGATGACGACGAGGATCTTCCCGCCGTCACACCGTGACGTAGACCCCGCCGCCATCGAGTAGACGCGAGCGTCATTGGAACGAAGCTCCACGGCGGACGGGACCCGCTAATTGCCGGTCACATCTGACGGCTCCACTCCGCGGTCATCCGGCCGTGCAGCCCGATATAGCGGGGCGACCTGACCGCACCCACTGACCAGGTACACATGTAGGCTTACGCGTGTCCCCACGTGCGTGCGTGCGTGCGTGCGTGCGTGCGTGCGTGCGTGCACATCACATGCAACCAAGGCGTGTGCGGGAGTACTCAGGGGGACTTCGGAGTACTCAGGCGGACAAAGCTTCTCAAGTGCTGCTCTACGCCTCCGGGACAATCTGTCGTTTGCCATGCGTGCCACAGATCGTCTCAGTTCTTTCAAAAAACAACTGAAGACATTTCTTTTAAAACGAGCGTTTTCACTTTGAAAGAACAGTTATAAAATCTGAAAATATTAGTATCTACCATTTATCAATTATTTTAGTATTATTTATTATATATATATATATATATATATATATATTATATATATATATTTTAACTTGTCGTATAATTAACACGTAATTATTAATAGCAATATTTTAGTACTATTTTTTTGACTATTATTATTTATATTGATCACTATATTATATTGATCAATTTATTTTACAAATGCAATTCTGTTTTAACTTTTTAAAGGAAATCTTTCATAGTGTTGTAATGTACCTCTGAATGATTCTAACTGCTACATTTATGGCACGGAAAATGTTGTCAGATTAGTATTAGTAGTAGTAGTAGTATTTGTAGTAGTAGTATTTCTGTGAGGACATAATAAATTATGTAGTGTGGAGTGACTAGAAACTATGTTTTTGTGCAGCGGCGTGGCATCAGGGCTGTCAAATTGTGACAGATGACACTCAGTGTTTTTCTGCGTATTGACACTGGTGTTATTTTGACTGGTGATGTCAACACGACATATCACCGTCGGATTCTTGCAGAAATGAAGGGGTGTCAGGTTTCAAAGTGGTTTGTGGGAAACTGATTTATTAGAATTTAACGAATTTTCCAATTTGTTATGTGTTCTTGCCAATCACGTTTGCAATCTGTATGAAGGCCTTTTAAAACGTCACACACACGCACGCACACGCGCATACACATTACACACGCACACACACACACACACACACACACACACACACACACACACACACACACACAACACACACCCACCCCCCACCACACACACACACACACACACATACACACACACACACACACACACACACATACACACACACACACCCACACACACACACACACACACACACACACACACACACACACACACACACACACACACACACACACCACACACACCCA
>JAODUO010000870.1:145000-147500 GCA_025642075.2 Ridgeia piscesae | reverse complement strand
GGATAAAGTTCCGGGTACCGCCATCAGTCGACCATCGAGTCAACTCTCAATGCAGACTTCTCGTCCACTGCTACAAGCTGAGATACCCAGGACCAGGTGTTGATCGTGCTAAAAGTGCTAATTTGGTCATAGAGGCTTCGAGAGCAGATGAGATGACCGCACCGACCAGGGAAATTAGCAAAGCGGAGGCGACATGTCCACGTTGCGTAATTGCTCACGTGTCGCTTCGCCAGAGTGGCCACACAACGACATGCGAAACGAACTAGTTTTTATTAACCAGAAATTATTTTATTGAAAATGCTTAAAGTTTGAAAATGTCACTTAAAATCACTTCCTTTTGGTTCACATGTGACGAATTTTAGTAATCAACTTCAGTGAATCTGTTGGTGACAAATGTTTTGAAAAGCTAAGGATAATCGACTCAGCAGAGATACCCGTTCATAATTGTATCGCGCGTTTATGATTTTGAGGATTCTCTTGAACTGGTCCAGCAGGTGTTTGCTACTAACATTCACTGTACTTAACCGAGATCTCACGGACAATACCGACTATTCGCGAGCTAACCTATATCTTATGTGGATCGTGAATTCTGACGAGAACTGAGAACTCTCCGTAACCAGAGATTTTATATTGATTACATCGACATGATCATTAATGATCAATAAAACATAGTTCAAATAAAAATAAATGCATATAATATTTTTTAATTATTGCATTAATAATTTTAACAGGACTGATGAATGTGTATTATAAAGAGAGTAGAATTATATCGAAGAATGACTTTAAAGGTGTGTTAACAATACAAAACGACCCAAACAGTCTGGAGGAGAACAGTGGTGATAGAAATAGCGAAACCGAAAGAAAATGTGAACTTTCGTTTTCTCCTTACGTGCCACTATAAGACATACATAATTACATCAAATAACCGATCTGTCATGTCGTATAGGATGCTAATTTTTTCACGAAAAAATATTAGAAACGAGATTAGTGAAGACGCGAAATGAGACGGCAACATCAAAGTCTTGCTGTTGCCTTGAAGACAGACAGCTTCGTTTTTCAATGTCGCATATGTCATCATATCAGACGTAGTGGCCGGCAGCTTAGCTCGCTGGAATTGGCACGTACGCGCTTCGGTGTTTTTCGATGTATAATTCTGACACATATCAACGTTGAGGTGTACCACTGCGAGGCGGCTGTCGTAACGAATGTTTTCATCCGCTTAGACATTTCTTTTCGATATGGAGACGGACGTCTGTGTCCCTGGTTAATGTTTCCCGACGTGAACCAGGGAATTATTCGTGATGCCCCCAAGGACGAAACGGGGGCGGTCGTCTCTGACTTCTTACCGATGCACTCCGACGTGAGTCTCCGAGCAGGTGGGTATTGCCCGTGTCACGAGCCCCAGGGAATCGCCCTGCGGTCGATTACGACTTGTCCAGCTCTTTGGCGAGGGACTTTGGGTCGTGGTTATGACATTATATCCTCGCGAAAACACAAAACTGCTTCAGCAGTGCGAAAGAACGTGGAAGTTAAAGATTACGGAGCACTCAAAACAGCTTTTTTTAACCGAACACGATAGCATGGGCTTATTATAACCGAGCATGGTCAATTCAGATTGTAAAAAACTTATTTCATATGAGGAATGTATCTAAATGGCATCGCCGCATTGTTATCCAGTTTCGGACATGAAGTTCACGTTTGCGGAAATTCAACTACGTAATTCATATTAGATTATATAATGAAAAAGTAACCCATTTTACAGACTAAGCCCCTATACAGAATTTTACCGATGAGTGTTTCTTAGTTTTATAATTGGTGTGTTTCTAATAGGTTATCGAACTGCCACAGATTTTATTGCGTAGCCTAACATTTGCGATACGTCAGAGAAACCTAAAATCTAATTGTCACAAATCTGCTTGCCGTTCATCAATTATCGAATTTATTTTTAAAACACAATTTAGCCGGAAACCTCCAAAACGCCGCGTTTTTCGTGCTGATTACCGTTCGCGGAATAGCGTCTTGATTAATTGGAGAAGTATTAAATCGGATCTCGTGGGTATGCGAGACTCGTTTGGAAATAACGACTTTTACGACAACCCACACGTCGTACATCGACCCACACGCGCTAGACGGCTCTATCAGTGGACTCTATCAAGAAGCTGACCGACAAATCCGGTCACTGGTTTCATTAAGTCGCCGCCATTACAGATCGAACGTCAGCGGTGTGGCTTCGGCGGCGGGGCCGCTTGTCAGACGGCCTGACGATGTGAGGTCAGTGGCGCTAGTTATAGACCTTAGTGGCGGCGCCCACGCCGGCACCGCGGACACGCCATGTACACGTGATACAGTGGTCATCTTACGATGTCCCTAGACGCCGGCGACATAAAACACATCACCTCTCTTTAAGACGTCATTTTGGTTCTACTACATTTCCCGCCGGGTGGGTTGACTTGTTTATTTTAAATAAAAGCTTGCAAGTGCACGCAGCCGCAGACGCTAT
>JAODUO010000870.1:132500-140000 GCA_025642075.2 Ridgeia piscesae | reverse complement strand
TTGGAAAAATGTTACGTAATACATTTAAAGCATATACATTACAATACATTTAACATAACAATTATTCTAAAATAAATTAAACAGGATAGTAAAATTAAACTGTGTGTTAAGATACTTGTCCATTATTAGCCCTTCTGAAAATGTTCCAAATGTTCCACGGAATTAAGGCATTTTTGTAGCGATTTTTGGTCAGTTCGCTTCATTTTTTCTAGCGAAATACGCTCTACACAATTCATCGCGTCTGTGGTGCAATGTTGGCAGGTTTATCATCTGCAGGATATTCTTGCACGCATAACCTGGAAATATAGAGGATATTCTTGTACGCATAACCTGGACATATAATTTGGTACACGTTTTTGAATGATCAAATTGTCCGATATATATATATATATATATATATATATATATATATATATATATATATATATATATATATATATATATATATATATATATATATAGATAGATAGAAGTGAATGCATATTACAGTCGTATGCCATACAGGGCACGCATATTCAACTACAGGTTTAATTAAACCATTTTGGTTGATACCAGCACGTTTCAATTGATAAATCTTATAAGCACTCTTTCTTGCTTTTGAAACTATACATCTACATGTGCATTCCAACTTAAGTCAAATATAGTTACACCAAGAACCCTTGCTTGCTTCAATATTATTTCCATTTATGTAAATATATGTCAGATAATCTACAAATGTTCTGTCTTTATGGAAACATGTAACCATTTCTTTGGTTTTACTCGTATTGGTGTGCATGTCATTATTACAAGTCCATTGCTCAATAATGACTGCAGAATCCTGGATAACGGATACCATGTCTTGGTTACATATTTCAAATATAGTGCTGTCATCAACATATTTATCAATAGGACAAGACGTTTGCAAATAAATTAGCTGTTGCTTCACTAATAAATAGTTTGGAGCAGTCAGCGGTATAAAACTGTCACTGTCAACGCTTTAGTTACATAGCATATTCGTGTTGTTAATCACGTTGGTCCGATCACCAGAAATGCGTGCGTGCGTGCGTGCGTGCGTGCGTGCGTGCGTGCGTGCGTGGATGTCTTACTTGTGGCAGTGTGTGTTTGTTTGTTTATTTAATATGTTTATGGAAAACATTTAGAACTGCCTTGACGGATTAAACGTTAACAAATGCATAATCAAGTAAGTTAGCAGTTGATATTAACTGGACGTATTCGACCCGGACAAAACTGTACTGAAACGAAATACACCGCATATGTAGACCTAGATGATGATTTTCCCGTCATCGCTGTCAACGATATCTTTATGTATTCAACCACACAAAGAGGACGACTATGTTATTGTCGTTCTAGACTATCGTGCAGACTTGTTTTATTGTGTTTATTTTTCAATATTTTATATTGAATGGAGTGTGACGTCGTCGTTGTGGTTTTTTTTACTTTCATTTGCGCAAGTAGCCGCTAATTACCTCGCGAATGACGCATTTCTGCTGGTCATTCTTAGGCTATTGTCGCCTGATAGATCGTTATGTTAAAAAACATTCTCGTCCGTGTCAGGTTGTCATGTCGCTAGTTAAGACGTGTATGTGTAGATTACGTTGGCAACCAACGAAAGGTCGAAAGACGGCAATACGCCGACATCATTCTGCTACGGTAAACTACACCAATAGCCAAAACTGTGGCAGTTTTATATCTGAAATACCGTGCGATTATTTATATTTATATTGCCACATATGATACACGCAAATACGCTCACACACGCAAACAAAAGCAGGCACATATATTCACACACGCAAACACACACTCACGCACACACATACATACAAACTCACACACACGCGCAATATACACTCGCGCAATATACTGTGTGCGCGCGCGTATGTGCGCGCGCACTTACATACACATACACAATTAATATATACTACGGTACCATGTTTTTTCAGTATCAGCTCTTCTTGAATCAATATATTAAGCCTAGAAATTATTAATAAAATATTTGATGATCAGAGTTTGCGGTAATAAATTTATTTATGTAGTCATGTGGCTCAACATAATGTTTTTATTAGCAGGATAAGTGATTATCGTAGTAAATTAAAAACACAAAATTAACAAGAACATAATAAATATTCTCTTCTCCAGTCCAATAGTTACCTCTTTCTTTCGGGACATCTCATACAATGGTGTTCTTTGTTCAAGTAAAATGAAATCGTCGGAGTTAAATGTGTTGAAAACGAAGTAATTTTCTTGCAAAACAGTCCCGTTTGTATCGATGCCAAAGCCTTTAAAACAGCCTTTGCCCTTTTGGCAACGTGAGAACGTAATCGAGTCTACTGTGGCGTGCGTTTTTTCGATTAAATGAACTTGTTAAGTCATGGAGTTATATAAACACAGCGTGGCTTTGTTGGGTCAGGTATATAATTCGTTAAGATGAGGAAGTAATTTATGTACGCAATTGAAATGATGGACTGAACAAGGAGCATGCATTTCCTTTTGCTGGTTTCCGGCGAGGCGTTTTGTCATAATTAAAGAGCCCGTTTGGAAGAGTGTTCCAATAACTTGCCTTTCCATGAAGACATTGCTGTATTGCCAAGCGTGTTGTCATGGGACTCAGCCACAAGTAAATTTACCTGTCTACAGCTGAAAAGAAATTACAATTCGTCCTTTACATGCTAATGTTTGTTCATGGAATTTACAGGAATTTGTGTTTTAGTCGTAGATGTATTAAATCTCCCCGTAGTGTTTACAGTAAGCACTGTAAGTTAGCCGATATGTACTTGCCACAAAATCTACTTTTATTTTTACTAGTATAACAGCGTGGATTCACGTGTCTTCTTGTTGGACGAGGTGCCTTATTTTCCACGGGAACACATCGATCAAGGATGTTCTCAATATGTCATTTTATTACGCCGCAACGTTTAACATACAGGTAGTTGTGCTTTGATATGTGATCGCTAACACGGTCATATTAAACGTATGTAATAAACGACACAAACATCTGTCATGAGAGTTACTACGGGGTATGTTCCAGTCTGCAGTAATACCCTTAATCTTTGACGTAACTGATAAGTCTAGACAGCTTCAAACGCGTGGCTGGGTTCAGAACCACTCGTCACGCGTCTAGCAGACACTCGTCGACTTGCGACATTCACATCAATGTTGGCTTAATTCCAGTTTCGTTTGCCGATTTAGAAGACATCTAAGCTTATTAACGACGTCGTGTAAGTTGATATTGTTTAATCAGTAACTAAGCGAACACTCCGCTGTAGCGACGGAAGCAAGACAGATCGTACAAGTGATGTTCTTAGATCACCTTTCCTAAAGGACAACAGGCTGTAGTCCTTTAGGACAAACAAATCAACAACATGCAACTCAACTTATATAGAGCGTTTTCAGGAAATTAACAATGAATGCGCTATTGTCATTTGTACACACTCGCATTAGTAAAGGTAAACAGGTAAAAGTTAAGTTCTTACAGAGCGCAATATCCAATCTTCATGATACCTCAAAACGCCTCGCACTTTACTCCCTGGCAGACCTGTTCAATCGAACGCAGGCTTCTCTGGGAAGCATTCAGTCACGCTGCAATTAACGCGCTAAGATTATTCGTACACAAATATCCACCACTGTCTACAGCACTGTACGCATTCATATAGCTGAGTGAATTGGAGCGATGTACAGTGAAAAAATGAACAGGATGTGTGTTACATCCTGTTTACTGTCGTTGAGTTCTGACGCAAAGAAAACGATTAGAGGAAGTAAATATGGATAGACTCGATGTGTAATAATACAAAAGATGACGGTTAAATTGCAGTGACCGTATCGACAACACATTTTCCATGTTGCAGGAGCGCTCAGTAATGGGAACAAGGAAATTTTGCAAATTAAGTTAACCACGTTGAATATTAAGTAATAATCTGCCATCCAGCGTGTTTTTTATTTCTGTAATCTGTACGCTATTAGAACGTGAGTATTGTACTCATACTGCAAGAAGTGTTACTAAAAATGGAAAGCAAAGTACTATAAATAACTTATGATTATATTGTTTTTCTGTCCGGTTGGTGCTAAAATGACAGATAGTTAAAGTAGCCATTGAGTCGGGCTCACCCCAGAAACGTCGAAAGCCGAGAATAATGGCTCAGCGGCCGCCGTTAACTGTGGACAGTAGACACCGACAAACAGGTGTCTCTACAAACCACAGCCACAAAGCCTGAGTACTGTCGTCGTCTCACACATGCGTTTGTCAACCCAATGCTAGACGATCTAAACAAATGACTGACCAGCCTTGCGGCGGTACAACGTACACCAATGCCAGTATGGTGATCGTTCCTTCAACGTGATTGGACCGTGACTCTAGCATTCGCTATCGATTCATATATTTGTATGGCAACTGTGAGCAAAAGGACGTATATAGCCTTTCAGCAAAGATATTTGTCGCAAACAAAACGAGGCAAGCAGGTTTTAAGACATGTTTTGATAATAAACGCAAATTACGTGACTGCAGTGCGCCATAATTCGTGACAGTGATTTATACAAACGTATATATATATATATATATATATATATTATATATATATATATATATATATATATATATATATATATATATATATATATATATATATATATATATATATATAATATAATATATATATATATACATACATTAATGTATTGAACGAACTTTTAAACAACTCTACATAGTAATTACCACAGAGTATTAAAGAACAGCCCTTATTATGTATACCATAAATGCTTTGCATTTCGCTGCACATTGATAATTTTACATTTATCGCACATGCGCAGGAACGTCGCCCGGATAGTTTATAACGCCCGGAAAATGCGCGACACAGACAGAACGGGCAACACACGGACAGTAGACACGGTCAGCATACAGACTTCGTTGCATATACTAGATTAGTCCGGCATTCTAGCGAGAAAATGGTGGCATAAGTTTGGTCGATCGGTTGGTAGAGCAGCGTCTATTAGAGATGATTGTAGAGACCGGCGATCTTTTACATTCTGGACCTAACTTTGAAAACGACAACGACAGCCTAGTCTCTACGGCACTCTTGTGGCGTGCATTTACTCTTGTGGCGTGAATCTCTCTCTCTCTCTCTCCCTCTCTCTCCACACACACACACACACACCCCCCACACCCACACCCACACCCACACACACACACACACACACACACACACACACACACACACACACACACACACACACACACACACACACACACACACACACACACACACACACACACACACACACACACACACACACACACACACACACACACACACACACACACACACACACACACACACACACACACACACACACACACACACACACACACACACACACACACACACACACACACACACACACACACACACACACACACACACACACACACACACACACACACACACACACACACACACACACACACACACACACACACACACACACACACACACACACACACACACACACACACACACACACACACACACACACAATATATATATTCTTCCCCAATCGCTTTAGTTTATTTTCTTCAGTCGGCAACTACAACTGTCATCCGTCGTTAGAATATCATTCATGTCCTGTCCCCAATCAGCGCCAGTCACGCCGAGTCACGCCATGTGACACACAAGCCCTTATGTGCCTTCAAGTCTCGCATGCTTGTTGGGCATTTATGAAACGTATGCAGCACATTAAGGGTTATAACATTATTGTCAATGTGCATAATACATATATACATTGTTACAGTTACTAACTAAGTGTAACTATTATTATTAATGAAGATAATAATAGTGATAATAATCTAATTAATCTAATTGTACCTATTGTAAGTTTAGTAAGCGCTATTAAATGTTGACAGACATAATGACGAACTTATGATAAGGTAAATTGGCATTTCGTTATTTTGGTATCATCAACTCAAGTGTAAGTGCTTCCGTACCGACATTCGTACACGTGTACACATAATATGTATGTATGTATGTATGTATGTATGTATGTATGTATATATATATATATGTATATATATATGTATGTATTATATATAATATATATATAATATATCATACATACATATATATACATACATACATACATATATACATATATATATATATATATATATATATATATATATATATATATATATATATATATGTTTGTATAGTCGTGTGTTGTATGGTGCAAATATTATATATATATATATATATATATATATATATATATATATATACGCACCCATAGACATAAGCATACACACACACGTATGAATATATGCTAATTAAGTCATTCATTATTTATTAAATGTATTTTTTGAATTGGCTTTTACGTATTAGTTACAATGAATGTTACTAAATGTTGTTCACATTAAAACTATAGTTCTCTCTGCAATCCATTTGCACAATAAATCTTTAACATCTAAAGTGTGAGCAGATGACCTGAGACTATCTTATCCTTAAACAAACTTTATACGCTAAAATACAATAGAAAATAAATCATATTAATACTACTAATAATCATATCAGGTAATTCACCAGCATCAGCCATAAAATACATAATAATAACTTGTAGTTTTGAGTAAAAAAACTTAGCATTAGAGAGTACATCTGGTCGAAAACGCGCCTGTGGATGAAATATCGAAGGATGCAACGCTAGAGACAGTACATCGTATGGACCAACAAAGTGTTATGAGCAGCACATCACCATAACCATCCACCAGATCACTCATGAGAATTCTTTAGTTTCGCACCAAACACCGCGGAAATGTTACGTTTTGGTGGCGAACTCAGCGAGGCGTTCAACAATCGCACGTCGAGGCTACCGTCATTTACTTGTCTTCACGACTATCACCGACGTCGCTTGATGGGTTTGCGGACTGTGTTGAAACTTGTACACCTTTCGTAAGTAACTCTCCGTCTACTTCGCCCACTTTCAGAAAAAAAACGCGCCCACTCCGTCTCTGTGTCCGTCTCAGTCTCTCTGTCCGTGGCGACTGCGACCATCCAGGTGTCAGACGGTTCAACACTCTCTCACAGACTCGTCGAAATGACAACCTTTGCCGGCACACTGGTTCGTCTTGACGGAACCGCAATGTCGTATGCGGACGTCCCACGTTTTCCCATGTGAATCACCTGTTCCATGTAATGTCCTGACTTGTCTTCCAGTTGCCGACGACGACTGTGAAGGGCCTTCACCGGCAACGTGTCACCACATACGGCATCAGAAGATAACTATTTACTAACAAGCAAAATAAAACACCGATGATACGTTTTATGTCAAATGAAATGGAATCGTTACAACGAGGAATCCAAAACACGAAACGTTTTGGCGGATAATGTTTTCCGGAACACGAACACCGATTAAAGAAGGCTTAATTCAGCGCGATTTCTTTTCTGTCATATGCAACTAAGTACTGTGTGTGCCTAAATACTATCCATAACCGGTTTAATACAAACGAAATAGTGCTTAGAC
>JAODUO010000870.1:112500-120000 GCA_025642075.2 Ridgeia piscesae | reverse complement strand
CTCCGATAATGATAGTGAAACCGCAGAATGCCGCTCTCCGGGATGGTGCACGATTGCACGCACGTCAACAGAGGATGTCAGCACCAACAAATCCCTGTAAGTCTTCACTGGATGTCCACGGCCACATATCAGTCAACACATCTCACGCTTGATAGTGGTACACTAATCAAACACAGAGACCCGGCAGCATTGCAGACGTTGCAACGTACAAGAACACCACCAACTGTTGCCCAGCGTCTGTTTGCAATGGCAAGATACCCACGGCGTCTACATTACAGACAAACACGAACTATCTGTGTTCAAACGAAGCCACGAAATCCCTGAGTATGATAATGAAATGCAAACTAACTGCAATGCATATGTTCATTCTAAACTATACTACGTCAACTACAATCGAACTCTCGCGAATGTCTTTCACTTGGCTGAAGACATGCGCGGAGGTCAAGCAGCGATGTGCCGGACTGTAAATGGAGGGGTCGGTGGGTCGTCCGTTTCCATCTACCGCCATTTCGAAAATTTGGCAATTTCTTGTGAGACACCAAGAGCCGCGGTCGGTCCGTTCTATCGAGTATCTATGGCGGGAAGTAAACCATATCACACGGGTAACTGTGCACCCTGTCGTGAACTCACGCTGCGATGGTCTCTACTACTAACCCTCTGGACCTTCTTCTAAAATTAATGGTCGGACCTACTTCCCCCGGTCTGCTGCACCAGCAGCGCCGTGTAGACAGTGTAAACTACGGCGGTGATATCGTTGAAATCCTACAAGGGATTATTGTAATCTGTAAAAGTTTGGGGCGTATATAGAGCAGGTTTAAGGCTGGTATATAAAGAGCGCCTTGTGTGAGTTGCATGCAGGCAGATCACGCCACTAGCAAGTCTACAACGCAAAACGAAGACACCGGCGAGGTACCATGCACTGATGTTGACGAGGGACAACACTCTCAACATGTTGACAAACGACCAGCGACCATCACGCCGACGTGCGACTTTCTTGTTAGTCACACAGCTTTGACCACTGCGCCCTTCTCTCCCACCTGTCGTCGCCTGTGTATTGGCCACGATAACATATGACACTCACTCGATCACAGGATGCTCTGCTGTTTCTCAGAACACAATCCCGGCACTATTGGGAAATGTAGGGCAACATTCAGGCACAGAACCGAGCTTAATCGAATCAAAAAGAGGTTTGTCCGAGGAAGATGTATTTACATCCGTGTGTACTGCGCGCACAATTGCGCACGCATAAATGAGATCAACGCTTTGCATTTGCAGCCATATTCAAGGCTCATATTTCCTATTTCCGACAGCCGATTTGATCGTAACTAATATGGATGACACCTGTGGTTCATATCGATAAAAGGATTTTATAGTATGGATAGAATGAGGCAAACAAATATATACAGGCATTTGGTAGTACGTGTGACTGAATCAGTCATCTATACACTAATACGCTATATTTAGATAAGGGTAAGTGCATCTCCTCTGAGATGCCGAGTTCCACTCGTGTCTGTGTGTCCTCTGGTCTCGTAAAGAGTATGTTTCCTTTCTTGGAACATTGATTGGCGTTCTCGATACGGCGATAACTCATGTGTTTGTTGTGCTGTTGCAAGGGGCCGGCGTCAGCTAGTGCGAAGATACCTAGGCATTGTCTAGGCATTTGCTAGTACAGATGGCGTACACTTGTTAGAGCCGGCACCAATTAACACTCCTGTTTGTTAGCGTTCATTATTAACGTTGTCTCACCTAAGCTCACACGGTGCACGACGCTCACTCTGCAGATAATCTCCAACACTTTCGCTGGCCTCACCGCCTCTTCGCTCCAGCCACGTAGACTAATTATTGTTTCGCCGGATATAATATTATATTCGAGATACAATCTGGAGTATACATTTCGCGCACGTACGATTTGAAATTAATCTATCAAAATGTCAGCGAAACAACGACAGTGGAAGCGACGTTGTGTATATAATAAAACAACCGCGCTAACGGTGTTAACTTTGGTGTTAAAGGATAGATCGTCTTTATTACTTTACAGTGAATTTGAGGATGGCTTTGGTTCTTACCAGTCCAATCATCATCAAAACAAGGTATATGAGATGCGAACTATTTTTTACGATCCAAAATTATTGTTAGTTTTGATTTGGATCAATATACGTTTCACTAAAAAGAAGACGCCACTGTATCAATATATTCTTCCTGCTGTATGTGGAGATGACCATATTTTCCCATGTATTGCTTACATTTTGATACTTTGTGAACGAAACGAAAGATGAGCGTTTTTATTTGGCGGGCAACGCATATTAAATACATTTATTGTAGTATGAAAACAACAGTTATATATTTATAACAAATAGATGGAAAATATACAAGAAACGAAGAATTAACTAGGAGTTAGTTTGACGCTAATAATTCGCACGTTTCTGTAACAATATCCACAATGTTCGACCGAGACGCCCCTGGCGGGTCACGTGACTGCGTGGGTCTGTTGACGCAGACGACGCAAATCGTCTTTCTTTGAAAACCCGTTGTTTTCACCGAACTACCGTCATTATCTCGTTGTTGTCTCTGGCCAGATCGGAATCGAAATATCGATTCGTCAATTAGTTTACCCACTTGCATCTGCAGAGTGCTGCTTTTGGGTTGTAATGTGGTCACATTTCATACTGATACGCTTGCTTTATTTCTTGTAAGACTAAGTATTTTTTGCTAAATACACGATAGCGGTTCCTCGTTCAGAAACGTTTATAGGCCTGTTATATTTCGTTTACGGACATGTTGACCGTTTTCTTAGTAGTCACAGTATACTTTATTATGACAGTTATATCCAGAATGGGATTCTGCTCAAGGGGGTTGGCAAGTAGTAGATGAACCTTACTAAAATAGATAAATGATCAATCGTATTTATAAAAGACTAGAACTCTGTGTATTAAAGAAACCTAACTAAAAGTGTCAGGATACGACGTGTGTAAAATAATTAATAAATAGACAAAATTTAGTTTATTGCGATAGCTCGTTCAAGCTATATGCCTTTACCTGACAATGTTGATAACTGTTATACGTGCGAATTGCATTACTGTACCGGCATGACAACTCGCACACGAAATCCACTGCACATATTTAACACTTTTATCCTGTATGTCGGGGTTTGCTTACGTCATGATCACGATATGTACAAGACATCTGCCTATCGTTTCCTTGGCCAACACAGTTGATAACTGTTGTATATGTACAAATTACATTACTTTTGCGCCATGACAACTCATCGACCAACCATTGCTGCATGCATTTGTCACTTTATCTAGTTTCCCTTATATTTTACACTAATGAAAGGTTCCATAAATCAAAAGAATTTCAGCGAAATATATGACTAAACGACGTATTCGGCATCAATTTTTTGTGGAATTTTTGCTAAACAATTGGTCACGTGATGGATAAATCAATTATTTGGAAGTTGCGTCCGCGGAATATTGAATTTGCAATCAAAATATTCCAAGTCAAAACATGCTCTATCAGCATCACGCATGCGCGCGATTCCCACATTGAAGACGACTCATTCAGCGAACTTCCGGCTAGTAATCGTACTGAACAGAAACCTTACGTTTCAACTGATTTCTCAGCCATTCGCCCAGTTCCTGGTGACGTCAGAGCGCCAAGAAATGAAGCCGATCGTTGCCGGCCCGACAGAAATCTGCCGAAGTCGTCGCGTCGATAAATGCTCGCCAGACAATCAAATTCCACGATCGTTGATGTCCAAATTAGCATCGTTTAATGGCCTGACACGGATTAAGTTCTCTCGACGCCCGGAAGAACGGATATTCGAAGTAAGAAGAGGACTTCCATGAAAAGCCTTAGCGACCACATGATGCGTTGTTTCGAGTTAATAGCCAGCGTCGCTGACTTCGAAGGTTGCCACAGCCTAATAGAAACAGGCGCCCGTTGACTTACACGCTTACCGATAATGTGCAGCGTCACAAAGCCGATTGTCAAATTAACGAGTTAGTGTGTAGATCAAATTAGCCAATACACACCTCGCATTCAATGAATGGACATTGAATCTGGCAGCGTCACCATCGATATCACTCAACGTTAAGCCACTGTATCCGCACATGTTGCCAATATAATTCTCTCTTCGGCGTCTTTGAATGTTCGTTGGGAAATTGTCCCTTGAACAGTGGACTACATTAAGGAGTTGGGCCCATCATCGACGTTAGATGTGCTTGGGGACCTGTCACGTGATATTGAGATTGACCAACATTTTATTTTGATGCGGCTCTGTGTTTGATTTCCAAAACTTAATAAAATGCCTTCTTAATAATAATAACAACAATAATAATAATAATAATAATAATAATAATAATAATAATAATAATAATAATAATAATAATAATAACAATAACAATAACAATAACAATAACAATAACAATAACAATAACAATAACAATAACAATAACAACAACAACACAACAGTAGTAGTAGTAGTAGTAGTAGTAGTAGTAGTAGTAGTAGTAGTAGTAGTAGTAGTAGTAGTAGTAGTAGTAGTAGTAGTAGTAGTAGTAGTAGTAGTAGTAGTAGGTAGTAGTAGTAGAGTAGTAGTGGTAGTGGTAGTGTAGTAGTAGTAGTAGTAGTAGTAGTAGTAGTAGTAGTAGTAGTAGTAGTAGTAGTAGTAGTAGTAGTAGTAGTAGTAGGAAGTATTCATTAGTAATAATAATAATAATATATTTTGTTTGATATTTGAGCGCTTCACAACATATTAAAGTACATAAAAAAGTTTCAATTTGCGATAGCTGCGATGAAAGATCGCCAAAGCCGGTTAAATTACCCGGCTCCCTGTCATTATATCGTGAATGGAAGAAGAAATACGTGATTCACTCCACAGCCCGACAGTGTCACAGTCTAAACCGGTCTCTCTGTTTATTGTTACAGTGTCCGTCAAGAAGCGAGAAGCGGAAGGCAGATTCTTTCTGCCGAAACAAACGGCACACGAGTTCCTAAGTAAACGAGGCGTCGGCTGGCAGATGCAGGGTAAGTTCTTCCGGGGCATCACGTGCGAGTGCTGCCAACACCGCTGCAGCCTGCCGGAACTGACGCAATACTGCGCCGAGCCGCTCGGCGACGAAAAACGAACGTTATTCTGGCCGAAATACCGGAAGCGGTCAACCGGAAGTGACGTCACCGACCGCGACCGCGATCGGGACCGGGACCGGGACGGACCGGCCGCGGCGGAACCAACGACCGCGCAGAAGACGCCGTACCGGAATATACGACCCGTCGCGTTTAGATCAATCCCACAGCAACTGCGCGCGCGAAGATTGCGTTCGTCCTGACGTTTCGTGCCACAACGCATCAGTAAACTTGAGCCACCGAGAGCTTTGACACGAGCCGTGTGACCGTACCGGGGCCGGGACGTGCAACACGTGAGCAGTGTCATGGCGGCGAACGATCGCGTCGTCCCGTGCTTGTGCTTACTACAACATCGGAGCAACACCCGCTGCCGCCAACCAGGTCCCCACACCCCTTCGAAAACGATTCGTGAACTGGTTTAAGTTGGCTGTCGGCCAGTATTTCCGTTTTGTTAACCCAACGTAACCAGGGTCCACAGTTGTGGCATAATATTGCTTAACCAATAACACGATCATCTAGACATCTAGCGAGAAGACTTCATAACACTAATAATCCAAAATGCTCATACGAAATTACAAGTTGTATAACCTGAAGCTATGACGTGATATGCCTGTCTGTTTACAATAATATGTATTGCTACATGGATAAGTTAATAGTTGTTCGCCGTGCAAACGGCGGGGCGAACTTGTATGTGACTGAATCTGTGAGACGGCGACTTGTTGACCAGAACAGCAATGACGCCAACAGTCACGTGACCGCTGATGGCGATGACGTCGCCTTCAAGCCCAACACGTGCTGTATATAGCGAAATTATGGACAGCTTAGTATTCATGATGCGAACACTGTATACCAAGACGTGACTCATGCTGGATGTTAATGTGGCTCTCGAAGCCGAAAGTGAAAGTATTCCTGTTTCTGTTAAACGCACACGTCCAATAGCGGCGAATAAAAGTAAACGGACGAAACAGCGCGACCGTGCCCCGTGCGTCTTGCTGGCAGCCCGATGACTACTGGTCAGTCCGGCCATCTTGAAGGCGAAAACAACGATATGTGACGGCGTGTGTTTAACCATGAAATGGCTCAAACAGTGATAGCGCTTCGCAAGATTGTACGAGGAAACAGTCGCGCTAGTTTCGTTCGTCACGAACTGCTGAAAAACGGACGATTGACCGCCGAAATGGACCCGACCATCTGTGTGGTCGTTCTTGCTATTTACTCATATGTACTCATGTACACAGTCATTGCGATTGTTCGAATACACGTATACACATACTGATCCAGCAGTTACTTGCAAAGATGATGTTGATGATGAATATTAGTGGAGCGCTATTTCGAAGCGCATGCACGAACACACGCACACACGCACGCAAGCATGGCGCATATATTGGCGTAAACACGCACGCATGAACACATGCATACACGCACATACACAAGTACACCTATACACACACGTACACACACACACACACACACACACACACACACACACACACACACACAACACACACACACACACACACACACACACACACACACACACACACACAAACACACACACCACCCATCGCACACTCACTCACTCACTCACTCACACACTCATTCACGCACTCACACACACTCACTCACTCATTCACACACACACTCAATCACTCCTCGCTCGCTCGCTCGCTCACTCACTCACTCACTACTCACTCACTCACTCATTCACTCACTCATGCACCAACCCATGCATTATTTCCGCAAACAGCCGTATGTTGCACTCGTTCAACAACGCGAATCTAACCATCTTTAGTTCTGAATTCGACAAAGACATAACGTGAATGTCGTCATGTTTGATTATTACAAATGCATAATGCTATATATGATGTGTTGTCGTCGCTGGTGCTGGCCCGGAAAACCCTGTCAATTAAACGCTTAATACTGTTACGTGTTTCTTAGGGTTTGTTTTATACGCACATGTGTTGAGTTATACGTGGGCGGTATTAGATTTCCGACCAACGTATGTAAGTCGATCCTCTTAGAATTCTTTGCCCGCAGTGCTTCACGCGAATGACAATTATTCGGGTATTTCGCTAGACGACTCTCGATTTCACATACACTTAGCCTTTCGTCATGTTGGCTTTTTTGGATGTTATATTTTACCAACACCAGGCGAATTAACACCATCCCATTGTTTCGGCACAATTATCTGGGTTGGGCGTTATAAATAATTCTTTCCATGCCGGGATGCGTTGTTACACAGAACGTGAAAGAGAACTCTCTCTTACGGAAGTAATTTGTTGTAAAAAAATCTTGCGCAAACGAATTAAATGAACTATAGGAGGACATATCGTGGTTCTCTACTGCTGATCTACAGTTTAGAGAAGACTGAGAAAC
>JAODUO010000870.1:105000-107500 GCA_025642075.2 Ridgeia piscesae | reverse complement strand
AATTTATAGTAGAAATTGTCTTAGATAATCAACATGTCAAGTATTCAATTCAATAACTTTATTCCAGACTCAACAGGGCACATACAACAAGTACATGTGACTCTGAGGTCCATATGAGGACATTAGGCATGTCTGACCCAATGCTGTGTGTATTAGAAGAATGTATACAGTTGTTTCAGTCAAGTGTTCACATATAAAAGCTTGTTCCAGTGTTTACGGATCCTGGAAGTGAATCTTAAGCTAGAAGTTAGAAAGTCATTTAAAATATAGTTAACAGAGCAATGAAGTATACACATAAATCTGTACACCATATTCCTTATAACTGACTGGCAGCATTGTACATCAAACAGAGTGCATAGCAGGCTGGTACTTTCATATTTTGATATACCAATAATTTTTTTAAATAATATTGTGATATGCAATATGCAATCTGTTTAATGTGGAATTCTTGTAATTCCACCAGAGTTGTACTCTATACATGGGCATTGCAATTACGCCACTAACATTCATTATTGATAATCTATTGTAAGTGAACAATTAACCTTGTCTTCCATACCGGAGAGGTTTTAGTGTTATAAAGATATTCTACAAAACACGACATGAATCGTGAAAAAACCAAGCTTACCGTTTTTATTCAAAACACTGAGAAACACGTGACCTTACAGGCGACACAGCTGCAATGGCAAATTAACTCGGACATTGAACGTTCAGCTGCAATGCTGTGACTGGAATGATTATAAAAATACTCGTGAAAAACAAGCCCGCTTTTAGCGAGCATGACGCTTTCTCCCACTCAGGAGCCGCTGAACGCCATTATTTTGTGACATAAATAGTCTCGCTGTTAATATATTATGAACAAAAAGCGACCGATGTATGCTATTTTCATATCGCACGTAAGTAGCGGGAAGGAATGCCCCTAATTTCCGTTTGACAGCTGCTTGCGCTGACTGTTGATTTGCTTGGCAGACGTGTCGGAGGTTTCGGTTTCGGTTTGAGCATGTATGATGAACATGTCGATCAAGGTCAGCCTACTAAATGGTGTTTTGGATCTAGGTAAATACTCTAGACTGTCAACCTACGTTCACAACATAGCGGTTTAAAAAATTTCATGGTGAAATTTGATTGAACAATGGAAAGTTTAAATTACATTTATGCGTGAGCGTATTACAGTGGGTGTATAAAAGTTACACCATGTTATTATATGCAAAATACATAAACAAATTATGATAAACCTATCAAGAAGTAATGGTAAAATTAGTTTAGAACTTGATCACCGAGTGTCTTGTCCCTATGCTGAACAAGTTGTAGTTTGGAACTTAGTTTATAACACAACTGCAGTGGTTTCGACTTTCGAGTGTGACTGTTTCGAACTTAATACACCGAGAACGGACCGAACTCCCAAATGTATCAAACCAACGGGTCACGTGACGCACTGTAGAGATAACACGCGCTCAACACGTGAACATTGCGACCTGCGACACTTCCGCCAAGCAAATCAACAGTCAGCGCTATCACCTGTCAAATTGACTTCCCAGAAATGCGATCCGACAGAGATATGCCAGACAGCTGTCATGAAAAGACTAGTGTAGCCGGAAATCGCATTACCTAAAATCCAATTCCAGATCGAATTAAACGTCAACGTCATTATTGGCAAAGTATCTCTATATCCGAACCGAATCGTCAGCAATTGTATTGCTCTCGCCGTGTCCTCGCGAGAGCGTGGCCTTTCCGGCGAGATTGACCACAATGCACTTCGCTGAGCCTCAGTACACGAAGGCGCTAGACAACACAACTCACTATAAATTTATCATATTTGAGATAATTCGACGACGACGACGACGACGACGACGACGACGACGACGACGACGACGACGACGACGACGACGACGACGACGACGACGACGACGACGACGACGACGACGACGACGACGACGACGACGACGACGACGACGACGACGACGACGACGACGACGACGACGACGACGACGACGACGACGACGACGACGACGACGACGACGACGACGACGACGACGACGACGACGACGACGACGACGAGACGACGACGACGTCGACGACGACGACGACGACGACGACGACGACGACGACGACGACGACGACGACGACGACGACGACGACGACGACGACGACGACGACGACGACGACGACGACGACGACGACGACGACGACGACGACGACGACGACGACGACGACGACGACGACGACGACGACGACGACGACGACGACGACGACGACGACGACGACGACGACGACGACGACGACGACGACGACGACGACGACGACGACGACGACGACGACGACGACGACGACGACGACGACGACGACGACGACGACGACGACGACGACGACGACGACGACGACGACGACGACGACGACGACGACGACGACGACGACGACGACGACGACGACGACGACGACGACGACGACGACGACGACGACGACGACGACGACTGACGACGACGACGAGACGACGACGATGATG
>JAODUO010000870.1:97500-100000 GCA_025642075.2 Ridgeia piscesae | reverse complement strand
TCTACACATTATATAATTGTCAGATCACCTGGTCGTGACCAGCTATCGTGACCAGCGTTAAAAGCAATATATGAAAACTCAGTAAGCTAAATATGTTAGTCAATATGAGACCCTTTCGTGTCCTGAGCCCACCTTTGATGACCTTTGGGTGCTTGTAAGCATTGTAGAACTTCTGCATGTCGCTGATCTTGATGACTCCCTTCTTGTTGAAGTCCATCTTGCGGAAAGCCTGCAGAAACCACGACGCCCACAAGGTAGACATACATACGCAGTAACAACACAATAGAACGCGAATAAAGAAACGTGCGTTTAACACATGTAAAAGTCGGTGTATCCAGGAGTTAGGACTGTTAACAAACATTACACTTCACTCCTGGGCAGATACTCTCGAATACCGTGGTAAGTGGTGACGGGTAGTCGTTGACGCACGCAAGCGGGTACACGCATGCACGACAGAAAGCGCATGCGAACACAAGCACGCACACACCTACATGTGATACATCTAATCTGACAAACTGATAAAATTTAGTGTGTGTATATGTATATATGCATGTATTATATATATATATATATATATATATATATATATTATATATATATATATAGTATATAATATATATATATATATATATATATATATATATATATATATATATATATATTTATATATATATATATCACACATACATATACATACACACACTTACACTTACCTGCTCAATGTTAGTTCCATTCAAAGTGTTACATTGGTTTGCATAATACTATATAAATTGTTTTTTTAATATCCTCTGTTATAATAATAATAATAATAATAATAATAATAATAATAATAATAATAATAATAATAATAATAATAATAATAATAATAATAATAATAATAATAATAATAATAATAATAATAATAATAACAACAACAACAACAACAACAATAACTAATTATTAGTGTTAGTTCCACTGGATCAGGATATTTCGATGTGTGGCATGTTTGCTGATGAGTTTCCTATTAAAATAATAATAATAATAATAATAAAGTTTTCTATAGCGCCGTAATTCCAAGTCACCCTGTTCGAAGGCGCTGCTACAACAATACATAAAATGAAACTAACAGTTAAAGAAAAACAATGGTTTCAAATATCCAAATATTAAAATATTCGCCGTTGAAAACGATTATTACGCACTACCTTTGTTTCAATTTGTTTTTAAACGCTGCTTGTGTGGTCTTGTCGTAAGTGGACGTACACAATCAGAAAGACAGACATGTTGACGAGATGGAACGCGGAAATTGTTTATGCGCAAAATCGGCGGCGAATGTCGCCGTTGATATGTGACATTTGGCCGGCAGCCACGTCACGTCGTCTTATATAAGAAAACAGAGGAAAAAGCTGTCATGGTCCGCTGACATTAATGATGCCATGCAGCTGCTTCACACTGCAAAAAGGACAAATGTCAAACGAAGAAAACAGCGAAAAACCAGGCAACGTGCCGATGTGACACGACTGGTCAATTCGCAATCGATCAGCCGCAGACACAGAAGCCAAATGAGACCGGAAGGTCCGTCACTCCATCGGACGTGTTGGTCCCGAACCTGTCGGCTAGCCGTGGACGTATGTCTGGATTAGTCATCGGTAACGGACACCGTCTCCAGAATTGGTTTCCGCCGAGCGAGAAGCCGCATGGATGACTAATTAAATGGCGCCCGTCTGCCCACCGATGTTTTCTGCGCTTTCCAAATAAACTACGCCGTACGTCAGACATCGGATGCAAGAGTTCGGCTTTTTCTTATCATCAGTTACCGAGATCATGGACTTGATGTGTTGTGATCAAGTCTTGTAATAACAGCGTGAGTTACAACGCACATACAAGTTGTTTGGCACGTGACATGGCTATGTTCAGAAAAACTGTATTTACTGCACACTGCACGTTTGAATAATAATGCATCTATGAAGTGTTTACCTGTTATCAGTTGATTGTAAACATTTTTTTGTCTTTTCTAAGAAATAACAAGTATTTAATACGTATTATGCTGTAGTTAGTTTGTTAGAAAAAACCGTCACGCGTATGTTTTACAAAATTATTTACTAATTAAACAATATACAATGATGCCTTTTAAAACACCATCCAAACTTCCGACGATTTACCGTAAACTATTCTATCTTACACATAACTAATCTATCATTATATATTAGAGATAGTTTATGTTAGTGTTACATTAAATAATATATATATATATATATATATATATATATATATATATATATATATATATATATATATTATTATAATTAGTAACACTAACATAAACTATCTCTAATAACATATCTAATAACATATCTAAAATAATCTCTAAATCCATCTATAAAACATATCAGGTGACCCAGTATGTATTAAGACATTTCTCCAGAATTCGTCCTCACCTTCTTCATCTCCTGCTTTCGGGGCTCTGACATTTCGCCTATGAAGATTCTCCTGAATTCGTCATACTCCATCCTTGCCTGTGTTC
>JAODUO010000870.1:87500-92500 GCA_025642075.2 Ridgeia piscesae | reverse complement strand
CTCGTGTGAGAAATGTTCCCCAAGATAAGAGGGAGACGAGCAAGCCGCCAAAAACAGGTGCGAGGTGGTAAACTTTCCCAAACCAGGTGCGATATGGCGGGTTTGTAAGTCCCTAAACCTTAATTAAGTTGGTATATGAAAGTTTATTCAGAACATTGGACTCAGAACTCAGAACATTGTTAACAACAATAAATACAATAGAAACAGGCAAATTTTGCTACAATACTACGATATACAATGTTTGAAAGGGGTAAATTTGAAGTCAATGACTTTTTGTCAATTTACCCCTGACACATAATATTTATTTAAATACTGGTTACAAAATCATGTACAAAGTATAACATAAGCAAACATTGTGACATAGCTAAGAGAGATGGTCCACAACGAGATATTTCTTAAATAAAAGATTCTTGCATTTACGTTTAAATGCAGCGACAGTATTAACTATTTTGAAATCATCGCATAGAGAATTCCATATTTGCACTCCCTTTACACAAAGAGACTTTGACCGCATAGTGGAACAGATATTCTGTCGTTTTAAACCATGACTGAGCCAGTTGACTGACATGACTGAGCCAGAGCCATTGAGTAAGCTATTATTCGCCTTGTAAACAAACGCTGAACATTTGATGGCAAATAACTGTAGTACGCTTTGTACATAAATAATAACGTTTTCAGTTTTATGATATCTGGAAATGTTAGTACATGTAGTTGTTGGAAAATGAGTTAGTGTGATCCAATCGTCTTGCACCAAATACAATTCAGATTACTCTTCTGCAGTAATAGGATATTGTTAGTATTTGTTGGGTAAGTGTTTTCCCATATCGCTACACAATAATTTAAGTAAGGCAAACAGAGAGAATTATATAAAATACATTTACTATTTCTATCAAGTAAATGACTGCATCTATACATTATAGCGGTACTTTTTAAAGCTTTGATTGGACGTATTTTATATGAGTTTTCTAATTTAGAAGTTCATATCAATAAACACACCCAAAAACTTTGTGACCCTTACTCGACTTCCAAACAGTATATAATTGGTTTTAGTTACGTTCACAATTAATTTATTTACCGCAAACCATACGCATAATTTGTCCAATACACAACATATTGTTTCATTTAGTCTACTGATATTGCTATTTGCATGAAAAATATTAGTATCATCTGCAAAGAGGAAGGCTTTTACTAGATTGGATATGTTACACATATTATTAATATATAGAATAAATAGTTTGGGGCCCAATATTGAACCCTGTGGGACACCACATGAAATATTTCACATATCAGAGTTACAGTTGTCAAAGGACATAAACAGCTTTCTATTTTCCAGATACTATAACTCCATTTGAATGCCACACCACGGATACCAATAAATTAAATTTTCTTACATAATAGTTTGTGGTTGATTGTGTCGAATGCCTTTTTTAAGTCAATAAACACACCAATAGCATATTGTTTTGCATCTAATGATTGGGTAATTCCATCAATAAGATCAGTTTGTGCATGACATGTTGACATGTTTTATTGGAATCCATATTGGCTCGGGTTTATCAATTTGTGTTTGATAATAAAGGCCTCTAGACGAGAATTTTAAAAAAATTCAAATAATTTTGAGAACTATGATAATAGTGAAATAGACCTGTAATTAGAGAACATCTATTTATGCCCAGACTTAAAGAGTGGAATAACTTTTGCTATTTTCATTTTTTTGGGGAATACTCCAGTAATGAAAGATAAATTACAAATATACGAGATAGGTTTTGCAATGCAATTAAGAACTTTTTTTTTAACCAAAAGCATACTTGTGTCGTCGCAGTCTGTGGATGTTTTACATTCCCAAGTATTCACAGTTCGGATAACTTCTTCCTCACTAACTGGAGTTAGAAATATATTTTGATTATATCTGTTTCCTAGGTAGCCATAGATGGAAGCATTTGTTGTAACCGTTATATCATTCAACAATTCCGGACCAATGTTAGTAAAATATTTGTTAAACATGTTTGCTATATCTTTCTTATTACTAATGGTAACATTATTATTAACAAAATAATCTGGGTAGTCCATCCCAAACCGAGGAGTTCCCATTACAGTTTTAAGTACGTTCCTAGTAAACCGCTATAATACTGTTTCTTAGAAGATCTGAGAATACTTGCTAGTTTATTTTTTATACGATTTATATCTGGTTTCTGAGATAATTGATCTGGATGATAGAAATGCTTTATACAAGTGATTTTTCTTGATACATGCATTTTTTAGTCCTTTAGTAAACCATGTTTCTATAAGCTATTTTGTGATACTTTAGGTTGTACTGTTGAGTCAGGGCAATGTTTGTTGTACATCTTAGTAAAGTCATCAATAACGTTATCATACGCTATATTTGCATTCTCATCACCGACAACAGTACGCCAAGAATGTTCCATGCAGTTGGAATGCATCAGAGGACAGTGCCTCGCCAATGTAATTACTGTATGAAAGCTTCTTAACAGGAAGGGTGGTCGAAATAAATTACCCATCTAATCGCGACACAATAACACCAGCATCCGCTGTCACAAGGTGTATGTACCGCGAATGTTGCCCGGGGCGTTCGAAATGTGTACGTGTGTTCTTAGTGAATTAAACAGTGCGTTCTGCTAACGAGCAATTAAACGGCACAATGCATGTTATGTCTACTGGTAACACTGAGAGACAAAGTAAAGAGTGTGGACATCAGAAAGGAGCTAGGAGTGACTAGTATACAAGAGAAAGTAAGAGAAATGAGACTACACTGGTATGGACACATGCAGAGAATGGAAGAAAACAACGAAGTGAGAGCAGTTGTTGACACGAGAGTGCCAGGAAAAAGACCAAGGGGGAGACCAAGAGGGAGATGGATGGATTGCGTCCGAAGGGATATGCAGGCACTGCGGATCACCCCAGAGGATGCCCAGGACAGAACATTCTGGAAATCAAGAATTCGGTCCGCTGACCCCATCTAGTGGGAAAAGGCGTAGAAGAAGAAAGAAGAAGAATGCATGTTATGTCTAATTCTCTGAGGGGAATGTTGTCCAGGTCTTTCGAAATGTGTACGTGTGTTGCTAATGAATTGAACAATGAGTTCTCCCAACGAGTAATGAAACGGCACAACGCATGTTATGTCTAATTCTCTCATTGCTACTCATTACTGCAGTAAGATACAAAAGTTACGGGAAACTACTCAGCAGGTGTCGAAATAAACGCCGCGTGCGACACATACACACGGCTTCACAACAACTTGCATTGTATCGTACGCAGGGTATAGATACTGCGAGACCACATTACGTTTCACTGTTCTTTTGAAGTATCTGCAGTGAAACAACATCGGAGTCATGATCGATTTACCTTGTAAATGGAAACTGCGCTGTAGCGTTGTGGCAGCCAGTTATAGCTTTAGCTGACACTAAAGGAATAGCTGTACGGAGTAATACGTCAGCGGAAACTCATTGAAGACAAAATATCAAGTTATAACACATGCATCTGGCCACACACTTGGCGACTGCATCGTCTGTTTTATCTTCCTTAGGACAATTTAGCGATTTACATGAAATCAAACCAGAAAATGAAAATTAATAATAAGAGGACTCGCACTGTAAGACGCACAAGACGCCAACATGAATGGAAATTTTTATTCAAAACGACCGCCTGTCGACGAAAAACACACAAACTCCCCGGATGTCCTACTACGGTGTACTATAATCACTGATTATTTTGAATGGCCTCTGGTCTGACACAGATGGCGGTCATGGCCTTACGGGTGACGTGATTTAACATCGTTAGTGGATGTTTTACTGTCTGGAAATGAGGACACTCGCATTAAAGTTACCATCAGAGCAGGTGAACTAGTGAAAGTACTCACAGTATCTTGGATTTGGCCTCGTTGTCTACTTCCGTGATGCGGAAGGTGACATAAGGTTTCTCCTTCATGCTGTCTGGCACTGGCTGGTCCTCCGTCTTGATCTCCAGGTTATTGCCCTGGCAATCACAGGTTCAAAGGTTGTATAGGAGTTATATGTCCCTTTCAGATACACCCAATGACCCATATACGTGCAAGACCTTCTTAGTTCCACTATAAGGCTAGCCAAGTACACGTAATCACGTTGGTGATTGTCACGTGAGAGTAGGAGCAAGTAGCAGGTATGACAGGACAATATTTACTCAGATTGTCACCGAACTCCAGATGAGAAGTGGACGAGAGACATTAGGCTGATCAGAAATGTGTTGTTTTGCGTCTACCTGAAACCAGCCCTTATGAGATAGGCCATTTTGTTCATTTTTTGGTTGCAGCGGGTTCATCCGGATACATTTTACCACGAAGACTGCGACGCCTGAACGCATCACGTGACGGCTTTGGTTCTCCTGCACGAGAGGTCGCCATCTTCGTCTTGTCCTAGGCCGTGATGACGCGACACCCGTTGACGTGGCGGCCCCTACAGCCGTGTATCCTCGGTCACCCCCTAGTGGCCGGCTCATGTTGCCCACGTAGTCTAGACGTATCACCCCGCGTACTTTCTCAGGGCGTTTGTCCTTTTGACTTCATCAATTACGACCTCGCCGCCACCAACACTACACACTTCAAAGCAGCACCTCGGCCCAGTAGCTACCGCAAGTGGATGTTCAAAGCCGTCAAGAAAACTGAGCAAAGATGCACGTCGGAAAGTCACGTCCAGAATACGTCGAGCAGACGTCAGATTTCTCGTAGAGAAAACCGCGTCACTCTCTTGATAAGCCAAACGTTTCATTGCTCACTTATCATCTGTGGTCTGGCTGCCGATCTTGATAAACGCATGTACATCATAACGATGAACCTCGAGTACATTAGAGATACTTTGGGATTTCTCACCAACTTCAGCGTTATATATTTTTTTCTTCATTATTTTATACTATTATCATTATTATCACCATAAACACCATCATCATTATAGAAGCGTACAGCACATACAGAGCATCAAACCAGAGACACATTTATCACCATTACTGTACGT
>JAODUO010000870.1:0-80000 GCA_025642075.2 Ridgeia piscesae | reverse complement strand
ATCACCTCACTCTCCTGGCACGTGTACGTTACCTTGGAATCACCTCACTCTCCTGGCACGTGTACGTTACCTTGGAATCACCTCACTCTCCTGGCACGTGTACGTTACCTTGGAATCACCTCACTCTCCTGGCCCGTGTACGTTACCTTGGAATCACCTCACTCTCCTGGCCCGTGTACGTTACCTTGGAATCACCTCACTCTCCTGGCCCGTGTACGTTACCTTGGAATATCCTCATTCTCCTGGCCTGTGTACGTTACCTTGGAATCACCTCACTCTCCTGGCCCGTGTACGTTACCTTGGAATCACCTCACTCTCCTGGCCCGTGTACGTTACCTTGGAGCGCTTCTTCTGCTGTTGCAGGGCGGAGTAGGCCGGGTCGACCCACGACTGGTTGAGGTGCACGAGGAGCGAGTCGTCCTTGCCCTCGTCACTCGCCCGCATCATCTCTGTCAGGTCCAACATCTTCTGGTCCATCGCCTCCTGACCGGAAACAGAGCGTGCGATGCATTGTGGGCGGCGGTGTAATACGGGTGTAGGCGGCCACGCCGGGTCGTGAAAAATCCCCCAAGACACGTCGAGTGTTACGCAAAGGGACGGTCTGATCATCGCGGGGAAGATATTGCTATGGTGGCGCCGTCTAGCGAACG
Organism: Ridgeia piscesae; assembly: GCA_025642075.2. Classification (NCBI taxonomy): domain Eukaryota; kingdom Metazoa; phylum Annelida; class Polychaeta; order Sabellida; family Siboglinidae; genus Ridgeia; species Ridgeia piscesae. Next base: position 79,350 of record JAODUO010000870.1, on the reverse strand, counting down.
AAACATATGTTCACACAGACTGGCGTTGATAGTAATTATGGCGGTGGAAAATTCCACAAAGTGTAATAGTGACAGAAGTAGATTGAGCAGTTTCCAATAACCATTCCAACTTTTCTGATTCTGCAGAATAAAATGTCTCGTGAATCTATCATTGATCCAAGACAAAGAACCAGTGCGTAGGAAGCATATAATGCAATGCAACGCAACGCAACGCAACGCAACGCAACGCAACGCAACGCAACGCAACGCAACGCAACGCAACGCAACGCAACGCAACGCAACGCAACGCAACGCAACGCAACGCAACGCAACGCAACGCAACGCAACGCAACGCAACGCAACGCAACGCAACGCAACGCAACGCAACGCAACGCAACGCAACGCAACGCAACGCAACGCAACGCAACGCAATCAAATACGATACAAGTTTATATTATTGCTCGTCGTCTCTTCCAAATTAAACGTTACGCTATCCATAATTTAAAAAAATGCTAAAAATAAGTTCGCTAAAATGGCCCTACATCACAGTTAAAACGTAATTAAATCGTCCAATATAGGCAAAGGGCAAGACGACGTGTCAGTGACGAATGACGTGTGGTTGTTACCTTGGAGACGGTGCCAGACGAACGTTGTGGGTGTGGCTTTTTGGATGATTCGTCAGGAAGCAAGTCCCATGGCGTCTCCTACAACCAGACGAATAGAACGTTCCGATGACCGACATGTATTTGACCGCTAAAGGATCGCTTTGGTTTCCACTGAATGAAAAACAAGAAGTTCGTTCTCCGGAAAGGCAACGTTTCGATCGAGGGTTTTTAAGCATCAGTAAACAGCAGTAAAAACACAAATAAATCATGCATTTAATGTCAGTAAAGATAGATAATCTCCATATTTACCGTTTCAGATTCTGAATAGTTAGAGTTGCACTATGAACGAATAGAAGAATGACTTTAGAACAGAGGAGGTCGAGGAAGAAGGGTTTCTCACCAGAACGTGTTTCCCGCCGTTGGGCTGATGTAGTCGCCCCATCCTGCAAACGACGCATTTAATGACAGTCAAGGACAGCAGCCATTCACGCGGACAACGTGAGCGTGTGTCTTAGAGCGACCGTATCGTAAACAGACTGTAAACCCATGCCACGTGCATACGCACAAGCACGCACGCACGCAAACACGCGCGCGCACACACGCGCGGGTTTTGACAAGGCATCACATGCATTGAACTCCAGGAGGTGCTTACAGGGGTGATGAAGGGTTTGATGAAGATAGCAGTGACCTACTCGTAGGGTGATGGAGGGGTTAATGGAGAGAGAGAGCACTGGCGTACTGGTTGGTGGAGATGGACAGGAGTGACGTGCCTGTTGATGGCGATGGCAAAGACATACTTGTAGGATGACGAAAGGGTTGATGGAGGTGGCCATGACGTACCTGTATGGCGATGGCGGGGTAGGTGGTGGTCGCAGAGACTTCAGCTGGATGCGGGCGAGTCTCTCTTCAATCGGCATCATGTCGGTTCCAGACAAGTCCTCCGTCACCTTGTTCGTCAGCTTGCTGTGGTAGGTCGACGACAGGGCGTCGTCCTGGGGAATGGGGCTGCAACCGACACACACAGGCTGCAGTCTACTGACACTTGTAGGGGGTCGCTTAAGACTTGACAAAACTACGCCGACAATTCATTATGGTAATGATGATAATAATAATAATAATCACCATCACCATCACCACCACCACTACCACCACCACCACCAAACCCCTAACCATAATCACAATCATAATCATAATCATAATCATAATCATAATCATAATCATAATCATAATCATAATCATAATCATAATCATCATCATAATCATAATCAGCATCAGCATCAATAATCATCATCAGCATCAGCATCAGCATCAGCATCATCACAATAATAATAATAATAATAATCATAATAGTCAGTCATACCATAACCATAACCATAACCATAACCATAACCAACCATAGCCATAACCATAACCATAACCATAACCATAACCATAACCATAATCATAATCATAATCATAACCATAACCATAACCATAATTATAATCATAATCACCATAATACTCATCATACTCATCATACTCATCATAATCATCATAATCATAATTGTAAACATGATAATTATAATAAACAAATTATAATATTCATCATCGTCGTCTTCCTCCTCCTCCTCATCATCATGGCTGTCGCCGTTGACCAGTTTCATGTTGTCCTTCTCCTGGTTTACGCAATGCCTTGACCCGGTCTGCTTGTGTGTCTCTCGTGCACGGTTTCCAGCCCTGTGCAGTACGTCGTCGACGAGTTGTAATCTTCCTTCTTAATCCTCTCACTCTCTGTTTTGTTTCCCGGAACAAAAACCCTTCCCCTGCCGGGGCGTGGCGACCTCATGTTCCCAGTCTCCGTCTTCGTCTGACTGAAACGGTTTTGGAAGGTTGCTGTAAACTACCGCATCGATTCAGAGTTTTTCCTAGTGAATGTTCTTTGTGTTTAGCCTCGAGTTGTCCTGCAACTAACGTAACCAAGCAACTGTATCCACAATACATATTAAGCTACTGCAGGTCAGTGACTGTACAGTCAAAGATGGCGTACTTCATCGGGTTCCCGGATGGTGGCGACATCTTCACCGAGTTCGGCGTCCAGCCCACATGCCTCCGCTCCGCCCGGCCCGTCGGGCGTCCCTCGCCAGCGGGTCCCTGGCCGTACGCCGGGGCGTCCTCGCTGCCAGGACAGAAGCGATTGACATGTCATAACAGTTTCAAAATCCCTCTTACATATATTTCAGTTTCATTTCACCAATAGGCATACCGATTTGTATTGAATTTGGACCACCCATTACCAAGATGTACAGGTTTGAACAAATACGGTATTAAAATCCAATATGGCCACCGTTTCCATGGTAGCCCATCACCAAAAAGATTGACAAATATCTGATTTATTACGCATACCCACATTAACATAATGCGAAAACTACTGGATCACTCATGGAATACTAAAATAATTCTATATTGTAGTATAATTTAACTTACTTTGGAGCTTAATTGTCATGGTGAGTACGACGGGTCGAAACGTCGTACACATCATCGACAATTTAGCTCCAAAGTAAGTCAACTTATACTACAATAAACCATTCTTGGAGCCATGAACAATATATTCAATAAAACAATTCTCTTAAATAAAATACGCTACGTCATATGCGGTCGCGTCACGGATTATGGTGGGTTTTTCTAAAACAGGTTTTATTTAAATTGGAACAATTCTGCCATGTGACATAGCTATATTATTTATGTGTCCATACATTTGTTAACTATTGTTGTCTTAATACACATTTTAACTTGACACTGGGTGTAACGTTGAAGTGTAGCTGTGTTCTCATTTGCACAAAGAAATTTTTCAGACGACTTGATTATTGCATAATTGATACTTAAAATTTTGAATTTCCAATATTTTGCATTTTTTTCGGAGGTGTCTAAGGTAAATTCTAAAATAGACCCAAACTGTAAATAAAATTAAGGGAGGGTGTTTGCTCCTCGGCGCAGAATTGGCACAGCTAAGGGTACTACGTTTAACTCTGCTTGCCTCGTCATTATTGCCAATCAGTTTTGTTTTGTACTGGATATTACGTTAAACATTTGAATTTCATGCGGATTGAATCTTTCAAATTGCGAGCATTATTCAAAGCTTAACAAAGCAACTAAAACAAATTCCGCGGGCAACGAATCTTCAACATATGTTGCAGTTACAAGAACGTAATATTAAAAATAAAACATAGAAGCAGACATCCTCCTTTTAACAAGACCACCGAACTTTTAGAATGCAATCTAGACAGCGATTCGACGCACAGCAGGGGCGATAACGTAACGAAAATACGAAGTGAGTCATACTTCTGGTTGGGCGCTTGGCTCATCTTCTTCGAGTAAGCCGCTGTCCAGCCCAGCTGCACCTCCCGGTTCTGTTCATACTCAGTCTTCGCGGCCGACCGGTGCTGCGTCCTCACCGGAAGTCGCCCCTCGCCAGCTGCACCCTGGTCGTGGTCCGGGCTCCCTTCCCTGCGATGTCACAAATCGAATCGCCAACGTCCTAAGTCTTATAAGGAGGGTGCCTGCTCGTCTGGCCAGCATTGGCAACGCAGTATTTAATCTCTAACATGAATTCAGCTGTCTAGAACGTGGGAAAGTTAAACATCAAAAGACTTGCGGCTAACTCTGCTCGCCTCGGCATTATTGCCAATGAGTTTTGTTTCGAAACTAGATGTTTTGTTTTTGCGGGTGGAATCAAGTTGCAAACATTGTTCCGAGCCGAATGATGTAACTAAACATAATTTTGAAAGTAGTGAACTTCGGCATGTACATGTGTGATGTTGTAGTTATAAGGACGTAACATTCAACATAGAAACATCTAGGAGCAGACACCTTCGTTTGAATGTTTATGAATTTATATAGAATAGTGTGAATAATATAGAATGGTTTTCATAGTTTATATATATATATATATATATATATATATATATATATAATATATATATATATATATATATATATAATAATATATATACACTAGCTCCGTAAGATATTTTCGGATATTTGTCTCTGGAGTAAGTTTTACAATGAAATCTATAAAGATTGTATTATAGTCATCGGTAACGTAGTTGAGAAACCCTGTAGATTTGTTTAGAAAAGTATACAACTCTATATATTCGCATGAAACAAATATATAGGTAACCGAAGAATAACGTTATTGGTAAATGTATTACATTTTAATATCACATAGTTTGATATATCCAATTATAATGTAGCTCCTCTAATATAGTTATTTTCAACAAGAGGGATACCAAAGTTCTTGACACTGGGGTTATTTCTCCGAAAGAGCGAATGAAACAACCAGATGTTTATCCCTGAAACCAACTCAACTACTTCTATGTTGACTAACTGCAGTCTTCATTTTGACTGTCGGGTAGGGAGGGGTTCCCGCTTCAAAATCAGCTTATTTGAGACAAAGTATCACAAGATGGAAATGTCGCATACATACATACATACATACATACATACATACATACATACATACATACATACATACATACATACATACATACATACATACATACATACATACATACATACATACATACATACATACATACATACATACATACATCATACATACATACATACATACATACATACATACATACATACATACATACATACATACATACATACATACATACATACATACATACATACATACACATACATAATACATACATACATACAACATACATCACATACATAATATATATATATATATATATATATATATATATATATATACATACATACATACATCATATACATAATATATATATATATATATATATATATATATATATATATATATGAATAAATAATAGAAGACGAAGGGACGAAGGGACGAAGGGACGAAGGGACGAAGGGACGAAGGGACGGAGGGACGGAGGGAGGGAGGGAGGGAGGGAGGGAGGGAGGGAGGGAGGGAGGGAGGAGGGAGGGAGGGAGGGAGGGAGGGAGGGAGGGAGGGAGGGAGGGAGGGAGGGAGGAAGGGATTGTGGGAAGGACGAAGGAACGGCGAGAGGGAGGAGGGAGGTATTGAGGGAGCTACGGGGGAAAAAGAGAGGGAGACACAAACAGAAAGACAGAAAGAGAGAGATATATAGGGGGAGAGAGGCAGAGGGAGAGTGGGAGAGGGAGGGAGAGAGAGGCAGAGGGAGAGTGGGAGAGGGAAGGAGAGGGAGAGAGAGACACACACACAGAGACAGAGAGAGACACAGGGAGAGCGAGAGAGAGAGAGGGAGACGAGAGAGAGAGAGAGAGAGAGAGAGAGAGAGAGAGGAGGAGGGAGAGAGGGGACAGGGGGGAGACGGAGAGACGGAGAGACGGAGAGACGGAGAGACGGAGAGACGGAGAGACGGAGAGACGGAGAGACGGAGAGACGGAGAGACGGAGAGACGGAGAGACGAGAGACGGAGACGTAGACGGAGAGACGGAGACGTAGAAGGAGGCGGAAACTGATGGTAGCAAATATGTTGGATTAAGATAAACATATCTTAGTTGTGCGCAGACGAAAAATCGCTTTCACCTATTCTTCCATCGCGATGCACTGTCACCAATAAACGACTGCTGTGTCACAAGTCACAACAGACCGTGAGAACACTCACAGTGGCGGCTGGCGGGTACTTGTCGGCCGGTTCTCTGGCATGATCTCGTCGAATGCGCTGGGCGGGTCAACCAGGAGATCTTGCACCGTCTTCAGGGCCACCGAGCTCGTTGCTCGCTGCGAGTTCGGCATCACGATTGGAGGCTTCTGCTCACCCTGTCAATCCCCATTAGCTCGTTAGTGTGTTGTGTGTGTGTAAACGTGAATGAAATTCTTCAGACAACGCTAAAACAACACAGCTGGCTGGATGTTATTGCCACAGTAAAGTATCATAGTATGCTGTGGAAGTAAGATAGCATAATTATGATTTATACACATACAGTGAAACCGTTAGGGAAGTTATCCAATATAAGAATACATTGTGTTCATAATGGTCGGTTTAGCTATTAAGGTCGGTCGATACTGGAACAAAATCACCCGAATGGCAAGTAACAAATAATTTCATGTCGCGGCCATAGCCGTGTGTAAAATTACACTATATTTCATGTGATATTATAGTCCTTTAAAATGTTGTATATAATGCATTGATAGTTTTCAAATAGTAGTACATTTAACTATGATGGGATGTTTTCAAAGCTGCGATCTAAACTAAACGCTGTAGTCTGCAAGTCACGTGTGTTGCTTTGTGTCAATGCATATTCGGAATTCTGAGTTAGTTTGAACGCATCGTACACAAAGTGCAAAAATGTACTCTTATAAGTAGAAACCTATGATGTCCAAGAATGAGAGACAATTTCATCGTTTTACCAACTAACGGCATGATGGCACTATTTGCTCGATGCGTCTTATGCCCTCGCCTGAAACGGACGATAGGTAGGACAAGTACTTACTGTGATGGGATTCACCCTGTCTCGCCGGTACGCGCTTGTGCTAACACGGATTGGTTGTGTAAAGAAATCCATCTTGGTCGTGAACCGGTTGTCAGATCGTACAACTGCCTTCTACACCCAAACCAGAGCGCTGGAACAAATCGTATTAGATCATAAAGCCAACGTGCTATGATCTCGGTCAGAAATACTCAATATGCTCCAACAGTGCATCGGGATAACTGAAAGTTCAATAAAATATCCCTGCTGCCGGCGGCACAACTGGCTTTAAACGAAGCTTAACATTTTGCGAGAATCATTTGCTTGCACCATTGGTGTATATGTGTATATTTTACATAGTTTACCTTGATTTAAACTCTATATGGTGCGAAGTGGGAAAAGACGAATAAACTATACATAAATATGGTTCATGGCAGGATCTTCACAAGCATGAAGGACTAGTGTATGTTACTGACTAGTCTATGTTACTTATTATATAAGTTTGGTACAATATAACATCGGTTTGCCTTACCTGAGACTGGTTCAATGAAATTGGCTGACGAGATAGTAGGCTCCCTCAGTGGTGGCGAATTACGATGCATTGGTCACGTGCTACAATTGTCATAGCGCGTTAACGTTTCTGATTGGCTAGCTACGTTTCGTAAGACGTACATTAGTTACGTTAGAGCGTAGACGTAATTGCTGCCAGGAATGGCGGGAATCCACCTGTGCCAAGTTTTTAGTAGTATTTTTCTTCGTATACTGTTGCGCCACTTCATAAGAATGACTAAATACACCGTTCTGGAATAGAACCAGAACGGTTATACAAGGTGCATTAGGTCTCTAGTATGTCGTCAAATGTAAAGGAAGTATATTGTTGGGTATATTCTTTGCAAATGGTTTTAAGATTATCTAAATAGTATTTAGAATTTAAAAACCCTTGTTGCCATTTATTATTTGGTCCCATAGGGATTTAGCGGCCATTTTTTAAATGGCCGCCAAATTTCATACCGCCGTACCTTAGTAACTGTTCCATCTAGAGAAATAATTGTGGTGTGTGGATATATGTCTTATGGGACAAGGATTTCAAACATACAATTTTTTTCCGGCTTTCACGTCCCCCATTTCTAAAGATGACGGTCGTCAATATAAATGTCATAATATCTCAAAACCTACGTCACACTGAGCAGTAATATTAATGATATTGGATAGCTTGGTGGCTAGCGGTGTAACACAATTTACACTTCACCTTCAACTCCGCCATTTTTAAAGATTGCGTCCGGCTAAGTCGTTTATCCATATATTGAGAACTACGTAATCTAGAGCCACAAAATCGATGCCAAACTGTAGGGTTTCTAGGTATGATCATTTAAATTGTATTACTTTTGACCTTTACTGAATTTCAAATATTCGCCATTTTGTAAGATCCACCATTTTAAAAGATAGCTTCCGACAAAATCTATTATTTTCACAGCTTAATTTGATGTCAAACAGTAATATTAGAAGCGTTGTATTACGTTTGAATTTCAAAGACATTCAAATATCCGCCATTGTAAAAAAATGGCGCCCATTAAACCCTATTATTTCCAATCTTAAGAGAGCCTATTACATTCCGTATCGTAAGATCTACCTATCATCTAAATTTGAAGCTGATGTGAAAATATAGGTGTTTTTGGGCGACGTTTTAAAGATGTTATTTAGATATTCTGTATGACGGACCTCCAATTCAAATGTTAAAAACAAACAATCCATGCTGCGAACTCCCGAGCTGTTCATCAACTCCCCCCAACGTCCATGTTGGCTTTTAGGCACCGACAATGCCCTGTGCAACCTTTCATGTAGCCACACTTGATGATCATGTGACATGCACCAAAAGTACAAAGATTTTTAATGCACGGCTGCAATTGCGTCAGCTGCAAAACTGAACCTGGACTGGATTCTGCAGCTAGTGTTTTCTTGGTTTGCACTGACAACAGTCGACCACCTTGCAGGTGCTATCCAGGCTGCAGAAATTTGGGTATAATTGGGTCTAAGACTACATCTCGTGATCAAACATTCGCCTGCACGTGTTCTCGCCTTATATGTTCCAACCACGCACCATGGGTACGTGGGAGTTTGCTAAATCCTTGTTCATGGTTCAGTAGTTTGAAAGGCGCCACTAGACGTTTTTCACATGGGTAATGCAGAGACATCCAGGACATAATGCTGTGCACAAGAACTCTTCACAGCGAACGGTTCTGCTCCTTCTGCAAATCCAGCCAGTGCATCAAGTAAAGTTCGGCTTGAAGCCCAGTTGTGGCAGGCACCCAGCGCAGAGCCAAGAGCAGGACATCAGTGTGTTGGAAGTATAGGTTTGTGTTGGGAGTATAGGTTTATGCAACATTTCCACGGTATATTTCCACGGTATATTGAATCATGCGACTGTCTGCTTCTTTGTGTATACATAGGACAGTCGGAGTTTGTCTTGACATCATTGCGTGTCACGATCACTAGGTTATCAGCAGTTCTCCTGTCGATGACGTTTTGAGCCAGACATAGAAGTCTGATGCCAGATATAGAAGTCTGATGCCAGATATAGAAGTCTGATGCCAGATATAGAAGTCTGATGCCAGATATAGAAGTCTGATGCCAGATATAGAAGTCTGATGCCAGATATAGAGGTCTGATGCCAGATATAGAAGTCTGATGCCAGATATAGAAGTCTGATGCCAGATATAGAAGTCTGATGCCAGGTATAGAAGTCTGATGCCAGATATAGAAGTCTGATGCCAGATATAGAAGGTCTGATGCCAGATATAGAAGTCTGATGCCAGATATAGAAGTCTGATGCCAGATATAGAAGTCTGAGGTTGATCGTATTCCCTCGGAATTGCCTCTGCACGGTGTTGCTTCCTTCAGTGAGGATACTTTCGTATAATTGTCAAAGATAACCTTCACTTGGTCATGACCTCGAGCTTTTGATTGGATGAGTTGGATGAACTTAACATAATGTTTTAATGATTTGCCGTCGTCTTTGTAGTTACTGAAGTTCTTGACTGCCACCAACACCCTGCAATGCTGTCATTCCATCAATTATGAGACAACATCTCTCTTGGATGGGTTTGTGTAGTAGCTTATTGGGTTGTGCGACATTTGGCCTGCACAAGATTCTCCAGCAACTATTCTTTTGTCATTTGTTAGATGGCTCGGTTTGTTTGGTTCCATCAACATCCAGTTTCTGTGTGCAAACGCCTGAGTGCCAATTATTGCTTCCAAGTCACACATTCTCTTGAAGACCGTGTTATCACTAGCATCCTTGGAAAAGAGTGACGTTGCCTTCAGTATCGCGGTTTCGGAGCCATTTTACTGTTCGATCTATTTTGGAGATACAGCCACGACAGCAAGATTTCCTTTGTCTTTTGTCATATTAGTGATTTAGCCAAGTGAAAAGGTTTACTGAAAGTTTGCACAAGACAGGTGAACGTTTGTAGAAGACAGTTTTCATGCATAAAAGTCAACATGCGCTTCAAAATGCTGTGCAATTGCAGTGGATGTTGGATGGGGGTGGGGGTGGATGAACATATTGGGAATTTTCAATATGCTTTGGAATAAATTTGAAATCAATAAACCAACGATGGCCGGCTCTGTCCGTTTATCTAAGAGTCATTTTAAAAATAATTGTTTACAAACATCTATATTATCACACCAGCGTCAAGGTTCGACGACACGTACATCATAAGACATAGGGATAACAAAGATACCAAAATATTAATGTTTGATGGGGCCATCTTTTAAAAAGGCGGATGAGTCAAAACTAATACAACATTGAATTGCTTCTAAAAATGATTAATTTTTATATCAACTTTTGGTCTCTAAGCCACGTAGTTTTAAAGTTATGGATATAATAATTTAATAGATTTTGTCCGTCGCCATCGTTAAAACTGGCGGATATTACAAAAATGGCAGATAATTTAAAATAAATAAAGGTCAAACAGTAATACAATTTAAATAACCATATCTAAAAATCGTACATTTTTGCATCGATTTTGTGGCTCTAGATTACGTAATTCTTAAGATGTGGTTAAATGGCTTAGTCGGACGCCATCTTTAAAATGACGGATATATGAATGTCAGTGAAGGTCAAGTGTAGATTGATATATATCGCTATCCACCAACCTATCCAATATCATCAACATTACTACTCATTATGACATCGTTTTTGAGATATTATGACATTTGTATTGACGACCGCCATCTTTAAACTGACAGGTGTTCGGGGGTAGACAATTCGTCCAGCAGTCAGGGGCAATGTAGATGAGTCTGCCCTTCTCCGCAGTCATTGCATTGAATGGTCTCATCAACGTAGTCCCACTTCTTCTCGGTTTGTTTTGCAAACCGACTGTATCGTGTAGGCGGTTGAGTGACGCCCCGCAACCGACGACGACGGTTGAGTACCCCAGACAACCCAGCGGTCACGACACCCACTACAGATCAACTGGCGACCATTCCCATGTTTCTTGCAGTTGCGTTTCCCATATACGCACGCACGCACGCACGCACGCACGCACGCACGCACCCACACCCACACACCCACACACACACACACACACCACACACACACACACACACACACACACACACACACACACACACACACACACACACACACACACACACACACGTGCTACTAGGCGATGCGTTGTGTCGAGTTGTTCTAGAAGGCTCTTGCTGTGCCTGATGCCTCTCCACCGTTCCACAGTTCAGAAACAATGGGAGTGCTACGTGCTACGTGCTACGTGCTACGTGCTACGTGCTACGTGCTACGTGCTACGTGCTACGTGCTACGTGCTACGTGCTACGTGCTACGTGCTACGTGCTACGTGCTACGTGCTGCGTGCTACGTGCGTCCACGTACAAATACCGCTCCACCATTCAATGGTGAAGGATTTTTGCTACCCTCCCAATGTACAGTATTCATTTATGCTTGTTCTGATAAGGGGATGTTTAATGACATTTTAGACATATTATAATATGTATTTATTAACTTAATTTAACATAATACTTTTTTATTAATTTTTAAATAGATAATTTTTCATTTTAAAATAATATATATATATATATATATATATATATATATATATATATATATATATATATATATACTGCACAATCTGTCAGTTCGGTTTCAGCAAGCCCCACATCAAGCGCCACTCTCGCGGTTTCGCTCATCGGCAGTTCGAGAGACCAAATCAATTCAACGGCACAAGACCTGTAAAAAGGTGTAACCGTCTTTTAATACATGTGGCTTCACCAGCCAGTATCAGAACTCTTGATACAATAGTATACAATAATATAATGAAACTAACAGTCACAATCTACAGGGTATATAACATATATGAATTAAACAAAACCATGACATATACATATGACATAAAGTATATGACAGATATATATCACAAGTGACTAGCATTAGAACAATGAATAAGTAATAATAAAATATAGCAATGTCATTCAGAATAACATAAGTACACGGATCACTGATAGTTATCAGTAACACAAAGGTTGAATAAAATGTAGCATATTTGTAATGTGGCTTCACCAGCCAGTATCAGACCTCAGCCAGGTTGACCTTTACCATGTGCTGGCTGAGGTGTCAACTATACCCTTTTACTAAATAGCTGCCACACACTGGCAGTTCTAAGACTACAATTTTTGATAACATCACACTCTGTTTGTTCATCTATTAGGCATTTAACCTCATCACGACCGCAAAGGCGATGTCTTTCGTGTGCATTGCGAAGTCGAAATAAAAAACCTTAGCCATATTTTATAAACTTATGCTTAAAACAAACAAATCTGCATTATACAGAATACAAATTAATGATGTAGCCTTAGTTTTGGAGACATATTCGCAAATCGCAAGACATCGCCTTTGCGGTCGTGATGCGTCTGGGGAGCGCTAACTGCTCACGCGCTGAGACATGGGCTTATTTACGTCGAGTCGACGGCATTACATTGATCTAAACACAATTTAAACACAATTATATCTGCCTTCTTTTTAGCGGAAGTTTTGAAAAGGCCGTAATAATAATCCATACGCGCATCTGACTTCAATTATGCGCACCCATGTTGCTTCCATCTCGTCGCATCGATACGGCGGAGTTACATGAAGGATCGATGTTTTCGACATTGTTAGATTTACAGACAGCCATAGGGCTATACATCTACATGCGAAAAAACAAAAGGCACACAATTCCACGTATATTTAGAACTGAGTGTCAAAAGAGCTTCCGTTCGTACGTACATCAACATGCAAGCGCGGAAAAATTGACGTAGGCTTACTTTTATGAGAGTGCTAATGATAGGCTTACGGCAGTAAAGCTTATGTATAAACATGCATGCACAGGGACTTTTATAACTGACTGCTAAAGATAAGGCTCACGTATGGAAATCATGCGCATGCGCTTATCTACTGCCGTACCTTTAGACAAATGATGCTAAAAACACAGTTCACGTAACCGGAAATAAAAGCATACGCATGCGCATAATGAATGCCGTACTTTTAGACGGGCGGCCTAAACATACGGCTTACATACGCCATTGCGTTCTTTTTTGGTACAAATATGGCGTAATACGAAAACCAAAACAACACGTAATTTTCGTTTGCTGTTACGCAAAAAACTACTTACCTACGCAAGTTCGCCAGGTGTCGCAACTACTGTAGTCAATCAGGATTAAGGTAAATGTCAAATGTCTTGAAATAATGTATATAAACTGTGGTCCTAAATAATATATATATATATAATATATATATATGCAGGTGTATATACATATGTATATATATATATACATATATATATATACATATATGTATGTATATATATATATACATATATATATATATGAAATAAATAATGTAATTCTTGCAGAAGGACATCTTCCTCGACTGTCAATCGAGCAACAGCTGCCGATAATCTTTTAAAATGCGCGAACTCACGTCCAACCACCAGGTCGTCCCTCTCAATTGTGCCACTTATGCAAATTTGAATTGAACACATGCGAGAACGGACAAATAGCCTCAGTACCGACCTACGCTATTTGTACGTATCGGGACGTATAACCCTTCAGGTTATTCCACCGTATCCGGACGTTTGGCCACTGTGTAGTAAATATAGCACTGACAAATCACATCCCATTACAAGTAAAAGAATGATGGCTCCAAGTGGTCACTTAATGGAAGAGTTAGCTTCGTGCTGCTGTTATTTCAGGCGGTCAATTCTATGATGCCACCCACTCTCGAATGTACCGAATAGGACCAGACACCAGCACAACCAACCAGTAGACATACACACACACACACACACACACACACACACACACACACACACACACACACACACACACACACATGCACACACACATCACACACATCAACACACCCCACACACACACACACACACACACACACACACACACACACACACACACACACACACACACACACACACACACACACACACACACACATTTCACGTATATATATATATATATATATATATATATATATAAATAAATATTATATATATATAAACACAGACACTTCACGTATACACACACACTTTACACACACAACACACATACACAACTATACCTCACATACGCACACATGTTGCACAAATAACACATTTTTATAATGATGAATATTGTGATTTAATGCATTGCTGCAGCTCTGGCACATATCTTGTACTACAACAGCTGTTTTCTACACGTCATAGAACACATGCACTCTACACTTTATAGAACATGCACTCTACACTTTATAGAACACTTCCTGTGCTCCACACTTATTATAGAACACCTGCGTTCTACACCTGGTAGAATTGCTGTGAGGAATCAGCAGTCGCTCTCAGGACAACCCAGCTGGGAACATTGTGACACTCCGCCACTCGCTGAGCCAGTCTCACTACGTCATAGGGGTGTCCACAGTCGACGCCTTGGGGCGACAGTTGGGGTGTGTTGGTCTCCAGGGCCAAATGATGCAGACTCATGCAGCAACATACGTTAGAAAACCCTTTGGTCTCCAGAGACTCATGCGATATTCCAAAGATAGTGTTTGGAAAAGCCCTCAGCCAGGCGCGATAGTGTTTGAAACTACCAATGAACCCGTGGATGTGGATCTTCTGCTCCTTGACTGTATTGGCCTCCAACATCAACAGAGCCTCATCCATCGCGGCTGAGGTTGACTCGCTATTGTCACTCCCCTGCAAACACAGAATGAGTGGTTTGTTCAACTCTTTAGCCAGGGCAATTTGCTGTTGGAACACCAGCCGCTGGTACGGTAGAGTCGACGCTGGCGCGTTATAATCGAGGCCGCATTGCCCGATCGCACAGCAGTCGACGCTGCGAATTTTTATCTCTAATAATTCCCAGGCCTTCCTGTCAACCGCTGTCACCAGTCTGGGAGGAGCACCATAGGTTGTCTTCACAATCACTGTCTTGTTGTTGACAGTGATATGCCCAATGATAGGACGTTGCCACTCGCTCGGATCCACGCGGTTGTCGACTACAGCCGCTAGGTCAACAGTAATGGAGTCTTCCTGCACAGTCTCACGCCACTGGGAGAAGAGTGCATCCCATGTAGGCACGGGGTCCTTCCCTTTGTCCTCCCTTGCCTTCAACAACAGGCGTCGACAGTGCGTGTCCATGACGACGGCATGCACTGTGTGTTCACCTGATGGCAATGCCGATGGGTCGATGTATCTCTTATACGAATCCCGTTGTTCTGGACGTATGTAGGCGGACATGCTGATGAAGGATTTACACACGAGGAGTGACACTGGGTGATTGGGAGGGTCGAAGTGAATGTCCTTAGCTGCAATGGGCATGTCCATCATTGTCGCCACCTCGGCCAGCATGGTCAATGGCAGCATGTATTGTCCCGTTTGAGGGCTGCACCACCCTCTCTGTGTGAACAGGGCAATCAGCCCCGCGTATGTCTCTGTCTGGAGCAGTGTCGTTGCCCAGTTGAGGAGGCCAATCATCATGTGTGACCACCTGGTGAAGTGCGGGGCAAACTGTCCCTTGCGCCTGTCCTCTGCGGTGTGCTCTGACATGTGCTGTGACCAACCGATGTGGTAACCGAATGGCTTCTCACACACCCAACACGTGGTGGTCGGGTCAAAGAACCACGGCAAGTGACAGACGACCTGATGCCTTAGGACAGGTTCACTGACCACGTCACAGAACGTGCACCGTTGTGATTTTGATTTCTTGCCAAGTTTTGCAGGCATTGGTGGTGCACTGTGAACATTGCCCATTGGTGGTGCACTCTGAACATTGCCCATTGGTGGTGCACTGTGAACACTGCTCATTGGTGGTACACTGTGAACATTGCCCATTGGTGGTGCACTGTGAGCATTGCCCATTGGTGGTGCACTGTGAGCATTGCCCAATGGTGGTGCACTGTGAGCATTGCCCAATGGTGGTGCACTGTGAGCATTGCCCATTGGTGGTGCAGTGTGAACATTGCCCATTTGTGGTGCACTGTGAACATTGCCCAATGGTGGTGCACTGTGAACATTGCTCATTGGTGGTACACTGTGAACATTGCCCATTGGTGGTGCAGTGTGAACATTGCCCATTTGTGGTGCACTGTGAACATTGCCCAATGGTGGTGCACTGTGAACATTGCTCATTGGTGGTGCACTGTGAGAATTGCCCATTGGTGGTGCAGTGTGAACATTGCCCATTTGTGGTGCACTGTGAACATTGCCCAATGGTGGTGCACTGTGCACATTGCTCATTGGTAGTACACTGTGAACATTGCCCAATGGTGGTGCACTGTGAGCATTGCCCAATGGTGGTGCACTGTGAACATTGCCCATTGGTGGTGCACTGTGAGCATTGCCCAATGGTGGTGCACTGTGAGCATTGCCCATTGGTGGTGCACTGTGAACATTGCCCATTGGTGGGGCACTGTGAAAATGGCCCATTGGAATGTCTGCAGTTGGCAACATGTTCTTCAGTGGCAATATCATCAGACTGGGTGGTAAGACACAGTCAGCATTCAGAGGTGTCGATGGCAGGTTGTCTGTGGCGGCACTGGTGAGGTGCTGTCCTGTAGGTGGCTTGTCTCCACCCCTCCACCCCCACCATCGCTGGGTGACTGTCAGAGGGTCATCCTCCTGCAAGTTTGGGACACAGGTTAGCAAGGCACCAATTAGAACAGTCTTAGTTTACACTTCACGGTTATCTCTACAAGGTCAGCATTCCTTCTTCCCCACATCATTAAACCTTCACTCTCAGCTCTGTTATTTCCCACGATTATTCCTACCCGGTTGCTTTTCACAAATCTGGACCTTCTCCCGTTGGTTCTCTGTTAGTGCCATCATCTCTAGTGCACTCGTGTATCCCAGGGTAACATGCGAGCACATTTCCTTTACGTTTACATGATATGCGTCTATCTCCCATCACCCCTTTGACTTTCCTCCAAGTGTTTGGCCTGGCTGTAATCCTTATTGTAACCAAAGCAATTAATCTAGTGGATTTTGCACTGGGAAAGTTCCAGGTGCAAAGTTCCTATCGTGAATTTATAAATTGTAATACGCAACGTTACATGTTGTGAAGTTATTGGTTGAATGCCAACGCCATATCACCTATGTTAGTCACTTAATCTCTCATCAGAGTAAGTGACTACATGTTGGTATTTGTCATGGTCTGTCAGTAGGTTTGGGAGAGTAGCGTGAGGAATGTGGTGGCCGGCTGTAGGCTGATGTTATGTAGGAGCTTTGGGTTCATGTCTCTTTAATAATGTGTCGTTTCTCTCTTACTTTCTTTTCTAACTATTATGCCTTCTGTGAACGGTTTTGCTGAACTGCCAGCTACATTGCTCAGTGAAGTTGGTTGTCATGTTGGTATTCATTTTGAGCAACTTGGGTTTGAATTATATATATATATATATATATATTAATATATATATATATATATATATTATATATATATATATTTATCATATTATATATATATTTTATATATATATAATATTTATCTATATATATATATATATATATATATATATATATATACAAATATTATTACGATGTGGCCCCTCCAATGCTGCAAAATCCTGGCTATGCCACTGACCTACATGGTGGGCTGGCTACCAAGGCTTTCCATGTGGACGATATACGTACCTTGCATTCAACGAGACATTTGGGATTTATCTGCACGGGAGGAGGCACAGGCAGCACGCCGTAGGTGTTGAGGAAGCTCTCCAGGCTGCTCTGTGAGATGAGTGCCCTACAGCGCTGAAAAAATCCCACACACACGAACGTCAACTGGATTATACTACAATCTTTGCTTTTTGCTTAGTGAGCGGGAAAGATGGGAGAAGTAGGACGTAAAGGGAGGACGCGTGTCTGGGGGGAAGTGGAGAGTGAACTCACAAACAGAGAGTGAACACAAACGGAGAGGGAAGATCGGACAGTGAATGCACACAGGGAGAGAACAGAGTGAACATTCAAATAGAGTCAACACCTAAAGAGAGATAGAACTGACAGAGTGAATGTCAAGTTGAGAGTGAACACACAAAGGGAGAGTGAACACACACAGGGAGAGTGAACACACAAATGGAGAGTGAACACACAAATGGAGAGCGAACACACACAGGGAGAGTGAACACACAAAGGGAGAGTGAACACACAAAAGGAGTATGAACACACAAAGGGAGTGTGAACACATAAAGGGAGAGTGAACACACAAAGGGAGAGTGAACACACAAAGGGAGAGTGAACACACAAAGGGAGAGTGAACACACAAAGGGAGAGTGAACACACAAAGAGAGAACACAAAAGGAGGTGAACACAAAAGGGAGAGTGAACACAAAAAGAGTGAACACACAAAGGGAGGTGAACACATAAAGGGAGATGAACACAAAAGGGGAGTGAACACAGTGAACACACAAAGGGAGAGTGAACACACAAGGGAGAGTGAACACACAAAGGGAGTAGTGAACACACAAAGGGAGAGTGAACACACAAAGGGAGAGTGAACACACAAAGGGAGAGTGAACACATAAAGGGAGAGTGAACACATAAAGGGAGAGTGAACACACAAAGGGAGAGTGAACACACAAAGGGAGTAGTGAACACACAAAGGGAGTGTGAACACATAAAGGGAGAGTGAACACATAAAGGGAGAGTGAACACACAAAGGGAGAGTGAACACACAAAGGAGAGTGAACACACAAAGGGAGTGTGAACACATAAAGGGAGAGTGAACACACAAAGGGAGAGTGAACACACAAAGGGAGAGTGAACACACAAAGGGAGAGTGAACACACAAAGGGAGAGTGAACACACAAAGGGAGAGTGAACACACAAAGGGAGAGTGAACACACAAAGGGAGTGTGAACACACAAATGGGGAATGATGAAACAAAGGGAGTTCTCAAAACTCAGACAAAACTCACCAATAGCAAGTAAAAAAAGCGGAGTGAACATATAAGAGGAGAGTGAACACACATATAGAGAGTGAATATACAAGTGGAGAGTGAACACACATATAGAGAGTGAACATACAAGTGGAGAGTGAACACAAATGGAGAGTGAATATACAAGTGGAGAGTAAACACAAATGGAGAATGAATATACAAGTGGAGAGTGAACATAAATGGAGAGTGAATATACAAGTGGAGAGTGAACACAAATGGAGAATGAATATACAAGTGGAGAGTGAACACAAATGGAGAGTGAATATACAAGTGGAGAGTGAACACAAATGGAGAGTGAATATACAAGTGGAGAGTGAATACAAATGGAGAGTGAATATACAAGTGGAGAGTGAATACAAATGGAGAATGAAAATGGAAGTGGAGACACATGAATGAAGAGTGAACATACAAGTGGAGAGTGAACACAAATGGAGAATGAATATACAAGTGGAGAGTGAACACAAATGGAGAATGAAAATGCAAGTGGAGACACATGAATGAAGAGTGAACATACAAGTGCAGAGTGAACACATGGGTGGAGTGAAGACACAAACATAGCAGGAAGCCACAAACGAACCATTCAAAATTTCAGAAAGCCACCAGGAAGATGGCTTATTGTATCATCAGTATATATCACAACCACGCTATTAACCTAAATGATAAACGCGGCACAGGAAACAAACCATTTTGTGCTTCTTGCTCTTGATGTGGTGAAACCACTGAATTAGTCCTGAGCACTTGAACGGACAGGCCTACAAATATGAACACACATCAACATCTATGTCACTTAAACGTCAAGTTATCGTCAAACTAGCCAAATTATCCACGAACACAGTCATAATTCCGCCATTGCAATACAATGATTTTGAAATTCCTGACCCTATTCCAGGGGGTATTTTTTGAATAAAAAATGTATGTACCACCCCTACGGGCATCTGAGCATGCACGAAAGATTTCAGCTAGAAACTATTGAAAATCAATGTAATTATATATATATATATATATATATATATATATATAGACGTAAATTTCTAGTATAGAAACCATTCAAACATATAACTTACCCAACAATTTAAGTTTTGTTTACTTAAGATGTACTAAAATGGATCGTATGTTTCACTTAACTGCCATACTTCTACATACAGACTTACTATAACACAAAGTGGCGAGCAGGACTTGTTGCATTATATTTATTACAATATTTCTATTTAATTTTGATACATAATCATATTTAATTTGGTTTGCATGTAAAGAAATCCTATATTAATGCAGATGATTCGCTACAAACTGGATGAGTAATGCACAGCAAAACGAATGACTTACTGAGCACTCAAACATCCGGATGATTCCACACCGGTATATTTGTAGTCTACCAAATTTCTGAAACAACATTTATTTGCTTAAATTATCTACAAAATAAAGCATTCGAAGGAAACAAAACACACAGGTACAAGTAGCTCTCATCAAAAAAAAAAAATATTTCTCATTGAATGTTACGCTTAATAAAAACCCCAGTGGTCAACTGGTCATGTCATTTTTAATGCTACCCGACCCTCACAGGTCACATCATATTTTATGTTGCCCCAATTGACATGTCATTCTAAATGTTACTCAGACAACCACAATAGTGATTTAAAAAGGTAAGCTTTTATTCAGTGGAGTGTCCATTCCTTTGGGCTGCTCAGAGCATTTTACACTTAACTCCCAGGCAGACCTATTCAATTGACCACCATCTCTACTTCTCTGAGAAGCATTCAGCCACGCTGCAATTAATACCCAAATACTATTGGTACACAAATGTCCACAACTGTATATAGCCAGATGCTCATTCACATAGCGAATGACAGCGAAACACATCCTATAAGACTGCCCAATACATGAGAATGACGGTGTAGCACTTACATTTTCCAGTCATTAAAAACGTTCCGGTTGACGTTTTTGCACATGCGCAATATATGTAAAATCATCAATGTGCAGCGAAAAGACAAAACATTTATGGTATAATTACTAGGGGCTGCTCGTTAGGATGTATATAACCTCTCAGCAAAGTTATTTGTCGCAAATTAACATGAGGCAAACAACTTTTGAGGCATATTTTGATAGCAAGCGTAAATCACATGACAGTAGTGCACCATAATCCGTGACAGTGATTTATAAAAAGCGTAATATTTTATTGTGTTGAACGACATTTTAAGAAATTCTTCACAGTAATCATCACAGGTAAGTTAACGAACAGCTCGTGGCATTTATACCGAAAATCTTTGTTGTTTCGCTGGACATTGGTGATTTTACATTTATTGCGCATGCACAGAAACGTCAACCAGAACGTTTTTAACGACCGGAAAAATTTAAGCGCGACAACGGGATGACAGCCTGGCCACCGAAATAACAGTGAAAGGAAAGATATTTGACATACAGCTATCTACAAGAGAGCAACTAGAGTCAAAGTCTGAGCAAGTGTCACTGAAGAATATCCTCATCCCGTGTTGTAACCACTTTCACGCAGACAAATCGTGATTATGAAATCCTGAACCGCTTATACGAGATTAAATTGTAATGTTTTGTGAAGACATTTTTCACAGCATGTTTTACTTATACAAAATTCTGCTTTGTATTTGTGAGATTTAATGTAAAAATAGTTAAGAAAACTGGTCAAAAACATGTTTGTCCCCGGATGAGATAATGTAATGACCACAACAACAGGTCGTTAAAACTTGTGTTCTCACCTTTGCTGGAGGGGGATATTCATTGATTGCTGAAATAAAATACACATTTTAAAGTAATTTCAAACAAACAAATATACTGTACATTCTTTTCATAGTCAATGTTCAATCACTGACAATCATGGAGGATGCAATTCATGAAACGAAACTTCCAAGTAGTAAATGCATAAGTTAAATGTGTCATGTTCAAGTGGCCATTATTAGACAGTACTTGCAAGCGACCTGAACTCAACGGAGAGAAGTCGCTTGCACAAACTCTCTAGTACCCTGTATTGTATAAATCGTGACACCTAAAGTCCTAATACTGTAAACAACGGTAAAAATGTTATACTACCACACATCAACAAAGACAAACATTGGCAGTGATACACAAAACAAATTAAGGAATGTTTATGAATCTTCCCCACATTACAGAAAAACAGACTGATTAATTTCAATACGTTGCTACAACATGTGACTCTTTCAGCAAAGCTGAAAGTATGAACTGTGTACACCACTAGAAACTTCGTTCATTACATTAATTGGAAAAAAGTACTGATGATTGTTTGCATTAGACTTTCGGTTCAAACGGTTTCAGTTTCATTACTAACCTTTCAGGCCAAACACAGCATTTGGATACGTAAGGTCAAAGTCCTTGAACCCAAGTACAATCTGTTTGCGAAGATAATTCTGTAACAAAAGACATGGTTAAAAATAATCCACACATGTTCCTGGCTAACTAGAGATGCTTTTCCATATTACCATATTTAAATCCATTAATTAAAAAATAAGTTACATGCACCTTAAAGTGAAAAACCAAACCTGACATGACAGAGAATTTGTCTGAAACTATTATATACCGAGAATATAAATATTATACCTGATTTAAATCAATATATACAAAATGATAAAAAAATGACATGCACTATAGAATGAAAGGCGAAACTCGACATGAGCGAGACATGTAGAACTTACTACACAGTGCTGGAGGCTGGCTTCATGGATCATCTTGTTCAACTCATTCAGTTGGACATCACACAGCTGCAAAACACCATCCCACACTGGTTGGCATGACAACAGTGACAAACAGACATCATGGCCACATTGGTTGGCATGACAACAGTGACAAACAGACACCATGGCCACATTAGTTGGCATGACAACAGTGACAAACAGACATCATGGCCACATTGGTTGGCATGACAACAGTGACAAACAGACATCATGGCCACATTGGTTGGCATGACAACAGTGACAAACAGACATCATGGCCACATTGGTTGGCATGACAACAGTGACAAACAGACATCATGGCCACATTGGTTGGCATGACAACAGTGACAAACAGACATCATGACCACATTAGTTGGCATGACAACAGTGACAAACAGACATCATGACCACATTAGTTGGCATGACAACAGTGACAAACAGACATCATGACCACATCAGTTGGCATGATAACAGTGACAAACAGACATCACGGCCACATTGGTTGGCATGACAACAGTGACAAACAGACATCAAGGCCACATCGGTTGGTATGACAACAGTGACAAACAGACATCATGACCACATCAGTTGGCATGACAACAGTGACAAACAGACATCAAGGCCACATTAGTTGGCATGACAACAGTGACAAACAGACATCACGGCCACATTAGTTGGCATGACAACAGTGACAAACAGACATCACGGCCACATTAGTTGGCATGACAACAGTGACAAACAGACATCACGGCCACATTAGTTGGCATGACAACAGTGACAAACAGACATCACGGCCACATTAGTTGGCATGACAACAGTGACAAACAGACATCACGGCCACATTAGTTGGCATGACAACAGTGACAAACAGACATCACGGCCACATTAGTTGGCATGACAACAGTGACAAACAGACATCATGACCACATTAGTTGGCATGACAACAGTGACAAACAGACATCAAGGCCACATTAGTTGGCATGACAACAGTGACAAACAGACATCAAGGCCACATTGGTTGGCATGACAACAGTGACAAACAGACATCAAGGCCACATTAGTTGGCATGACAACAGTGACAAACAGACATCACGGCCACATTAGTTGGCATGACAACAGTGACAAACAGACATCACGGCCACATTAGTTGGCATGACAACAGTGACAAACAGACATCAGGCCACATTAGTTGGCATGACAACAGTGACAAACAGACATCACGCCACATTAGTTGGCATGACAACAGTGACAAACAGACATCATGACCACATTAGTTGGCATGACAACAGTGACAAACAGACATCACGGCCACATTTGTTGGCATGACAACAGTGACAAACAGACATCACGGCCACATTGGTTGGCATGACAACAGTGACAAACAGACATCACGGCCACATTGGTTGGCATGACAACAGTGTCAAACAGACATCATGACCACATTAGTTGGCATGACAACAGTGTCAAACAGACATCACGGCCACATTGGTTGGCATGACAACAGTGACAAACAGACATCACGGCCACATTGGTTGGCATGACAACAGTGACAAACAGACATCATGACCACATTAGTTGGCATGACAACAGTGTCAAACAGACATCACGGCCACATTGGTTGGCATGACGACAGTAACAAACATACATCACAGCCATCATTGCAATTAGTGCATATACATAGTATTACATGCCTATATTGGTTGGATGACAACAGTGTCAAACAGACATCAAGGCCACATTTGTTGGCATGACAACAGTGACAAACAGACATCACGGCCACATTGTTGGCATGACAACAGTTACAAACAGACATATGCCACATTAGTTGGCATGACAACAGTGTAAACAGACATCACGGCCACATTAGTTGGCATGACACAGTAACAAACATACATCAAGCCATCATTGTTGTGCATAACATTAAATTTTTCACATGCCAATTAAAGAATGCACTGTCAAATCAAAGCTCAACAACTGACTAAAGTGAAACAGCTCAGCAATTGTTGATACTAAAGTGACAAACTACATCACGACACATAAGTTAAGAGCTAATGACAACGGTAACTAAATCAGGTCCAATCATACAAAGTAAAACATCCATCAAGCACTAATGTTGCTGAAAAGTTCCAGACAACTACAATAAAAGCAACAACGTGCAAAAATAGCTCCAACACTACTAAGTAAAAGCTCCAACAACTATAATAAAGCTAACGCTACTAAGTAAAAGCTCCAATCAACTACTAAAAGTAAGATGCTCAACATACTAAGTATAAAGTCCAACAACATACTAAGTATAATGTTGCCAACAACTAGTAAGTCAAAAGCATCCACTACTCAAGATAAATGCTCCAACAACTACTAAGTAAAAGCTCCAACAACTACTAAGATAAATGCTCCAACAGACTACTAAGTAAAAGTTCCAAACACTAAGTAAAAGCTCCAACGACTATAAGTAAAAGTCCAACAACTACTAAGTAAATGCTCCAACGACTACTAAGTAAAAGCTCCAACAACTTAAGTAAATGCTCCAACAGACTACTAAGTAAAAGCTCCAACAACTACTAAGTAAATGCTCCAATACTACTAAGTAAATGTCCAACAACTACTAAGTAAAAGCTCCAACAACTACTAAGTAAAAGCTCCAACAACTACTAAGTAAAAGTTCCAACAACTACTAAGTAAAAGCTCCAACAACTACTAAGTAAAGCTCCAACAACTACTAAGTAAAAGCTCCAACAACTACTAAGTAAAAGCTCCAACGACTACTAAGTAAAAGCTCCAAGACAACTAAGTAAAAGCTCCAACGACACTAAGTAAAAGTTCCAACAACTAATAAGTAAAAGCTCCAACGACTACTAAGTAAAAGCTCCAACGACAACTAACTAAAAGCTCCAACGACTAATAAGTAAAAGCTCCAACAACAACTAAGTAAAAGTTCCAACAACTAATAAGTAAAAGTTCCAACAACTACTAAGTAAAAGCTCCAACAACTAGTAAGTAAATGCTCCAACGACTACTAAGTAAAAGCTCCAACAACTACTAAGTAAATGCTCCAACGACTACTAAGTAAAAGCTCCAACAATTACTAAGTAAATACTCCAACAACTACTAAGTAATAGCTCCAACAACTACTAAGTAAAAGCTCCAACAACTACTAAGTAAAAGTTCCAACAACTACTAAGTAAAAGTCCAACAACTACTAAGTAAAAGCTCCAACAACTACTAAGTAAAAGTTCCAACAACTACTAAGTAAAAGTTCCAACAACTACTAAGTAAAAGCTCCAACAACTACTAAGTAAAAGCTCCAACAACTACTAAGTAAAAGTTCCAACAACACTACTAAGGAAACGCTCCAACAAGTACTAAGTAAAAGCTCCAACAACTACTAAGTAAAAGTTCCAACAACACTACTAAGTAAACGCTCCAACAACTACTAAGTAAAAGTTCCAACAACTAATAAGTAAAAGTTCCAACAACTACTAAGTAAAAGCTCCAACAACTACTAAGTAAAAGTTCCAAGAACTACTAAGTAAAAGCTCAACAACTACTAAGTAAAAGCTCCAACAACTACTAAGTAAAAGTTCCAACAACTACTAAGTAAAAGTTCCAACAACTACTAAGTAAAAGTTCCAACAACTAATAAGTAAAAGTTCCAACAACTACTAAGTAAAAGCTCCAACAACTACTAAGTAAAAGCTCCAACAACTACTAAGTAAAAGTTCCAACAACTAATAAGGAAACGTCCAACAAGTACTAAGTAAAAGTTCCAACAACTAATAAGTAAAAGTTCCAACAACTACTAAGTAAAAGCTCCAACGACTTCTAAATAAAAGCTCCAATGACTATTAAGTAAGAAGCTCCAAGTTACTAAGTTAAAGCTTCAACAACTACTAAGTAAATGCTCCAGTGACTACTAAATAATAACATCACTCACTGTACAGACTCTTTTGACTGTCTTCTCCGGTTCTGAGGCAGATTTCTGAAGACTTCCTGGAGGAGGAAATAACGGGGCAGGTCTGGTTGTTGGTCGACTGTTGCTTTCTTGCTCTTGTTTGACCGAGTCATCTTCTGCTGTCCCAGCAGTATGTGGCCTCGACTCAGACCCGAGCCATTGTTGGCAACTGCCTGTAGAGGCAGCACTGGGCAACGGGAATTGGTGGTCCAAGTTCCCAGACATTACACCCTGGCTGTGCTGTCCGTCTGTGTCTCTTGGGCATTAGCCTTTGTTGCTTGCCCCAATGTGTCACCCCTGGGCCAGGCTGTTCCCTCATGTTTCCTGGTGGCAGCTCTTGTCTGAGCCCATTGTCTAATGGTATTTCTCTCCCTTGGAGGCCTTCAACAGAAGTAGGCAACCTCCCTTCCTGTCCAAACTCATGTGACTGCAACCTCCTTCCTTGCGGGTAGTCCCTACTGGACATCACCTGAAGTTTGTCATAAAGACTAGATGTTTGGTCTCTTTCAGGCTGTCTCTCTGATGGTTGGTGACGATACTGCTGGTCAAGACTGTCACATGATAATGCTCTTCTTTTCTGGTAGTCTTTGGCTGTAGACATCATCTGAAGTTTGTCACAATGATCAGACTGTTGGCTGCTGTCAGACTGTCTCTCCAGTGGTCGTTCTTCGTACTGCTGGTCATAACTACCAGACAACACATATCTTCCTTGTTGGTGGTCCCTGGCTTTAGACATCATCTGAAGTTTATCATAAAGACTAGACTGTTGGCCTCTGTCAGGCTGTCTCTCTGAAGGCTGGTGACAACACTGCTGGTCAAGACTGTCACATGATAAACCTCTTCCTTTCTGGTCATCCTTCGCTTTAGACATCATCTGAAGTTTGTCATAAAGACTAGATTGTTGACTCCTTTCAGACTGTCTCTCCAGAGGGCGCTGTTCACACTGCTCGTCATAACTATCAGACGATACATATCGTCCTTGTTGGTGGTCCTTGGCTTTAGACATCTGAAGTTTGTCATAAAGACTAGTCTGTTGACTTTGTGAATGCTGTGTCTCTGTGGCGTTATAGACCATCCCTTGCTGTTCATAAGTACCAGGGTGCAACAATCTCATTTGCTGGCTGTCCATGTGTTCAGAATCGACGCCACGTTTGTCACAGAATGTGGACTCTCGGTCTACCTCGCTACGATCACACTCCACATGTCCTGATTGCTCACAAAGCTGCCGTCTCTCTGTGTCTTCCGCTGACCTCTCCGGCTGTCCTAACACACCAGACAGCAGATGTTTTAGTTGCTGGGTGCCCAAAGGTATCACCTTCAGCACATCATACAGACTAATGCCTTTGCCTTTTTCAATGAGGTCCGCTAGAGGTCTAGGTATAGTTCCTTGCTGCCCGTGACTATCTGGTGCTGTCTGTCTTCCTCGCTGGTTCTCCTCAGTGTCAGGTGCCATCCCGTACTGTCTGTAATCACCAGGCGGAAGGCTTCGTTCAGGAACAATCCTACGTTTAGAGGTCTTCCGACCAGTAGATTGTAGATCTCGGTCAAGATGGGCGTCAGAGCAACCACGTTGTTCACAATTCCCTAATTGTCGACCCTTTTTGCGATGCTTCCGATCACGAAAATTTCTAGGCTCTTCTTTCTCAGAACTAAAACTGTACCCCCTGTGACGTGAGCTACTGTTAGAGTAACTGGACCTTTCCTGTTCAGTGACATCGTCCTGTCTGTCTGTTCTAGCAACCTTCCGTGGTCTTCTTTCATCCTGCGTATCGACTGACACACTGCGCCTCTTGTCTCCTGGAAAACAGGACGTCATGATATCTTGAGTCAATGTTGCCCTGACTGGATTCTCAAAATAACTATAATATGGAACCTCACTACTAAGAAATATACAAGTCTGACTGTGATTCACTGGTATAGAAATATTTTTGAAAGCTAGGTACGAAACCGTTCAATTGTATTTTGATGAGACATATTTATATTTAAAATAATACACATCATTTGGGGCATGAATATTTAGCACAGTCCTGGGTACTTGGTTGATGTCACAATTTATTTTACACAAATAAATATGATACAGCCAATGGAATGTCCAACCATGTACCAGTTTTGAAACTCACGACTCTGTAGTGTTCTTATGAATGATAAACTTAGGTCCTTGTTGACATCTTCATTGTCCGTGTCACATGTCCTGCTGTCTTGTGTTGTTGCTGCTGTGTCTGACTTGGTTCTCTGAAGCATCAAGGTCAACACATACATTCAATCAACATAATCCTGTGTAGCTACTGGTGATGTGATTAACTTTATAAAAAAAACATTAGGGCCTGGAGTTTAAAAGCCCGGTACTTTCATTTTGGTTTTAATGTATCCAGCTGTTTTGAAATATTCGATGACAGCCCAACAATCTGTCTAGCGTGTCTACATAACTAATCTCTTCCACGTCATTAGATGTACAGATGAACAGTATCAACTATCAAGTCGGGTATATATTGATGCCACCCACATCGTTAAGATTAAAGACTGGTTTAAACACAACAATTAGAATAGAAGCTTTGAAAACCTGTCATCATCACTAAATAACTATATTCCTTACCTCAGTCAGTGGATTTGTTCTCAGTAGCCTATAAACTTTCTAAAATAGTTTTTTCTTTTATTTCTTGCACAGTTTCTGTAGAGACAGTTTTGCAGTAAACATTTTCATTTTTGACCAGCACCTATTTCTACAAGATTAGAAATGTATCACTCTCTAAACTAATCACTCGTACATTACTGTACCTGAGAAACTTCCTTAACCATCGGTATACTCTTGTGTAGCATTCCAGCGCAGTGGGCCTCATATTCCTGAAACACAGTCATTACTGACAATTAGTCCTGAACACAATGGAAATATCTCAGAATTGTACTAATCAATCTAAAATATTCACAGCTATATATATATATATATATATATATATATATATATATATATATATATATACAGTGTACAGGGGTTACAGTCTACAATATTGTGCAAGTAGTTTTTCAAAATGATAGATTTTCTAGTCGCTACGTACAATTTAGTAGCCGTCACTCAGGTTATAAAATATAATATTTTTGCATCAACTTTGTAGCTAAAATTCTTCTATAACCATTGGCTTTAGCACAAAGGGACATCACTATTTGTTGAGGTGTGAGTGTAAGCTAAACAACAAGTACAGCACAGTTTACCTTCACACTGTGACATCTTTTTATCCACCAGCTGCACAGAAGAGGAAAAATTTTGTCACTCACATTGCATCACTCATGTTACAACAACCTCGAATCAGTCTACAGTGACTTAAACTGTTCCCATGGAGAGCTGTACCGATATGTACAGTATTTTTCATGATAAATATGTCAGTACTAAAATGCAAATTAACCAATCTTTACCCGTCTGTCTGTGAAGTCAAGGTTGCACACACTGCACTGCCCCTGGCGCTGTGTGTTGTTGGCCAAAACTGCTGCAGTCTTTGTGAGCTGGTCATCTGCCATATTTCCCCGCCGCGAGGCAACAGCACCAACAGTTGGCTGTCTCCCATGAATGTCTCCTTCACTCACATCCTCACGATATGTGCAACGGTTAACAGAATTATCCCTAACATTAACAAAGTCAATTTCTCGCCCGGTGTTTGCACGATTCTTGTCATTTGTTTGTTCCAAATTCAGTTCATTCTGTCGTTTTTGCCACGGTGAGAGGTTCCCTTCCAAATCACTTGAAAATGGTTCGCTTA
Organism: Ridgeia piscesae; assembly: GCA_025642075.2. NCBI lineage: Eukaryota > Metazoa > Annelida > Polychaeta > Sabellida > Siboglinidae > Ridgeia > Ridgeia piscesae. The sequence goes on along the minus strand of JAODUO010000870.1, from coordinate 48,470 downwards.
CTACACTGCCATCCCAGCTAAGACTACGTGAAGATCTATCTGGGGAAACGTTACTGCTATGCCGTCTACTGCTATGTGTAGATTGATATGGCGAAACGCTACTCCTATGCCGACTACTAGTGCGTACAGTCCTATCTCGCAAAAATTTTGAAAGTGGTTCCCCTACTACAGCCCTCCCTCCAAGGTGCCTACTGACTGGTGTAGGGCTATTTCTCAACATGTTTAAAAGCGATTCCCCTGCTTCTCTGATATGGCTACGCCTACGGTTAAGCTTACTGTCATGGTGGTCATGTTTATTATAGTTAGATGATGTGTGCCAACTGCCACTATGTGTAGACTGACATGGCGAAACTTTATTCCTGTGGCGACTACGGCTATATACAGACCTATCCGGTGAAATGTTTGAAAGTGGTTCCCTTTCGACAATCCTCTGCCCAAGGCAGGTAGTAACGGGACTACGACTAGTAGTATGTGTATGGCTATTTCTCGATACGCTGGAAAACGATTCCCCTGGCCCTGCTCCTTTGTCTTTGATGCGATTATGACTAAGCCTACACCGACCATATTCATTATAATTAGATGACATGGCTAAGACAAAAGATCACACTGACGATTCCACCTTCAAATTGTTTCATTGCATTTAATACCATTAAAATTACTTCGATCTCGTGCTGCTGAACTGTTGACCGACACAGTTGCAGTGGCAATGCCAATGACTTATCATTCATGTCAACTTTATTTGTTTATTTCGCTGGCGTTATTCACCGCGTTTCGTAAACATATGGGCGAAATAAAAGAATTATTTGGTTCAAAAACTGTTCTTATAACTAAATCCCACTTGCGTTCGTGTTTACATCTCAGATTCCCCGGAACGTCCCATTCATCGAATACGCATGCGCATGGTTCTAGGTCCTCTTTGATCCCACAGACGGCGACTGTTACGTCTTGGGCGTCCGCCATCTTTGCCCGTTTCGGAATTCCGAGATTGGACGAAAAAACTCGGAATATACAATTAGATACTTATCACGTGATCAAGAAATTGGAAGTACTACTATATATCGAACACTTTTTATAAATAAATAATGCATTTTGCTATATGTAGGATTTAACAAAGAACCCGTTAGTTGGCGCCACTTTATTCGAAAGAAATGTAAATTTGGGGTAATACCACATTTGATAAAGCAATTGAATTACGACATTATATTTAGCACTGCGTACTGTGGATGTCCTTAGATATATATATTAGCTCCAAAATAATATCTTCCTAATTATAATATACCGCAGCCCAAAAAATGAGTGTGTATATGTAATCATGTGTAATTTCACGAAAACACCATGCCAGTTTATTTGAATGGCATGTATAGATTTGTGGTAAGACCATAAAATATAATTATACCCATGAATTTACGAATTTGAATAGAATTTATAATTTTATCCTCGTTAGCCTAGCAATATGCATAAACAGGGGCCTAACGTAAACAAATTATCCACTGGCAACCTTGAAATGTTACTCATCCCAAGACAAATTACTATTCCCCATTTTTGTTGGACAAATTTAATAAACGCTGAGGGTGAATGTCAAATGTGTATAGTATATATCCCCGTATATATTATAATATAGTTGTGTTTGTGTGTGTGTTTAACTGTATTATTTATTGAGCATACATGTGAGCATGCATGCGCATGTTAAATATGGATTTAGTTTATGACATACGTGGATAAATTAATAATTTCAAGTTATGTTAGTGCTGAATAATTACTTCTGTTTTTTTCATTATGATCTTTACTATCGCATGTTCATGTATTAATTAGTAGTTAAATAATTGTGTGAATATATTCTGCAGCACTGCATACTTACTATTTAATGTTGTTGTTGTAGGTTCATCTAAATGCCTGACGTATATACTGAAATTATGTGTATTTGTAATTTTGATGTAATAAATGTAAATTCTTTATAATTCATTTAACCTTTACATCCTTTTAAATACAGCACATGAATGCACTTAGCGAAGAGGTACTGGAGGTAGTTCTGCACTATGTAACAGGATATTAAACAAACTATTTTAGATACCTACCTCAGGTATATGTATTATGTCAGTACTGGTTCTCAAACTAGAGTAACGACTCTTTAATTGGGGGGTCACTTGGTCATGTCAACAGATCTCGAGTCATGCCTTGTGTAAGTCTATTAAAATGTACAAGTAGTTACCGTTTGGCTTTTTTGACATATTTTATCCTATTCTAATTTTCTAGACGTGCAGTTAATGGTGGAGGCATCACCAAGTGTCTGATATCATTGTGAATAGAAAGGAAAACAAAATATCACACAGCCGATTATTTTTAAAACGATGATCAATCATTCGCCTGAATTGCTATCTAAAGATAAACACCGAAAGATTGCATTTTGTAAGAATATGCAGATCGAACATAGCCCATTTAATGAAATAAAGAAGTTATACCAACTTATCTGTGTTTACTTGCTATGAAAATGCCACATGTAGTGGTGTACATCTTCTCCCAGTACACATTTAAAGTACCAAGAACTTTTTGAATAAGTAGTATGTGGTGTCACCTTTGATAAATTACACGAAAGTGTTGTGTTGCATGCAAGACAACTGAAATACCTTGGTAATAACATGAAAAAATATCATGTATTTGAACAAAGTACATTATTCTTTTTAATTTTATTTAATGCATAGTAGAAGTACTAACAGCATCAGTAATTAAATTCAATGCTTAATTTCAGACACGATTGTACATACATATATCGGTCCATGCAGTAGTTATGCTAACAGTCGATCAAGGCATATTATACAACTAGAAGTATTTTTATTTCATATATATATATATATATATATATATATATATATATATATATATATATATATATATATGTATATATGTATATATGTATATTATATATAAGTAGACAAATCCACTGGCATTACTCCAAAGGTATGACATCATGAATATATAAAGATTTTACCCATCGTTGGAATGTGTACACAGATGAGCACAATTTATTAAACAGCATATTTATACATATTATCGGTCCATGCACACAACATTTCCTGCGTACAGTGTATTACATTACTACATGCATATAGTTGTTGACACTTACGCATTACATCTCGTCATCTATAACATCATTGTAGATAATGTGGCCATGGTACTTTACAGTACTGACCTCTTTTATATCCTCCCTATTTAGTTTCAATGCACTAACACAACATCAACTGGAAAAGAACAAAATAAAATATGAAAACAAAACTGAACCAAATGTGACATGCCTATCCATGTAAACAAATTAAGGTAAGTTTTTACATAGCGCAGTATCCCGTCCTTAGGACTGCTCAAAGCGCTTTTACACTTTACTTCCCTGGCAGACCTGTTCAATCATACCATCTCAACTTCTCTGGGAAGCATCCAGCCACATGCTACACTTAATGTGCGAAGGCTGCTCGTACACATATCCACCAATATCTATAGTCAGGTACTCATTTATACAGCTGAGTAAACTGGAGCAATGTAGAGTGAAAACATTGCCCAAGGTTTTAACACTGCAGCACAGGATTCGAACCCAGGTTCTCTTAGTCCTGCGTCCGAAGCTCTACCCCTGAGCCACTGCGTCATGTGTGTATACAGCAAATCTGTTGGTGTCTATTTTATGTCAGTTGTATCTGCTTGATGTTTGTATCATATTCATAGTACGTCTGTCTATAAACATCTCTGTTTCATAGTTCTAGGTCCAGCTGTTGGTAATAGGTCTGTCAGTCAGTTTTAGGTCTGTCTGTTCATGTTGATGTTGTGTCAGGTAGTCATAGGTCCACCTGTAATCTGTAGGTCAGTTTGTCAGTTGTGTGTCTATTTGTCGCTCTTATGTCAGTCTGTCTCTCTCCTACATATCTCTTTTAGGCATATCTCTTATATGTCTGTGTGTCTGTGTGTCTGTGTGTCTGTGTGTCTGTGTGTCTGTGTGTCTGTGTGTCTGTGTGTCTGTGTGTCTGTCTGTCTGTCTGTCTGTCTGTCTGTCTGTCACAGTTGTAGGCCTGGCTGTCAGTCATAGGTCCACCTGTTCACCACAGGTCCAACAGTTGGTTGTAGATCTGTGTGGAGGTCAAATATGTGTCTTGCATGGATAATTATTCATTTGGCATTATGCCACAGTTGTGATGTCATGCATGTTTTGTGTTTAAAGTGTTCGACTCCTTTCAAAGTCATGTTGTGGTCAAAGATACCGAATATTGTGAATACTACGTAAATCTTATGGAATGTCCTTGTAGTAACTGAATATACCAGCATTTTCATAGTGACATAAAATCTAGGTATACTTGCATATGTAACTATGTACATATAATAACCATAATAATGTTTTATATCTAAATTGGATCCTATTATTAAATGGATTAATTGGTCTGATCATGTCTATTGCGAACTCTTAGGAAATGCAGATTAATATTTTGAATAATGTTGTAAATGTTTCGAACTACTACTACAACTAGTTTGAAGAGTCGTCCGAATCGCCATCTCCCTGCAGCTGGCAGAGATCACATCGGAAGTATCCACCACTCCTGCTCCCGGCACATGTAGCATGATACAGCCAGTGACAGCTGTGACATGCTACCTACAACATAAGTACATTTTCACATAATGAACAGAAATGTAATACATGAACTGGCATTATAGATTATTGGTATACATGATGAATGAGTTCATGATATGGTATCAAGATGATTCAGTCGAAGATGGATCCATGTATGCATGCATGGATGGAAGGATGGATTTGACAGTGGTGCATTTAATCTCCCTTATTATATACAATACTGAATCATTATGATATATCAAGGGGCATGACTTACAGAGTAGTCCAATAGAAAACAACGAAGCAAGTACAAATAATACTTGCCCAATCTCTAGTCCCGGTGTCTTGGCTGCCACAGTACCTGCAGCATTTGGTTACAGCATCTGTCACAACCAACAGAAACATATAATTATTCAAACAGAGTTAGTAGTAATAGAATAATGTGGTAACAACAATATTTGCAGTATAAACAGTTTAGTAAATTTATATAGCACCACACGATACACATATGTTAGAATAATATAAAACAATAATATAAAATAAATAAATTTGTATGTTACTTGTATGGTATGCTAAAAAGAAGCTGTAAAAATATAATCTTCCTTCAACCACTAGTGCTTTGGGATACTGGCTTAATTACATATGCTATTATTATAACAGATAAACAATGAAATCATGGATGTTATTTTGTTACCTCTGTCCATGTTGTCTAGGAGTCGCTGTGCCTGTTGCCTCCGCAAGTTGTTGACTGTGTTCTCTATCATGAGGTCTTTGCCAGCCAGGAGAAGATCTGCGAGCTGAAACAATTGATTAGGAAGTGCAATGTGAAGTTATCATTACAAGTGTTCTCACTCATATACAGAGCATCAACAATGCAACATTTACACACAAACATATATATTATATATATATATATATATATATATATATATATATATATATATATATATATATATATATATATATATATATATATATATCGTAATATAAAGCATTTATACAAATCTTGTTTTTCAGAAACCCAGCAAACATGGACATTGCATTTATAAGTACCGGTAAGTAGGTTACCGTTCATGTCAAGGAAAAAAACACTAGTAAAGTAACGGAGGTATGTAACACACACGGACGCAGCATACAGCTGTGTGTCTTGTTAGCCTTTTTGCACTTACTTCCATGACTAATACCCCACAACTGTGGCCATCTTGCTGTCTGGTGTGTGGCCGAAGTGTCACCTTCCATGTCCCCTGAGGAACTTCGTTTTGGTACCTCTTAGTGGTCGCATTCGACGCATTGAGGATGGCTTTGATGCGTGTTGCCTTCTCCCCCAGTGGATTGACATACACAATGTTTCTCACACTGGGGTAGAAAGCCAGCAGCTCCCAATGGTCACCAGACACATTGAATGGTGCCAGCACAATGTTTGTATCATCAAAGACATGCTGAAACACAGTCATACATCAAACCATTTAGCTGTGTGACATAAGGATAATAAGACATAGTAAATGTCCCCATGCAAATAAAAACTTACCACTTGTTAAATCATTCAGAGAATGTATTCAGCAACAGTGCTATGAAATTTCAACTCAAAAAAGTACAAGGTATATTGTCCATGATCATTGAGTGTAATATTCCAAGGTACCTTTGGGAAGGCGGCTGTATCTGGTGACTTCAGGAGCAAGTTCATGACATGGCAGTCAATCGTACTTGCTTTCTTCTCTTGCACTAAGAGTTGCATGTAAGCTCGGATCACCTACAATAAAGTAATCACCTGGCATTTGTTTGGGTCAGAAGGAATCACCATTCCTGATATATATATATATATATATATATATATATATATATATATATATATATATATATTATATATATATATATTTTAAAAAAAAAAAAAAACCCCCTACAGTTGGTATGCGACACACAATAGCCCTATCACGATACACTATAAATATGTGATTACAGTTGACAAAGTATGTAATTCATTAATTTGGCAACACTTCCATATCCTATATCCTTGAAAACTCAAGGTAAGAGATGCAATAAACAAAATCATTTGGCGTAATCATAAACAGGAACGGGCAAAAGTCGTTGTTGCTGCATGGAAGCACATAAAAACTGTGGTGGAAAAGCAATTAAAAACAAGTAATTCTATCATCATGGTCAAGGTGTGAAGTAGTTCATGTTTAAAAGGGCAAATCCCAACTGATAGTGTATCCATATGTGTGAACTGTTATATGAACACTGACACAATGTTTTATCCAATTAAATACTTTTCAATGCACACACACTCTGAACCATGTATGAGTCAATCATCTGGCATCTGGCCAGCTTTGCTTTGTTCACCAGAGCATCTTGTATTCGTATTGAGAAATGATATTGATATTGTTCGGCTGTACTAGTTGTGCATTCAGCATATATATGGTAACAGTAAATACCTTTTCTATGCTCAACCGATTGTTAATATATTGTTTACTAACCTTACTTAGAAGTGTCCAGTTAACTTACCTCATCAATAACATCACTGTTCGGTCTGATTGTGCCAAACGCAAAGCCAGAGAGCTTCACCTTGTTCACTACAGCCATCAGTGCTGGGGAGACATTATGATGCTTCCAGACATCGTCAAGGCAGGGCGTCACAGGAAGTGGTTGCTCACCCTGCAGTGCAATGCATTTGTGATCAAGTTTACTACGACATCACAATACTATAAAATCGGCATAATAACGGTCTCTGCCATGGTTGGCAGTGTGTCCTGTTTAAAGAACACACCCAGTAATATTTCACTTGTTATTTTGTTCTTATGAACCTATGTGCTACATTTACTTTCCTTAATATGTTACTCCTGGGCATAGTTAGTGTGACAAACATTAAAACTATTATGGTAAGTGCACAGATTTAAAAAAGAGTCACAGATTATAAATTTTACAAAAACCTCAATTATTTTAACTTTATAAATAATCATTTATATTAAACTACCCTGAACATATACTGACAAGTGCATGTATGTCAGTTAAGTTATCATGATACATTTCCCAGTACCGTCATGAGGTCTGCTGTTCTGTGCAGCCTGACATGCCGTCCCACATATGTAGGGTTTAACGTGTAACTCTTGCCCAAAGTGTCCCATGTTGTGTAGTCGACTTTGGGCAAGAGTGAGCCAGGTTGCCAAAAACGTTGGATTATCTTCATAGTCTTCGTTGCTTGCAACGTCATAAGAAGATCATCCGTCAGCTCGTCAAAGTCATTCAGCTGAACTGGAATAAACCGAATTGTAATTACCTGGGTAGTTGAATTGTTGTAACTAGACAAGTTTTTATGATTATCTATGTGTAAGCCCTGCTTACTGCTACAAATTAGGCAACAGCAGAAATCATTACTGTATAGTTATACAACAAACAAAGTTATTTCTTTTTAGCGTAACAGAAAAGACAAAAGGTTTTATGCATAACAACATTTAGTAACATAAATAAGAGCAATTACAAATTTACATCGGTCACAACAATGAGTCCACTCCTCTACTTTACACAGTCACCCAATCCTAAATAATAATAAAAAAAACCAAAAAACAGTACTAAGCAAGATAGCCCTGATCTGTCAGTTGAGCCATCACCGGCAGAATGCAAAGTATCAGAAGTAAAACTAGATACAGCATACAAGGCAACACACAATATTTAGATACCTGTCTGACTATAACCAACATCTATAATTATCTACCAATCACAATGCAGGGGCTACCCAGCCACAGACATATTACTTGAATGCATAATCAATAGTAGCGAATTGCAAAATGCAACAACAATACAGCTGAAGTCTAAATAGTTACAGGTGTAAAATTTCACTTACATATAAATGGTGGCACCAATCATGACAACATAACTGGAGAATTAAGTGGCACCATCTGGCGACTAACCGTGAACACACACCGTCCACACCATTACTAAATAAACACATTGTAAAAGTTCAATCTTAATATTATTGTACTAGGCCGGAATGATGTTCAACTAGAATCTTACAGTCGAATTACGATCTTACAGCGAATTACAACTTCAGCAGAAAATACACTTCGGCTGACAGTGTGAGTTCAGGAATTCTCTTGTGCCATGTTTTAAATCTCGCGCTCCACACAATTATTTCTACTATTTGTTACTATATTCAGAGAAATGACAGTACCACAAACAATAACTACCTCATCAGCATGTTGCGACAGTGGTTTCAACAATCTCCTCCGTTGCGATGTCTGGGACTATAATCTCCTCCGTTGAGATGTCTGGTAATAAAAATAGGAGTTACAAATCATGTCAATATCAGAAGCCATGGATAAAAAGACATATGTATTGCATGTATTGGAGGGAACATCTGCCACTTGTGGCGTATCAGTGAAACATTGACAATATTATCAAATCTATACTATGTACATTTGAATGTTTGTTTGGTTTATATATAAACCATCACCATCATCATTTATGATAATGTCCACATGGGAGAGCTTGTAAGACGGCTTGGTTGGCAGAAAATGTGCCATATTTTGAAACTGTAACAAAACCTTACATTCATTCAGATAGTTGTCTACACCAGACACCTTGGCGGACAGGTGCAGCATGTCATCAGACTGAGTTAGGAGGTGCAGTGTAGTGGTGGGCTTCACACAGATGTGCTGTGCTGATGACACGAAACAGTAATGTTTACCGCGTGTGCTTATATAATAAAATTATTTTAATTTAACAGGCTATTGTACGGTTAGTTTTGTAAGCAGAGATATCTGATCACCTGTTGAGTGTACTTAACTGAAGTAATGGTGATATAAGTTGCAGTAATACCCAGCAAACACATAACATTCCGGTAACAGTAACGCTACATTATAATCAGGTTATTCAGTAACGTTGTTGACACTATGAAGCGAACATAAACAAAACTTTCCAAAAGAATATGGGAATGCGATTTTGTTACCTGGATAGTAAGAAATGTGCATTATTGTGATAGAAAAACTAAGTAATACTGAGTATATTACTTGCAATACACTCCAAACATGAATTGCTTTGTACAAATTATTTTGGATTATGTGTATTTACTAGGTTTGCTGTGTTTAGTGCTGCATACAAGAACCCAGTACCTTCTCATTCTTGACAACTTTCTGCAGTTAATACATATGTAATGGATACTTACTGGGGCTTGTGTTGTCATGTTGCAAGCGAGACACCAGCACGTTCTCATCTTGTGGCATCTTCCTTGGTGTCGTCCCCAAAACGGCAGCACTTAAAAAGAACCTTTATGTGAAATAAAGAATCCACAGGTAGCCAAACATTATCTGAACAAATGATGGATGACGGGTGAGATACTGCACCTGATCCATGAAAGAGATCGTGCTTTTACCAAATTAAAAAAGACCAAAGACATCAGTTGGCATGGAAAATTCACTTACCTTCGTAATCAGGTTCAATATAAGAAGAAACAGGCCAAATCAGATTTCATTGCTAATAAAACTGATGAATTCAAACAACAACCTTCAAAATTATGGCAACTGCTGAAAAGCCTCGGAACTTCGACTCAGTGTAACTGTAAACCAGGAAGCATAGGACTAAACATTGACAATAGCATCTGTTTCGACAAATCAATAGTATCTGAACATTTCAACAACTACTTTTCTAATGTAGCCTCAACACTGGTTAACCAACTTCCACCTAGTAATGGTATATATGAGAAGCAACACTTTCAAGACTTCTACAGGTCACTGGGTGTAACAAGTAATAGCTTCTGTTTTAATGAAGTCAGTGAGAACAACGTACTCAGTATTTTATGTAAACTAAATTCGAGCAAGGCAACCGGATTGGACCTATTGTCACCCAGATTCATTAAGGATGGTGCCAAGCTCATTGTGTCACCTTTAACACATATTTTAAATTTATCATTGTCCACTGGCGAAATCCCTGAAAATCTTAAATCTGCAAAGGTGATGCCCATTTATAAAAAGAATAGTAAACTGGAAGCCGGTAATTACAGACCGATCTCTATTTTAAATACGCTCTCAAAATTATTTGAGAGGATAGTCTATCAACAATTAAATGCATATCTCCATCCAAACACATCAGCTACTGTATGAACATCAGTCAGGCTTTAGATCCTCTTATTCTACTGAAACATGTTTAATATATCTCACTGACTTCATAAAACAAGAGCAAGATAAAGGTAATTATGTAGGCATGGTGCTACTTGACCTTCAGAAGGCATTTGATACGGTAAATCATAAGATTATGCTTCAAAAACTGGAAGCAATAGGACTTCATGAATCTGCTATAGCCTGGTTTAATTCATATTTATATGGACGTCAACAATCAGTTGAAATCGGTGAAGCGATCTCTAATCCGATGACTGTCACATGTGGTGTCCCACAAGGTTCAATTCTGGGACCGTTATGATTTATATTATATATTAATGATATTTACACAGCTGTTCGCTGCAAACTACATTTGTATGCTGATGATTCAGCCCTTTTAGTCTCGGGTAAAGATACCCAACTGATTCAAGAAAGTCTTTCTTCAGAACTCGAGGCAGCCAGAGAGTGGCTAATCAATAAGAAATTGTCCCTCCATCTAGGGAAAACGGAGTCAATTCTATTTGGGTCGAAACGTAAACTGAACTCCTGTAGTTCCATCCAGGTGAGATGTGCTGGTACGACATTGGCAATTCAAACCCATGTTAAATACCTAGGCATAGACCTAGATCAGTCATTAACTGGAGAAAGAGTGGCTGACAAGATTATTTGTAAATCAAATGCCAAATAAAAAAAATTGTATAGTCATACAAAAACTATCAACATGAAAACAAAATAACTTCTTACCACAGCATTAATACAATGCCATTTTGACTATGCATGTTCATCATGGTTCTCTGGTTTAACAAAGAAATACAAATCCAGACTTCAGTGTACTCAGAACAAGGTAATCCGTTTCATCTTAAATGCACCAGCCAGAACCCACATCGGTTTGAGAGAGTTTAGACTGGTGAACATGCTACCAGTGGAGTTACGAGTTAAACAACTCAAATTGAACCTTGTTTACAATGTCATCAATGATAAAGCACCGAAGTATATGTCAAATTTGATCAATGTAGCATGTAAGCAGCATGGCATAAATACAAGATCTAGTGTTATGTCTCTTTGTGTGCCGTATGTTAAATCATTTGGGCAAACCTCCTTTTACTACACAGGAATTTATGCCTGGAACGAATTGCCATTTTCCATACAAAGTGTTCAGAACATGAGGCAATTTAAATGTCTACTGAAACAGTTTTTGTTCAGTTGTTTTAATGATCAGGAAGCCAGCTCATTTATTTATTATTAATCATAATTGATGACGTAAATTTTATTTTTTACTTTTATTATTTATTAGATTTTTGTGTGTGTAATAAATAACAAGGTTTTACAAAGTGTTTCTAATCAGGAGATATTTCCATACTTTTTATATTGTAATTATCAATGTCATTTACATATATTAATCATTATTTATATCACTTATTTATTATGGTTGTTTTAGTATGTTATATTTGTCATTTCTGTCAATGTCTGTCATGTGTATGTCAAGGACCACAATGGAAATAAGTGCGTGCACTTTTTGTGTTATCCGAATATTTAAATGTACCTTGTATTTATATATTATGCATATGTGTACAATGTTTTACATTTTATATTAAATAAATCAACCAATCAAATCTGTCTGCCAACCGTCCAGTGACACACCAGTATTGCCAGCATAATGCTGCAAGGTGTCGCCATCAACGAGTCGCTTCAGCACTGCGTTGGTTGTCCTGAAACAAATGTATATAAAACGTACCGCATATCAAAAATGACAATCCGTCCTTATTCTTACTCCATTTTTGCCAATAGTGTCCTTGTAAATCGACCTGGCCAATAATTTGGAAAAAACATATATATCTGTCCATTCAGTTTCATCTGTCTGGGATGTGTCTGTCAGATCACAGATATGGTGCTGAAACTTTGTAAACATGCACGCGAGCTGTTTCAGGTGTTAGTAGTGCTCACCTCGCTCTGTACATGTTGTGGCACACTTCGACCACTCTGTCGAACCCACGCCTGGGGTCAAGGCTAAGACGCAGCCTTCGAGGAACAGCAACTGTCACATGGTCACCCACGCTATAGACAGTTGCTGTTTCTTTACTGCGCTGCACCATCTTCGCCCTTGATGCCTTGACGTGTGCTGCACTAACATTCTCTTCAGTGCGTGCCTATGAACTGATGTACAAGGACGTCAATAATGACTATACTTTGTTATACTCAAAGGATCACTATACTGCATATTAGTATGTTTCCAGGCAAGCTGTAATAAAGCAAGGAAGAAATTGTATGTATCATTCAGTATTATATAATCATTCATATATCCTGGAAATGCAACACAAACTTACTTTGATGATCCACCATCATTGAAGACGTCATTTGAGAAAATGTGACTTTGTGACTCTTCATCAGTTTCATGACACATCTCACGGTAAGGTAAATTGTACGCACGATCACTGAAATGGAAAGTGAGTACCAATATACTGCAATGTTTATCATCCAATACTCGTATTTGACTAATAAAGAAGCCCAATGAAGTGCAGTTAATTGGATACAATTGTTTCAACCCAATGGAAGTCATTGAGTCGTCTCAGACACTTGACCTGCACTGATGATTAGGCCACCAGTGCCCCAGATTCTGTGGTAGACCACCGGGCTACTGCTGCTGTCTCCAATTGTAGTAGCCCGACAGTAATTCTGGTAGCCTCGGGCTACCGGGCTACCACTATTTCGAACCCTGCAGTCTACTGTTATCATTATACATATTGTACCATACATAATCTCAACAAATTCATCCCAAACTCAGGAAAATACTTTCTGCTAATTATTACAAGTCTATCATTACATAGCCCATTATACTATGTATGTACAGTATCAATCTACAGTATTAGTGTGTACATGTTCAGACAATTCATGCCATTGTAAAAAGGCTCACAGCAGTTTATTGAAACGGGAACACACGTGAATATATGGATGGGAAACATTCTTGTAAGAATACATTGTACACCAATTGAAAGCATTAGTATACATTTTGGATGAAAGGTAACCTGCATTACATACACATCACTTCAGGTAGGTAATCAACCCAGCAGTTGTCTCCACGTGCTGTGGCCTTACGGAGCAGAAGGTCGCACATGGTTCTATTTCCACGTTCAACGAGACCTTGCACCTATTACAAAGTTGGAGCTATTTGTGTACATAAAACAATTGCTTCTTTTCAAATATATATATATATATATATATATATACAGCTCTCTGTAAATACAACAATGTGCTTCACCTTGATGGACAGGCATCATAGCAATACAGTGAGGTGTAATATAACAAGGTAAGTAACATGACAAGATATGCATATAAAGAAACAGGATGGTAGGCATTTAGCACATCATACATAACATAATCCGAGACATGTTTCAACTTGCATGGCAAGAGTACAACTTATGGTATCAACTGTTTTACATTTACTGTTCTACCTTACAAATTGAGTTACCTGAGGACGCCTTGGACGGCTGTGCACTATGGTCACTTTGCCAGGCCAAATTGCCAGCAGGTTTTTGAGATTAGAATTGACAAATTCACCTCCATTGTCGGACTGAAAGATCTGTGGCAAGCCAATGTATGACAGAACACGTTCCCTGAAAAAAGAGATACAAATTTTGCAATCCAACTTAAGTAGTGTTTACAGTTTTCCAACTGATGGACTGGTAAGAGTAGGCCTTAGCAGTGCCCTGCTTCCCACTGTAAAGGTGACGATCGTGATATTTAAATGTGTAGACAAAATGGAAACACAAGTTATTAAAACACACACCAGTGCTGTACAGAAGTATGTATGTCTGTTATTAATGAATATATATGTGTAAAGTTCAGAACACTGTCAGTGCCATTTCATAATACTTTAGATTTGTCCACACGCACACATGAGTCTCAATGTGTTGCCAGTACAGGGCAAAGTATCACTGATATCGAGGTACATAAATGAGACTTTACTATAGTTCTTAGAGGACTGAACTTACTTGTAGCCTCTTGCCAATTCAGCAGCATCTTTCTTTTCCATTGTCCAAATCACATTGTACTTGGTGAAGTGGTCCACATAGTGGGCAATGTACCGAAAATTGCCATCACACCCCAATTTGGATGACATGTCCACCAGATCAATCTGAAATTGTGATTATTGTGTTTCTTTCTTTCTTAAGATTCTGGTACTGCACAGAGAACTGTATGATGACTGCAATATTGACAACTTTATTTGGATAGCATTCTTACCACCAAACATATTCTTTATCCATAAGCAGAAAATATGGAAATGTCTTTTTGAGAAAATCAACTTCACATATTGTGTAATAGATATGAATACTTAATATCGTTAATATAAAGGTGTGCAACCATTACAAAGGTTATGTTTATTGATAGTAAGCATATAAATCTAGTAAAAATCATTTTTTTTATTTTCGTTTTTATTATTGGGTTGTCTGATCTTACTGTCTTCCTCTAACATGACTACGACTTCAAGCGGCAAAACAATTCTGAGATAAATCTATGTACTCTACAATAGGACCTAATACCTATTCATAATTATACATAATTTAAAATGCACTGTATGACTTTCAATACTGCCTTCTAACAAGCATCCTATCATATGCAGCCATTCTTCCTAGTTACAATGCAATCATAATTACAACATGCATGCTGTTGATGGTTGATGTGAATAATTAATTCCTACACATATCAGTGCAGAAGGCATTTATATACCTACCTGTCCTCTCTCATTAAATGTGTTGCTCTCGATAGGTGTCAGCACTGGTTTGCTGGTCTGTGGTCTTGTCACAGCACATGCTGGACACATCCACAAACTTCTCAACGAGATCTCTGGTGATTCCGTAGTACATATCCATAACCTGGAAACAACAGACAAACAACTGCAGACTTGTTTACCTTCATTAATGATAATAGCATACCCATGTCTTGTATACAGGAATACGAGAAGACGACAAATGTAAGATCATTACTGGTCTGGATTAACATGGTGTAGTGATAAGAATGTTACAATAACTTTACACTGTGAATGCAGAGCAAAAAGTGTGCTTTATATTAAAAAACAATTCAACAGAACATTTTATAAATTATTTGTGTTAATAGGCATGGACTTGGTAGACATTTAAAATATTGGTGTTTTGTCCCATGTAACTGCACTGATAATAATTATATATCAAACTACAGATAATGGAGCATATAAGTACTTATACATTTATTTCCTCAAGGTTCACATTTTGTAGTGCTACACTGTTTCAAGTAAATGATGAATGTATTAACATTCTCTTCCTCCCCTCCTGCCTGCTGGACTGTTATCACTTAAATACAACCCTTGCATGCTAGGCTGTGGCTGCTTTCAAGATGTCATGATAGATTGCTATAAGAGACTAATGACTTGTTGCCCCTGTTACTACAGCTGTGTGTGGTCAGAGCATCTGGAGTGTATCATTTATTGGTTTAGTCTACGCTTACACTGGTGGACTGTCAGTCATTGTTTCCAATTAATTATTACAATATCTCACAGGAACTGCCTGGTGAGTTAGAGCTCGCAACTTTAAAACACGCAATTTATAATATTTTAAGGCACTAAAAATATACAATCAACGTTACAGTACCTGGGGGTAGACATGTTTTAAAATAAATGCCTGCAATACTATGGGTAATTAAGTCAGTTTGAGAAATGATGACACAGATATCACAAGCCTTACCCTAAAATGTTGTTAAATATCAGAGTACATTAAGTGGGAATTACATGAAAAGTCTTCAAAATCTAAATTATCTTCTGAACAGTGTCCCTTGCCTTCTGATGACCACCTGCTTCATGTTCAAGGGCAATGACATCAAACGCTGACTCCACAGAAATGACTAGAAAGTCCTACATTGAAAGCCAATATAACAAATTATATTATATATTGTAAAGTACAAATTCGGTTAAAACAACACACCAAGTTTCACCAATACCAATGCACTATTACCAACAGCTTTAATTTATGTATTTCTATTTGTATATTTATTCAACATACGTTACACTGTTCTTTTACATAAAGCTGCTAACATGAGGATATACATTATGGTAAGGGCTAAATTTAAAATTTATTATTATTGAGATCTAGTAATTTAGCCTACTTCTGTTGCCCCAGCTAGCACCCAAATACAAAAAGGACACATGAATGGTTATTTACATCAATTAAACAATTGACGTTCTTCTGATCAGTTACTTCTTAAACAGCCCATTTCCTGAACTAAGATTGGGGAACGATCCTTCTCTTGTGCAACTCCAAGGACATTGAACCGACTTCCCCTTACAGTGTGCCAATATACGAGTGTTTACCAGTTTAAGGTTGCACTCAAGACACAGCTTTTCACAGATCATTGTTTTGGCAAGCGACGACGATCGTAATTAATTAGTCAGTTATGCATCCATTTATTTTATTTATTATATTAATTATTACATATATTTACTCTTTTTTATATTTATTTTAACTATTTTTTAAAATACAATAAATGAGCTAATTTATGTTGGTATTTTAAGTGAACATGATCGTCTTTATTAGCATATGCATATCTTATTAAGTAGTATTATATTAGCGTCTTATTTATTTATAACATTATTGTCAGTTAAACTAAATTCGGAAGAATCATTATAAAGCGCCCCGGAACAATTACTTGGATGGGGTGCTATATAAGAAATACATTTTTATTATTAACTGAGTATTTTAAAATAATAACACTGCTTTTTGATGTAGCCAGTTCATATTTGATAAAATATTCTTTTCAACAATCACATTTATAGGTGAACATTCATTTCAGGGTTCACTCGTTTATTAAAAGTTCATGCACAAGTAGCAAGTTCTCAATGATTACATGGCTAGTAACTTACCTGAGGCTTATGCTTCATGAAGACCTTTGAAGCATCTTCGCCAATCAATTTACGCGTGTAGAATCCCTTTGAGGCAACCCAGGGCTTGAATTTTGCCTCATTTCTGGGCCCAGAACTTTCGCCCGTCCAGACACATGGTAAACCATCGCATGCTTCACTCTATCTAATTTGGCCAATGGAATCAGTTTTGAAGTAGATTTTAGAATAATGGTTTGTACATGCTTGTTGAAAGAACTTCGTTGCTGGTCCATGGTAGGTGATATTACGGAATTTGGAAAAAGCAGCCACCAAGTAAGGCACTTGCTGTTGTACTGCAAGAACAGTTATCTTTCAAATTTCCTCAACCATATGCATAGACTGACTCACAGAGCTCTGGCTAGTAACAGGGTCAATGGAATTTCTTACCTCTGCATCAGATGACTGCATCTTCAATCAATTAATCTCCTATGCTGACAAAGAAGATCTTTGGAAAGCTACTCAACTTACATGTGCATTTTAATAATCTTCTCACAATGTGTGTTGTCTAACACTTGAATAAAGTAAAGTGACTGCATGTATACTGACCTTATACTTATACAACACTATGACATTGTTACACTAGGAACATAACAGTTTATCCCACATACATTTATTGTATATGGAAAATTCAAAACAATGCTTTATATTTCAATTTGTGCAGCATTTTGGAGCTTGAAAACTAATTTTGTAACTACTGTTACAGCCTGTTATTATATGCTACATGATACAGAAGTCATGACATCTGTAACTTTGATTAATTCCAGGGATAATAAGTATGCTGTGCAATTTATACCTTTCAGAAAACAACGGACAAGTATCAAATAACTTTCATTTATTGCCCTAAGTAATGCTAATTATAATGAAATTATAAGAATCTCATGTGTTCTATATAATTCCTTACGTTTGAAAACAGGTTAATAATATATTCACAGAATATGTAATTTTTGCAGTGCAGTATAAGTTAGTGTGTGTGTGTGTGTGTGTGTGTGTGTGTGTGTGTGTGTGTGTGGTGTGGCGTGCGTGCGTGCGTGCGTGCGTGCGTGCGTGCGTGCGTGCGTGCGTGCGTGCGTGCGTGCGTGCGTGCGTGCACCTGCCTGCATGTGAAAATTTAGTTTTATACACGGTTATAAGTGTAACAATTCTAATCAGAAATGGACACATTCCAGCTAGAAATTTCATGTCTCTCATTGTCAGCTGGCATGTGTGAAACAACCAGTAATGCTTCAAATATGAAAACATCAGCAGGAATTGAACCTGCTCTCACAAATAAGAGTCACAGTGAGTTGGTCTAACATCAAGTCACAAAATATTGCTGTACTAATTATAACATTAAAATTAATAGCTTTTCCATATTGTTTCACTACTTTTTTGAGGTGTATCTGTTTGCAATGTCATTCTATATCAATTACGGTACCAAGAAGGGAGATGCAAGTTTTGTGTTACATTTAATTTTAATTCTGTCGAGTTTATGGCAATAAGCCGATGTCTTAGCTGCGCAAAAACCCACAGGCATCAGAACCGTAAAGACAATTGCTCACGATTCTCCAGACATATCCCCAAAAACACGGCGTCACCTAATTGTAATGCAAAATTATGTATTCTTTGCAATGTGAACTTTTATTGTGGTAAATTTTACAATTTCCTAAATATCACGCTTTTTACAATTTTCATTTCTGACTTCACTGTTCAAATGCCTGTGCGATGCACTAGCCATGTGGAGCTGTCACATCACATTTCAAATGCATACAGATCAAAAAGGTAGTAAAACAGTTTTGAAAAGATCCTGTCATCATACATAAACATAGCCGCATAGCCGTAGCCAATTTCATCTGATAAATTTAACGTGAATTTTGTACTGTGTATATATCATATGTATATATGTCACGTGGGACAATTATACGATAATTTATCAGTTAGCTGGCCTAAATTAATAATAGGATTTATTTAGGCCAGTTAACTGAGAAATTATCGTATCTTTTCGTGATGTTGTCGTGACTAAGTGAAGTACAAACAAAAAGCATATCGTTTTAGCAAGTTTACAAAATAGTAGGCCGAGGCTACCCTAGGCTAGCCTAGGCCTACGTTTAGCTTTAGGATATGGCTATGCCATGGCCGTATGGACGATAGGCGATATCATACGTCACATGCACCAAAACATGGACCGAGTTGTCTAAAAATCGGGTCCCATGTATATCTCGAACAGGACCGAATTGACAGGTCGGCCGACATGCCTGGCACTTGTCCGTCTGTACCGGCCATGATAACTGGTCAGTTATGGCCAATCATATGAAAGCTACCATGCTACGCAGTATTCCGAGTTTGGGCGTCCAATCTCGGAATTCCGAAACGGGACAAAATGGCGGACGTCCAATACCGGTATTGACAATTATTCCGAGACTGGACGTAACAGCGACAGCAGGCAGATAACCCGTGATCTCGGACTTTCACGATCTCGGCCCGTTTCTGTAAGCTCGACAGTGATCTCGGCCTATGCGACAGTGGGAAAGGCTAAAAGCCGGAGTTTTCGAGAACATGACGTCACCCATTCGATATTTGCATGCCGCGCATGAATATAATCTGATAAGCGCGCCGTTAACGGCTTATGGAATGGAAACAAAGAGAAGGAAGCAATTTCTTGCCAGAAATGTGTCAGTAAATGACTAAATAATCGTAATGACACTTTCAATAGTGACTATGGGCTTGCCACACAGACTTATCGCTTACAAGGACATTCTACGAGGCTATGACGCCAAACACAACAAGCCGTACACACTCAGTATCTCTCTATCTTGAAGCCAGCAGTGACATTGTTTTATCAATGATCCACAAATTTGATAGTCTCAACCACAAAGCAAAGCGTTCTGTGTGCAAACTCTGCAGACTTTCCAGCAACAAAGAAAACTCACTACAACATTTCGCCATTGACTACATTTTTTATTGCTCATGAAAAGCGGCGACGTGAGCCCTAATCCAGGTCCTCTTGAGCGAAAGAGGACATACAACCCAAAACATCCATGTTGCCATTGTGGCAAGGGTGTCACTGGTCGCAGTAGAGCCATCTCATGTGACTCCTGCGACCAGTGGACACACAACAAATGTGCTGAAGTGTTATCAAATGACGCATACGACGAACTCTGCAGCAGCGGTGGCGAATTTACACATCTGTGCAATCAGTGTACACTGCACGCACTCCCGTTTGCTGATGACAGCGATCACCCAGCTATCATCACACAAGGCAATGATCATCTGTCCGAAATCGTAGAAGACGCCGCCGACCAGGCAACAACTGAAAGACCCCTTGATTTTGAATGTTTACATTCAAAGGGTCTAAACTTCATTCATTTGAACACGCGCAGTCTTCTCCCGAAACTTGACGAGTTACGAATACTTGCGGCAAACACCAAAGTGGCAGTGATTGGCATCACCGAGTCTTGGTTAAACGCGTCGGTCACGGACGCAGAAATTAACATTACCGATTATTTTATTCTCCGGCGCGGCAGAAATCGCGAGGGCGGTGGCGTTTGTATTTACATAAGAAATGACTTTATTTTTAAACTGAGAGACGATATATGTACAACTTTAGAAACTGTGTGGGCGGAATTGTATCTACCCAAGACTAGACCTATTTTAATTGGTGTATGCTACCGTCCGCCCAAGCATACTGACTTCTTTAACGTACTTGAACGGTGTTGCTTGGACTGTAATTGCTTCACCAACAAAGAAGTTATTATGATGGGTGACTTTAATGTTTACTATTCTCAACTGCATTCTCACACTAATCCATTGCATGTATCACTGAAGCATTATATGTCTATGTTTGGTATTAACACATCTACAAGGATTACTAGCACAACATCCACCATCTTAGATCTTATCCTTATCTCAGACCCTGCTAAAATATCACAATGTGGTGTATTAGATATTAGCTTAAGCGATCACCAAATAATACATTGTACACGTAAATGCAAGAAAATCCCCACAAATCGTCATAACGGTGTAACATTAAGATCGCTAAAAAATCACAGTAAGGAAATATTTGAAGAAAAACTGCACGAGGTAGATTGGCAGGTTGTCCTAGATTCAAACTCTGTACACGAGGCTTTTTATCTTTTTAAATCTAAGCTGATGGCCGTTATTGATAACATCGCTCCCTTA
Source organism: Ridgeia piscesae (assembly GCA_025642075.2). Lineage (NCBI taxonomy): Eukaryota > Metazoa > Annelida > Polychaeta > Sabellida > Siboglinidae > Ridgeia > Ridgeia piscesae. Next base: position 26,743 of record JAODUO010000870.1, on the reverse strand, counting down.
AAATATGTCCGTATTAAACAACGCCCCTTGGATGACGGGTGAGATACTGCACCTGATCCATGAAAGAGATCGGGGTTTTATCAAATTTAAAAAGACCAAAGACATCAGTTGGCATGGAAAATTCACTTACCTTCGTAATCAGGTTCAATATAAGAAAAAACAGGCCAAATCAGACTTCATTGCTAATAAAACTGATGAATTCAAACAACAACCTTCAAAATTATGGCAACTGCTGAAAAGCCTCGGAACTTCGACTCAGTGTAATTGTAAACCAGGAAGCATAGGACTAAACATTGACAATAGCATCTGTTTTGACAAATCTGAACAATTCAACGACTACTTTTCTAATGTAGCCTCAACACTGGTTAACCAACTTCCACCTAGTAATGGTATATATGAGAAGCAACGCTTTCAAGACTTCTACAGGTCACTGGGTGTAACAAGCAGTAGTTTCTCTTTTAATGAAGTCAGTGAGAACAACGTACTCAGTATTTTATGTAAACTAAATTCGAGCAAGGCAACCGGATTGAACCTATTGTCACCCAGATTCATTAAGGATGGTGCTAAGCTCATTGTGTCACCTTTAACACATTTTAAATTTATCATTGTCCACTGGCGAAATCCCTGAAAATCTTAAATCTGCGAAGGTGATTCCCATTTATAAAAAGAATAGTAAAATGGAAGCCGGTAATTACAGACCGATCTCTATTTTAAATACGCTCTCAAAATTATTTGAGAGGATAGTCTATCAACAATTAAATGCTTATCTCCAAATACATCAGCTACTGTATGAACATCAGTCAGGCTTTAGATCCTCTTATTCTACTGAAACATGTTTAATATATCTCACTGACTTCATAAAACAAGAGCAAGATAAAGGTAATTATGTAGGCATGGTGCTACTTGACCTTCAGAAGGCATTTGATACGGTAAATCATAAGATTATGCTTCAAAAACTGGAAGCAATAGGACTTCATGAATCTACTATAGCCTGGTTTAAATCATATTTATATGGACGTCAACAATCAGTTGAAATCGGTGAAGCGATCTCTAATCCGATGACTGTCACATGTGGTGTCCCACAAGGCCAGCATTACCGTCGTCCACAATAGCCCATTGATTGATTGATTGATTGATTGATTGATTGATTGATTGATTGATTGATTGATTGATTGATTGATTGATTGATTGATTGATTGATTGACTGATTGATTGATTAATTGATTGATTTATTTAATATAAAATGTAAAAACATTGTAGACATAATATGTGTACAATGTTTTTACATTTTATATTAAATCAATCAATCAATCAATCAATCAATCAATGGGCTATTGTGGACGACTGTAATGCTGGCCTATCGAGGTTGACTTTATCTTGGGCGAGTGTCTGCATGGTATTCTCCAGTCCCGTCCGCGACTTCGCCTTTCCGGATACAAATGTTGTTAAGGCACTGCTTGCAATGCTATCTGCGTTGCGATTGGTTGCTGGAAGTAAACACGCGCCACGTGCATTTGACAGTGCGACTTGGCAGGCGGGAGCGTCGTCGGATCAAGGAATACACAAAACCAACCAGAACGCGCGCATAGTGAACTGAGCGAACTGACCTACATAAAAACATCACGCGCTGTTTTTCTGCCGCATATAAGATCGTTAGAATCCAGGTGGGAAAAAACCTGTATTAGTGGAATAAGAGGGTAAATAGCCGAAAATACGATATTGTTTCGATTATGATGCAGTGCTAATAATTATTATCACATGCATTTAAAACATAAAATTATTTCCATTTTTATTACATAAATCTTATTTTCGCAATTAATTAATCTCACTTGCTAATAATTATGACATGCATTTAAAACATTTATTTACATTTTTATCACACAAATTTTATTTTCGCAATTAATTGTGATCCCTTGCCAGTAATGATTATGACATGCATTTAAAACAATTATTTTCATTTTAACTACATAACTTTATTTTTATTTTTACGGTCATGTCCTATCAATTCCATACAAGTTATACATGAAAATATAAAAGAAATGAAAATAAACAGTAAAACCCTTAAATATAAAATAACTTGCACAAGGCTAGCTTGTAAAGTACAATGTGAACATACAGTATATACAACTACATTACTTGAAGAAGAAATATGTAAAGACATTTTTATTTCAAAACAAACAACTGATAATACTAATAATTAATAAATAGACAAGAAAATATCTATTGGTAGACATTTAAAAATAATAAGACAATACAAAACGTAATCATGAATATTATTATCTGGAGTATCACTGATATTCATAACTGGACATTAAGAGTCAGGTTGAAATAATAGTAATGCTTAATGTGTTAACTCTTAAATGTAATATATGTATGACATCATTCATCTCAACATTAACTTATGCAAGGCTGGCTTGTAAAGTACAATGTGAACATATCTTTTATATAACCTGACAAATAAACATGTCATACTCACTCCTAGTCTTATAATGAGTAAATATATATTGTAGTGCCATGAACAAAACATACGACAGAGGCAAATTATCTACCAAGACAAACAATACAAGTTATACAATAATACTATTGTAAACACAATTGCTGTAAAACAATCAGAACACACTCATTGTATGAGTGAACAGTATTGCAATGAAGCACAAGTAATTTCACTTCACTGCAACTAAGGCTGTTTTTTCCACAAAGATATTGCTAGTGTAAAACGTTGAGAATTTGCAACACACACTTATAGTTGTATATAGCAAGCTGCAGTGCTATAAGTTCATTCTACACATACACACAATATCAACAATGAACATAAATGACAAGCAGACTGCCACAGTGCTGTTATGATTTACAAAAAAATTATATTTTCTAGGTGTGGAAATGGAATTAATGAAACTTGTTGCAATTCCAACTGTTTCTCACACACATTTGATTGAGGTAAACACAATGTCCACAATGCAATAAATTTAGTGCTTTTTAGCCAAAGCAATGTTTGCAGACACAACATATGCGAGGTTGTGTGGTGCTTGCCTCTTCTTCTTCTTTTTTCCTCTTCTCGCAAGGACTTGCTGAAGTAAATGTTTCTCTTTACATGTTTTTTCATCAATTAATGTAGTTGTATATTCTGTATGTTCACATTGTACTTTACAAGCTAGCCTTGTGCAATTTATTTTATATGTAAGAGTTTTATTGTTTATTTTCATTTCTTTTATATTCTCATGTATGACTTGTATGAAAATTATTGGAAATGACTGTAACAAATAACATTGATATAGTAAAAATGGAAATAAATGTTGTTTTAAATGCATGTCATAATAATTATTAGCAAGTGAACACAATTAATTGCGAAAATAAAATGTATGTAATAAAAATGGAAATAAATATTTTAAATGCATGTCATAAGTATTACTTATTAGCAAATGAGATTAATTAATTGCGAAAATAAAATGTATGTAATGAAAATGTAAATAAATGGTTTAAATGCATGTCATAATTATTAGCAAGTGAGATTAATTAATTGCGAAAATAAAATGTATGTAATGAAAATGAAATAAATGCACGTGATAATAATTATTAGCACTGCATCATAATCGAAACAATATCGTATTTTCGGCTATTTACTAATTCTACTAATACAGTTTTCCACCTAGATTCTAACGATCTTGTATGCGGCAGAAAAACAGCGCGTAATGTTTTTATATAGGTCAGTTCGCTCAGTTCACTTAGCGCGCGTACTGGTTGGTTTTGTGTATTCTCCCGCCTGTCAGGTCGCCCTGTCAAATGCACGTGGCGCGTGTTTACTTCCAGCAACCAATCGCAACGCAGATAGCATTGCAAGCAGTGCCTTAGCAAAATGTGTATCCGGAAAGGCGAAGTCGCGTCCGTCCAGCCTCCTGTGGCTACACGGTGATCTCGGCCTGACTGATCTCGGCCTGTTTCGGTGAACTCGGACAGTGATCTCGGCCTGGGCGGCAGTGATCTCGGCTTTTAATTTTAGCCCGTACAGGGAGTGATGCTCACCAATATAATGAAGTGATATGATGGAACGTCATGTTGCAAAAATATGCAATGCAATAAAGAAGTTGTGACGATCAGTCTTGATTTCGTTCTTATTTCTTGCCTATTGATAACTCACTAAGTGTTATCATTGAATGTATTGAACCTGCAACGCAATAAAAAAAACTACGCAACCGAGTTATTAATGCAATACATACTAATAAAAATGGTATCATGCGTGGTGATGTAATTGTTTCGCAATAGTCCTTTTCTTATTGGTTATATTTGATTTGTGTCCGTTGGGAAGGTGCGAACGTATACTATTGTATTGTTTATAATATATCTCATTCGATCTATCCATTCACTAGACAAATCCTCTTGATTGGTCGGGCTTTCAATGTTTTCTCCAATTTAAGAAAGTGTAATACATTGCATGTTGATAATTTCGTAACGACGCACAGCTCTCCCGCTGGTTGTTGGTCGGGGTCGAGGGTGTCTACAAACTATAGTGGTGGGAAAATGCGTGGGAATGAGTCTACAATGTTGCCTGACCACAACAGTCGAGATTTATACAATAACTGGCTGTTTATGCACATGTGGTAGGAATGCTGACCTCAGACGGGTGATGGCTCAAAGAATGACAGGTTCTTGACTATCCTGTAAATTTTCAAAATATCACCCCTAATGACAGAACATAATAGGAATGGCAGACCAATAATCATTCATGGGCTCGCCGGTATGCTCAAGGTCTAATTAAGGTATTCACCATATTAAAGACAAACAAAAATAGGACGGACTAGCTTGGCAGAATATTATTGTAGGCCAGTGCATGAGAACTCTATGTTTACGTGCCAATGTGTGCATGTACACGTGTGCCACTGCGTGAGTGTGTACGTGTGTGTGCGTGCGCGTGTGCGCGTGTGCGCGTGTGCGCGTGTGCGCGTGTGCGCGTGTGCGCGTGTGCGCGTGTGCGCGTGCGCGTGTGCGCGTGTGCGCGTGTGCGCGTGTGCGCGTGTGCGCGTGTGCGCGTGTGCGCGTGTGCGCGTGTGCGCGTGTGCGCGTGTGCGCGTGTGTGCGTGTGTGCGTGTGTGCGTGTGTGCGTGTGTGCGTGTGTGCGTGTGTGCGTGTGTGCGTGTGTGCGTGTGTGCGTGTGTGCGTGTGTGCGTGTGTGCGTGTGTGTGCGTGTGTGCGTGTGTGCGTGTGTGCGTGTGTGCGTGTGTGTGCGTGTGTGCTGTGTGTGCGTGTGTGCGTGTGTGCGTGTGTGCGTGTGTGCGTGTGTGCGTGTGTGCGTGTGTGCGTGTGTGCGTGTGTGCGTGTGCGTATATGTGCATGCGAGCGTGCGCGTGTATGTGTGTGCGCATGCATGATATGTATATATATATATATATATATATATATATATATATATATATATATATATTTTAGCCCGTACAGGGAGTGATGCTCACCAATATAATGAAGTGATATGATGGAACGTCATGTTGCAAAAATATGCAATGCAATAAAGAAGTTGTGACGATCAGTCTTGATTTCGTTCTTATTTCATGCCTATTGATAACTCACTAAGTGTTATCATTGAATGTATTGAACCTGCAACGCAATAAAAATAAACTACGCAACCGAGTTATTAATGCAATACATACTAATAAAAATGGTATCATGCGTGGTGAAGTAATTTCGCAATAGTCCTTTTCTTATTGGTTATATTTGATTTGTGTCCGTTGGGAAGGTGCGAACGTATACTATTGTATTGTTTAAATATATCTCGTTCGATCTATCCATTCACTAGACAAATCCTCTTGATTGGTCGGGCTTTCAATGTTTTCTCCAATTTAAGAAAGTGTAATACATTGCATGTTGATAATTTCGTAACGACGCACAGCTCTCCCGATGGTTGTTGGTCGGGGTCTAGGGTGTCTACAAACTATAGTGTTGGGAAAATGCGTGGGAATGAGTCTACAATGTTGCCTGCCCACAACAGTCGAGATTTATACAATAACTGGCTGTTTATGCACATGTGGTAGGAATGCTGACCTCAGACGGGTGATATCTCAAAGAATGGCAGGTTCTTGACTATCCTGTAAATTTTCAAAACATCACCCCTATATATATATATAGTAAACATTAATATCATGCATTTAAATTAAGCCACATGCATGCTCTACCCTTTAGATAAACGGTCACGAATGCTCGGGATTTTAGCGTTTTCTAAGATCAACTATTTAATTCACATCGGTGAAAATATAAACTTAATAACTACGGATACGTTCATAGGCGAAAACGCCAAAACCGTGAACAATAAGAACCAATTATATATATATATATATATATATATATATATATAAGAGAGAGAGAGAGAGAGAGAGAGAGAGAGAGAGAGAGAGAGAGAGAGAGAGAGAGAGAGAGAGAGAGAGAGAGAGAGAGAGAGAGAGAGAGAGAGAGAGAGAGAGAGAGAGAGAGAGAGAGAGAGAGAGAGAGAGAATGGCAGATAGATGGACGTAGAGTCAAGGGCGCAAGGTGCATATTGTGCTTTATTTACAAACACAAAGCTCCATTTATTTATGCAGAAATAAGTTATACACTATACATTTCTCTGTAGTTTCCAGCGTCGGAATTCAAAGTTTTATGGAGGAAGCAAATTTATCAAAGGACCGCGTTTTATCGGCATGGAGAGGAAGTCAGTTTTCCCGCGATTACTATGTAAAATTAAACACATCACCTCGAGCGTATACGTAATCAAACGCGTACGCGTTCTGACTTTCGCGGGACAGTTCATTGATCATGACGGGGTAGTTGATAAGTTAAAAAAACCTCATGTTTGATAAAATCAACCACCAGTTCAAAAAACTTACAAACTCTAAGCTAGAAACGACCGGTTTCGTCTTCAAAAACGTCGCTTTGTTTGTGTCATATCCAAAAATCCAACCCTGGAAAAGCCGTTTAGGCTACGTCAACCTTTTTTGAAACGAGTGTTCTCGTTGGTCTATTGAACAGTCTTTCCTTCTAGAACATTCTGCCGGATGTTCGAAATAATTCATTCTGATTGGCTAGTTAAACAGGGGTTCCATATTAGCCAATCAAAACCTTCGACTAAGTAACGTTTTACGTGGATTTGATCGTTAAGGAAATTAGTTGAGCGCAACTCCTCGAGCTAGCAAGACGTTCAGAAGGTCGAACAGTGAAGCCAAAAAGGACTTCAGATGTATCGTTTGTTGAGCCTGAACATTTGCGCTACAACAACAGAAGCGGTCGAACGTTAGCGGCAACTCGCGCAAGACTGAAGACACACAATGCTCTGTGCGACTGAACACCATTTCATCGCCGTCTTCCCTGCATCAAGTTGTCGCCACCAACGAACGTTGCCGCCATGCCATGGTTACCACCGCTCTCTGGTAAAAAGGTAGGCATTTTTATATAAAACAGTCCAAATTGAAATCTAAGTTATGCTGCTTGCGAAATTTATATAATGCGTTTGCTTAAAAAAATTATGGTTACTCAGGTGTGGTTATTGCGTTTTCAGATGTGCGCAGTCGGGAATGACCTTTGCCTTCGCCACCACCACGGGAAATCCAGAATGCCGCGTGTCGTCACGATCACAGACGGAGCCAAATCTGTTGGCGACAACATCACGCATCAATTCACGCATCCCCTGGCGCCATCACGATCGTCGTTCAATTCGCATCGAAACGCGGCATCGCCAAAACCTGTTGCTGTTCTCCACCTTCGGCTTCGCTACCGCAAATCCGGAATGCCGCATGACGTCACAATCACAGACGAGCCAAATCTTTCGGCGGCAACTTCACGCATTCACACATCCGCCGGCGCCGCCACGATCGCCGTTCAACTAGCATCGAAACGCGACATCGCCAAAGCGCTACAAGGGCAACCGGGCGAATTCGGCGCAACGAGAGTGCTTCTTTCAAATACGCGAGCATCCGATGTTATCCCATCAACAGCCGGTATAAGTAACTCCGCATCGTATGTCCTGTCCGTGTCTTGTCTCTTTCTCTGTGGGCCACTACGACGTATTAGTGTCAACGCCCGATTCTATGTTCAGTGTTGTTTAGTTTTGTGACGAGGGGGTTGTTACGGGGGACCGTTGCAATTCCCGGATGAGATCCAGGGCCAATCGAACTGAAAAAGTTCGCACTGTTGATTGGATTCCCCTGTTGTATATCCAGACCTGGTGCTAGTGGCGGTTTGTGGACGAGACCAATGTTGCTTGTCTGTTCGATTTACATGTCTGTTATGTGTATGTACTGTGTTATGTTCGAATTGCGGAGAAAGTCACCGAAGTCACCAAAACGTCCGAAACGACGAGGTTCAAGTGTCACTTCGCAAAAGAACACTTGACATGGTTATGGACGATAATCTGGAACGTTAAACTGCATTAAAAACGAACATTATCATGAGTCATTATGCCTATTATTATACTTCGTAGGCTTACGCTTCATTCCATTCAATAAAACGGTGACAAATTATTAATAACGCCTATGTTGTATGTATAGTTAAGTTTGCCTCGGTGAGCTCGCAATCGTGAGTTCCCCACCAATTCCAACTAGTCCGAAAAACTACCGACAATAGTTTATATAGGCCTATGACATTTAACGATGTCTGTCCACATAACGCTGAACCTTGCCGCAGTGTCTTTAACCGACGAGTTTAAAGTTCAAACGAATGATGTCATCGTGATTGTTGACGAAACCACGTGACTAGTAGACGTAAACGAATGACGTCAAACGCCAAGAATTCCGAAACCACAAACGAATCGTTTGTCAGTCATTCACAAAATTATATATATATATATATATATATATATATATATACATATATATATATATATATATATATATATATATATATATATATATATATATATATATATATATATATATATATATATATATATATATATGAACGTATCCGTAGTTATTAAGTTTATATTTCCATCGATGTGAATTAAATTGTTGATCTTAGACTTAGTACACACTGTGGATACATTTCTTTTAGCGCATGCAATCTGTTTCACTTGTAAAAATGATCACGAAACCTCGGGCATTTAGCGTTTCCTACTAGAAAATGCTAAAAGCCCGAGTTTTCGTGACCAGTGACACAGGGAAATGGCCGCACAGTAAAATGACCACTATGTATATCGTGTATAATGCAGAAGTCTTTAAATTACTTCTTGATTACTTCAATATAAGCTTGTGACATACACACACATTCTTTAATGACATGTTCACTTGGGAACTATTTCCCACTTTGGGGCTACACAGCGCCATGTGAGTGCTAAAAATAGCATGACGCGGTACACATGTTTGCGGTTGACGTCATGTTCTCGAAAACTCGGGCTTTTAGACACACCCATGCGACAGTATTGTCGCTTAACCGACTGTCGGTCGGCTGCCGAACTACGCCGAGAAGACAGTCTGGTGAGTCTCCCGGCTTTTGAATGTTTATCCGCTTGACCTATACAATGCTGCCACCTTACGGACACTGGTTAATCCTGCCGTAATTTCAATTTTTATAAACAACTGCAAATTTGTATTACTATTTATTTTGTGTTAATATAAGTTTAATTTTGAATAGTTTTTATAATACAGCAGTATATTTGATAAAAAGGTAATCTTATTTAATTTGTATGTTATTCGTGTTGGGCTAAACAATGCTGCCACCTCGCGGATACTGATTAATCCTGCCGTAATTCTTATTTTATAAACAACTGTAAATTTGAATATTTACATATTTTTGTGTTAATATAACTTCAGTGTTGACTACTTTTCATATGATATCATTATCTTGTAAAAGTATATCGTTATTCTAATTTTTTTGTTTGTTATTTCATAGTTGGCCTGACAGCCAATCAGCGTCTCTACCCTAATCTGAGGTAAGGCCACAGAGTTAGATCATTAATCTTTCCCCTATAGATTAGAGTGACAAGCTGGCCCGCTGCAGTGAAGCCGCCGTGGACCACTGGCTGCCATCTACTTGCACGACAGAAAGTGCTGTACTCACTGGCAGGATATGTAGAATAGAACTGTTGAGCAACGTAATAAATGTTTAAAAAGTCTGCTAAGACGACATTTTAAAATTGGATATGTGTCGCTGTGCCCCTAGCCCTAGGGCTAGTTAAGACAGCTCATGATTAATTTCTGGAGTAGGCCAGCAGGGCCAGCTGTTGAATGTTTTGAGTTGATTCACTGTGTTGGGATAGGGATCTAAATATTTGTCAAATGCTGTGGTTCCTTGGCAATGATGAACAATGATCCAGTGGGATAGGCTGTAGCATCCAGCTTAGTAATTAGGGGAAGGGCTGTGACCTGGATTATATAGAACCCAAACACTGGTCAGTTTGGTGGTTGACACTGATGTGAGCAACGTTAATCCATTTGGGGACATGCTGGCTATAACAGTCATTGTTAAGTAGCAAGTATGGTTATTTCCTGTTGGCCACATCACATTCGAACGGAATCTTGACCTGAATGTGGAAAGGGAAACTGTGCTCATTTTAAGGAAACCTGTTACTATGACATCCCTGCTATTTTGTTGTAGTTTGCGTAATTTTATTTATTTATTGTTATTACTATTGACACAGTATAATTAGTTAGTTGACTATCTTAATATTACTACTTCATACATGTTAAGTCTCCCGGTTTCGCCGGGAGCCTCCCGGTATTGAACTACATCTCCTGGTCTCCCGGCGGAGCAGCAAATCTCCCGGTTTTCAATGAAACCCAAACAAACAAATTCTACCTAACTTACCCAACTGGATGTGGATAATTGGTTTAGTACAGCTTAGTACTATTTAATTTGTTATTCTACCAGATCCACAATTGTTGTGGTGTTTTACAAAGTCATTTAAAAATCAACCAAAGACATTGGCGAGAACACCCAGACCTATATAATTAATTACAATTTCACAGATTAAAAAACAGACCATGCAAAGTGGATGAGAGAATAGGGAAAACAACAGCAAATCAGAGCTGCCAACATTACTAACACCAACAGTAGTAGAAAAGGTAGAAAAGTAGTAATATTAAAAATAGTCAACTAACTAATTATACTGTGTCAATAGTAATAAGAATGAATAAATAAAATTAGACAAACTACACAAAAATGGCAGGATGTTGATGTCCAGTCCTTTCTCCTAATGGCTTGGATCCACTTTTCGTTTGGGAATCTGCAGAAGGCAGTACCCATTATCAATAATTATTAGTCATAAAATAGTACCATGTTATATTTATGCACATGCACAGTAACATTATTAAAATTCGGTTTGGTACATAATTCATCCAACATGTATTATTGTTGATCAATTTGCATATGACTGTAATGTTTTACAACTATTAATTTCCTAAATTAATGGCAATGGGACATAAATATGTTCGCATAGACTTTATAACCTAAGCTATATTATATTGTATAACTGAGATTCTCACCTGTGGAAAGAGACTCCAGATGCTGTTTTCTGTCGGTTGTTACAGTTGTGTGCTACACAGGAAGTAACCATATTTGCTACTTCACAATGACTGTTGTAACCAGCATGTCCCCAAATGGATTAACGTTGCTCACATCAGTGTCAACCACCGAACTGTCCAGTGTTTAGGTTCTATATAATCCGAGTCACAGCCCTTCCCCTAATGACTAAGCTGGAGGCTACAGCCTATCCCACTGGATCATTATTCACATTGCCAAGGAACCACAGCACTTGACAAAATATTTAGATCCCTACCCCAACACAGTAAACCAACTCAAAAACATTCAACAGCTGGCCCTGCTGCCTACTCCAGAAATTAATCATGAGCTGTCTTATACTAGCCTTAGGGTTAGGGGCACAACGACACATATGCAAGTTAATAATTTACATTTATTACGTTGCTCAACAGTTCTATTCTATATATCCTGCACTGCCTGAGTACAGCACTTTCTACCTGGCAAGTAGGTGGCAGCCAGTGGTCCACGGCGGCTTCAGTGCAGAGGGCCAGCTTGTCACTCTAGTCTATAGGGGAAAGACTAATGATCTAACTCCGTGGTAGGGCCTAACAAAATTTGATGCAGAGCGTTTCTTTCTCCAGGCAGAGTTGAGAGGCTTGAAAGTGCTGCCACCTCACGGAGCCTGGGTATCCGAGGCTAATGCGACAGTGATCTCGGCATGTATTCAGATGATGTTAGTCAGGATTTTTATGTAATCAGTGGCGTAGCCAAAGAGTGCGGGACCAGGAGGGCCATACCCCGAAACAAATTAGGATGGTGGGGGAACGGAGAACCAATAACTGACTGCCTGATTCATAGAGTCACAAAGTACAATGGGTTTTAGGATGCATGTGTAAGATTTTCCTTCCCAGTCCTACCCATTCGCAAAAAAGTGTCGTCATTCAAATACGGTTCCACTTCTGTCGTTGGCTGCAGCATAAGAGTTGACAGAGCAATGGAAATGTCATATTCTCAATGTGCATGACGGCTACTGATTATATAGGATGCAAAATAATATAGTTGCCCGGTTACTAAACTAGGGCCAAATTGCATATTTTACTATTATTTTCTTGAATATAAATTACTTTTCCATGTTCTTTTTTCTGCCTCTCATTTTTTCTTACTACGTTCTGTGTCAGCAGTCTCCAATTCCTTCGCTCTATATTTTTTCCATTAGTCTCCTACTCTTTCGAGGTCACTTGCAATGCAACCCCCCATCTCAATTTCGGTCTTCCTCGACTCCATTTCCCCTCCACTTTCTGGGCATCTGCTCTCTGCCAGTTTTTTATATCCCGGTTTTGCTACATGACCAGCCCATGTACTCCTCACCAATTTCTTCTTAGAACTTTCCTTCACTCCAACCTCCACTCTCATTTCATCCATTTTCTTTTATCAGCTCTCTTGAGACTAAGATGGTGATAATTTAAAATTCAAGAAGGGAAATAAAAAAGACCTAAAGAATCACAGATCGATATGTCTATTATCAAACATATATAAAGTACTAACGAAAGTACTAACAAAAAGACTAAAGAAGACACTCGACGAAAACCAACCAAGAGAGCAAGCTGGATTCATGCAGAACAAGATACTCAATGACAGCCCTATAAAACACATCCACGTCGTAAACCAGGTGAAGGAGAATTATAATGGCAAATAATATAATATCCCACTTAATTTGCATCGCATTCGTCGACTATGAGAAAGCCTTTGACTCAGTGCAAACACAAGCAGTACTGACCTCGCTTCAAGAAGGAAATATAAAATATAAAAACTCGATGACAGTTCAGCTACACAAAGAAAGCAACAGGATCAACATCAGGAGAGCTGTTTGCGACAGCACTCGAAAGCATATTCCGACGACTGACTTGGGAAACCAGTTAGAAGCTTAACATTGAAGATAGACGGCGAATATCTTAGACATCTTCGTTTCGCCGACGATATACTCATATGCGATAATACACCACGTGAACTACAACAAATGCTACAGGAATTAGCTGATGAAAGTGAAAATCAGGGTGTGAAGATAAACAAGTCGAAGATAAAGGTGATGATGGAAAACGACACACCAATGACAACAACACCCATGCAGATCGAGAATGTTAATTGAAAGCTACATCTACCTGGGACAAAGACACGGCACCAGAGACAAAAACGAAGACAAGGAGATATCCAACGAAAAATCACGGCCGGATGGACAGCATTCGCCAAGCACCGCGACATCTTCAAGGGTAATATTGGGACAGGCTTGAGGAGACAAGTCTACAACTCATACTTCTACATTATGTTATCTATAAGCAACAGACTAAACATTCTGGCGGGTAACAAATGCAGAGCATTAGTTTCCATAGCCTCGGTTACCCAGGCTCTGTGAGGTGGCAGCACTTTTAAGCCCCTCAACTCTGCCTGGGGAAAGAAAGGCTCTGCATTTGTTAGGCCTTACCCCAGATTAGGGTAGAGGCGCTGATTGGCTCTCAAGCCAACTACGAAATAAAAATTAAAATAACGATATACTTTTACGAGATAATTATATCCTATGAAAAGTATTCCACATTGAACTTATATTAACACAAAAATAAGTAAAAAATAAATTTACAGTTGTTTATAAAATAAGAATTACGGCAGGATTAACCAGTATCCGTGAGGTGGCAGCATTGTTTAGCCCCACACGAATAACATACAAATTATATATAAGGAGACCTTTCATCAACTAATGCTCTATTAAAAAACTATTCAAAATTTAACTTGCATTAACAACAAATAAATAGAAATACAAATTTGCAGTTGTTTATATAAATATAAATTATGGCAGGATTAACCAATGTCCGTGAGGTGGCAGATCATGCGGATAAACAAACAAAAGCCGACTAAGTAACCAGACTGTCTTCTCGGCGTAATTCCGCAGCCGACCGACAGTCGGTTAAGCGAGACTAGGCCGCCATCTGTTAGACAGAAATAATAGTATTAGTGTTAAATTACTCCGACAGGAGGCCGTGGTGGATGTTAATCTCCGCAGGTTAGTGTTACGGTTTTATAACATTCATTGCTCACATAGCGGGTTAATATGAACATAACATTATTCAGTGTCCTTGCTATTTATGTTGGCGATAAATATATTCCCTACGCAGGTGCTCTTTGGGTGAGAAAGCTAATGATTGCATATTATCGCCCAACATATGATTATCCGGAGGTCTTCCGGATACCGCCTCGCCTAAAAAAATAGACAACATGCTGACGATAATAATAAAGAACAGTATTTGTTTACGTCATATCTGTATCAATAAAACCATTCAGAGGCGCATTGTACTTTACAGGAATTTACAGATTACCTTGAAAAAAAAATAAATGAAAGTGTAGCAAATAAACATGAGAGGGCCGAGAATGGAACCATGCGGAACACCGAACACCACACTGCACTGGACGTTCCGCTGATATTCTGCCGTACATTTGAATACCTGTTGGATTTCAGTTCGCTAAATACAACTGAAACATGCAAGATATGTTGCATTTATTCCAAACCGATCTTTGTGTGATCTATCGTATCGAAAGCTGCCGAAAGGTCTAGTAGCACTAGTATGGCAGCCTTGTGTTTGTCTAATATACAGAGCAAATCATTGCGTACTTTCAGTAGTGCTGTCTTTGTGCTGTGATTTGGACGATAAGTGGATTGCATTTGCTCATTTAGAGAAACGGACAGCAATGACCTTCTCTACAATTTTGGACACAAAACACAGGTTTGACACTGGACGATAGTTCTTGATGTCTTTTGCATCAAGCATTGTTTTCTTCAGCAACAGAGTTACGAGAGCCATTTTGAAGGCCGAAGGGAAAATTCCTTTTCACAATCGACAGGTTCACTATAATGACTATATCAACGATGAATGATGCTAACCTAGATAAGTTGGCCTTCAGCAGATGAGTAGGAATTGGATCCAACTTGCACAATTTACAGGCTGATTTGGTGATCTGGTCCGTTATGGTGGACGTGAAAGATAACAGATACAAAGAAATATCACATGGCTTCATCGGGACGCATATATATAATTATATACACGATGGTCAATGTTATCAAGGTCGCAACTGATGATATCAACTTTGTCTATGAAACAGGTGCTGAAATCATCTAGCAATTGTCCCAGGTGTTCTTCAGGCAATGCTGGCAGGCATTTTGTGTGCAACAGAGGTAGCCAGGGTTTTTGGTCCTTAATTCAGTTGGTTTAGAACTTGGATTTGGCAGTAGAGAGCATCTTCTTAACAATGTCTCTTTGGATCATAAAGATTTCCCGGTCGACGGTCAACCTGGACAACCTCCATCGCCACTCCATCCTTCGTCTCTCCTTCCTCGCCGACAGAATGTCGTCGTTGACCCAAGATGCAGCAGGGCGGATAGTGAGCCATTTAGTTTTCAGCAGTGCATGTTTCTCAAGAAGGGCACCAAGAACGTCATTGTATTGCATTACACTCTCCTCAAATAATCGTTCCTGATTTGTGTGCAAGTTAGAATTCTCAATGTCTGTTGAAAAAAGAAGTAAAATTGGTTGCTTTCATCTTGCGGTCTTTAGTTCCCTTCGAAAAGGAGGTTTGTGCATTGCAATGTGGCAATGTACCACACAGTCATCTGAAATGAGGTCAGCCACGACCGTGTCAACCACGCAGGAATAAGTGCGAGCGATAATTAAATCTAAGATGTGACCTTCTTGGTGTGTTGCTACTTCCACATACTCTGTCATGCCGTGACTATACAACATGTCACGGAAATGTCTCACATGAACGTCAGTGTTAATGTTGAAATAAAAATCACAAACAATAACCAGTTCATCAGGCAGTGTTGCATATATATCCAGAATAGGATAGGATACAGGCAGACGATCAGAAAAAATTTGAAGTATTTTTAGAGTGCAATATGTCCAAACAGTAATTAGATTACTGTTGTAGTGCCTGTAAACAGTCATACGTACAAAACAACTTAAACTTGCAAATGTCCAGGGACACATCACGCCTGTATACATGGTGGGTTGTATGACTTAATTGCTAAAATGTTTGATTAAATTATTTTGAAATGAGTTTAGTGATTTGCTTGAGACAGTGTTTGAGGTTAGAGAATTCCATTCTTTAATTGTGGTTGCGAAGAACCTGTTTCAGAATATGTTTGCACAGTGTCTAATTTGTACGAACTGACTGTCATGTTTACGTGATGATCTCTTTTTTCTTCTTCTGGCGCCTAGCATCAACATGCTGAGGATACAGGTGGACGAACAGGAAAAATCTGAAAATATTTTTGTGCAATATGACAGAACAGTAATTAGTGCATGTAAACAGTAATACATGCAAAAGAACTAGTTACGTCTAAAATATAGAATAATAAAATCTGTATATTGTTCTTAAATGTCATTAAAAAAATTAAAATGGTACTACTGAAATTAGGCATTCCACATTTTAGGCAATCCAATGATGTGTTTGAATTTTGTGTCTCTAATGCTTTCACTTTGAGTGTGGAACCAGGTATTACAAATATCACAACAAATTGCTTTGTGTTTCCATGTTACAGATTTTTGACAGATACCTTTGTGTGCTCTGGGGCCAGGATTTAGTTCAATGTCACTTGCTAGAACAAGAAGATATAACATAAAGTATGATGTATTGTTTTGAGATTTGCTCTGGATGTCCCTTGATTTGTGATGTAAGTTGATGGATAACATCTTGATGAGAGAAATTTCTGGTCCTGATCTATTTACTAAAATTTCATGTGGCGTTTTATAGTAATTATTTTTATTAATTTTAATCTCCGCAAATGCAATCATGAGAAAAACAACACTTAGGTAAACCCAAGCCAAGATTTATTTTGGTTTTTAAATGAAGACTTATTGTAAATCTACTTAAACTTTTATATCTATACATGTACCCAGTCTCAATGAAATTTAGCAGCGCACAGCACCTTGGTTATGATTTGTTTACTGACTGATAATATCAGAATACTTTTTATTATTTTGTGGTTGTCAGATGACGTCAACTAATAACTCTTACTAAGCACCTTGCTGTAGTATAAATCAAGCTAAAGAAAGTAAAATAATAAGATTAGTAAAGGATCGTTTAAAATCTCCCACATGTGACTTGACAGTGGCATCACGCCCTATATCGAAAACACTGCAACAATGTGTTGGGCTTGATAGGCATGTATAAAACTCGATTGTTTTTCCTGTGACTGTTCAGTCATTCAATGAAAAATGCTAACACAATAAAAATTATGTCTATTTCATTCTAAGGTACCAGGTAACCTGTACCCAAATGTAATACGTGTACGTGATTAATCAGCAGAGTCCATCAGTCTGGATGTCGACGCTGATGAGTAGATACAATTGTTCTGTGCCAGGTGTGAGGGTCCTATAATAATAGCAACGTGCCAGTCCAAACTATTTCCTGTGGCTGTGACTGTCATTTCACCTTTTGCCTTGGCTCTCTAGTGGCTTTAACAAGTTTAGCTTTAGTGTTTAAAGCGACATGGTCTGTTCTTGGCTTTTTATTTTTATTGTAAAATCATGTTATATGGTATAAATTATACCTATTATAGTGTAAAGACAGTCAAAATATGTTTTCATGTACCATTTAGGGGGTGAAAATAGACGCAGTAAGGGCGCTTAACTCTGTGTACACATCGACCACGAGGCGTTTTCGAAACCGTTGTAGGCGTGGCTAAGAGCCCAGAAGGAAATATGATCATGCAATGCAGTATCACGTGAACACAAGTTGACGCCACTAACGCCACACCCAGCCAGGTACATGGCTCCCAGTTGGTATAGGTCAAAGGGTGGGTGTCACTCGTGGTGATTTGAGTGACATCGTCGGGATTCTTATAAACATTCGACGTTTCAACGAAGTCAGTTCTGTTTCGATGAAACATTTATTGGCGGTCAGGACGCTACAATAGTTATAACCTATACTGATTAACATGATTTTGCAATAAAAATAAAAAGCCACGAACTGATCATGTCGCTTTAACATGGTTTCCCAACTCACCGTTGTGCACTGACTCTACATACAGAGTAACACTGTTGTGACTTGCATCTACAGATCTGCCAGAATGCACCTGCTTCACTGACATAATAAACAAATACCACTGGTGAATCTCCCCGAGGACAAGACACCTTCAGTAATATGTGACAAAGATTGAAGAATCAACGCCATCATGTCACACTCCGACATCTACGTGTCTGGCATATTGCTGGCTGTGGTCCTTGCTTGCTACTACAACTCTCTTGCGTGTGAGTTTGTCTTTGATGACATGTCTGCCATTGTAAGCAACAAGGATCTTCGGCCTCAGACTCCTCTCACAAACCTCTTCCGCAATGATTTCTGGGGAACTCCTATGAACAAGGTGGGTTTCAGACTTTCAGCAGGGTAAAATGCACTATAATATTTGTGCTGGTTAAGTACAGTATCACTATAGTACTAAGTACAGTATCACTATAGTACTAAGTACAGTATCAATATAGTACTAAGTACCATATCATTATAGTACTTAGTACAGTATCATGATAGTACTAAGTACAGTATCAATACAGTACTAAGTACTGTATCACTATAGTACTAAGTACTGTATCACTATAGTACTAAGTACCATATCACTATAGTACTAAGTACAATATCATGATAGTACTAAGTACAGTATCAATATAGTACTAAGTACAGTATCACTATAGTACTAAGTACAATATCATGATAGTACTACGTACGGATCAATATAGTACTAAGTACAGTTCACTATAGTACTAAGTACAGTTCACTATAGTACTAAGTACATTATCAATATAGTACTAAGTTCAGTATAAATATAGTATTAAGTTCAGTATCAATATAGTACTAAGTTCAGTATCAATATAGTACTAAGTTCAGTATCAATATAGTTAGTACTAAGTTCAGTATCAATATAGTACTAAGTACAGTATACTCCTGACTAAAACTAGACTGAATGCATCTCCAGTATATATGCTTTATGTTCATACAATTATTTATAACAATAAGGAATGTGTGCTTCTCCTTTCTGTACACAATATTATAATTGTGATCTAACAATTCTTCATTGCTATAACTTAACCCAGGATTGGTCATCACTCATGCTAGTTGTTTTGTACAAGGTATCAACGTCAGGCACCCTTGGGTGTGATCATATCGCATACTAAGCAACCTTTGGTGCAGATTGACTATTTATCAGGGATTCTGGACTTTGATTGGTCATTAATTTCTCATTGTTTCAGGAGAAAAGTCATAAGTCGTACAGGCCACTGTGCGTGTTGACATTTCGACTGAACTACATGCTGGGGGGCCTGGAACCCACGGGGTACCACCTGCTCAACACCCTGCTACATGCAGCCGTGTGTGCACTCTTCTACAGGTATGTGTGTTTATTTTGATATAGTCATTCTGACCGTGTGTGTATGTGTATGCATGCATGTGTGCATATGTGTGTGCATGCATGTGTGCATATGTGTGTGCATGCATATGTCAAGAAAACATTGAGACTTAATATAGCAGGTTGTAATGTGAATAATTTAATGGTATGGTCAGTGTGTTTTGTAAACTCAAATGGTCATTCTCCAGCATTATATATATGTACCACTGTATATATATATATATATATATATATATATATACCACTGTATATTATATATATATATATATGTATATATATATATATAGAGAGAGAGAGAGAGAAGAGAGAGAGCAATTTTACAACATTGCCTAATTTTAGTGCTATTATAGACTACCTTGAGTCTTACCCAGTCCCTCAGTTGCTCATTGACCAAGGTGGACGTGATGACGCTGTGCCATGTGTCATTCAATGCTGGTCTAGTCTGTCTGCTGCAGTGCTGCAGCAGGGTCAATTGGGATAGAGACCCCAGATTGATCCACCCGCTGTCAATCAACTCAACCACGGTGGCCAGACAACATTTAAATTTAATTATTGTTTCTTGTCATCTAGAGCTCTGCAGTTAATTTGGTTATAAAAAAACATACGGTATTTTTAATAAATATATGCAACATTATCAGTAGCAAAATAATACTGAAAATGTAATTGCCAACTGATTGCTGTACCTATGTGATTATACCAGATGTGTACCCATGTGGGTGTCCTGGTAGACGTGTACGTAAAACATGAATGTCTCTGGTTCAACATAGGATGTCGAAGATGGTACTCAGTTGCTGCACCAGCTTTGTTGCTGCGATGTTGTTTGCAGTTCACCCCATACATACAGAAGCGGTGAGTTCTCTGGTAGTTTGAACTCCGTCTAAAGTGTTATTACAGCTACTCTGTGATTGGTGATTAGTTATTATTAATTACCTGATGATACAGTGAAATGTGTGTGTGTGTTACGGTTACGTTGCTCCCTTCTTCCATCTCCTTCGTTCAAGGCCATTTTTCTCTGGCCTTGAAGTTTTCCCGTCTGTGATCTCACTAGTTGCCTGCCTTTGCTACTCGTACAGAGTGGCCGGTCTACATCACCAGCTCCTTAGAAAAATCCTCATTGTTTTGCATATTCTTTGCTATAAATGAGCTATTTTAATATATTTTTCATTGGTGACTCACATAGGAGCGACTGTAATGTAGTGTCTTTATAGGAAGTGTTTTAAATTACATGACATTGTGTTGACAGGTGACTGGAGTGGTTGACATTGTGTTGACAGGTGACTGGAGTGGTTGACATTGTGTTGACAGGTGACTGGAGTGGTTGACATTGTGTTGACAGGTGACTGGAGTGGTTGACATTGTGTTGACAGGTTACTGGAGTGGTTGACATTGTGTTGACAGGTGACTGGAGTGGTTGACATTGTGTTGACAGGTGACTGGAGTGGTTGATATTGTGTTGACAGGTGACTGGAGTGGTTGACATTTTTAGGCTGGTTGACAGGTTGACAGGACTGGGTGGTTGACATTGTGTTGACAGGTTACTGGGGTGGTTGACATTGTGTTGACAGGTTACTGGAGTGGTTGACATTGTGTTGACAGGTTACTGGAGTGGTTGACATTGTGTTGACAGGTGACTGGAGTGGTTGACATTGTGTTGACAGGTGACTGGAGTGGTTGACATTGTGTTGACAGGTACTGGGTGGTTGACATTGTGTTGACAGGTACTGGGTGGTTGACATTGTGTTGACAGGTGACTGGAGTGGTTGACATTGTGTTGACAGGTGACTGGAGTGGTTGACATTGTGTTGACAGGTGACTGGAGTGGTTGACATTGTGTTGACAGGTGACTGGAGTGGTTGACATTGTGTTGACAGGTTACTGGAGTGGTTGACATTGTGTTGACAGGTTACTGGAGTGGTTGACATTGTGTTGACAGGTGACTGGGGTGGTTGACATTGTGTTGACAGGTGACTGGGGTGGTTGACATTGTGTTGACAGGTTACTGGAGTGGTTGACATTGTGTTGACAGGTTACTGGAGTGGTTGACATTGTGTTGACAGGTGACTGGGGTGGTTGGCCGGGCTGAGTTGTTGTCATCGCTGTGTTACCTAGCTGCCTTGATGACATATGCGAGATGTTCTGGTAGAAAAGCCAAAACTGGTGGGTCACATATTCTTATTTTAAAGTTAAAAGTACAACAGTGATTAATTACATTGTAAATCATATCTGTTCTGACTACAAAGGTGTGTTTATATGAACAAAACTTAAATAAAAATGCTGTAATCTGTTTAAAAATGTAATCATGCAAAGTAAACAGAATGAAACTTTATACCTTTCACACACATTTTGTTTAACTTTTAATTTTTGTTGGTGTATATGAAAATGTATTCTTGCATGATGCGATGAATCATGGTAATTGAACTAGATATGTCCATATTTCAACTGATCGTTACATAAATTTGAAAGGTTTCTTTTTGCAGGTTGGGGACACCTGCTGGCAACAATAGTTTTGGTTGCCATAGCGATGCTGTGCAAGGAGCAGGGACTGACTGTTGTGGGTGTATGTTGTGTGTACGAAGTGTTTGTAGCAAAAAAGGTAAGCTATATTAACTGATTTTAATAGAATCAGAGATAAGTATTTCTGCTAATTTAAGCATGTACATTTCGTTTGAATATTTTTTTCAGAATATGGGCCACAAACATACATATACAATTGACATATCTTCTCGTAATTTAATGTTTACATAAAATAAACACGATAGATATAAAATGATGATTATGTACCCGTGGTTACGAATTGTGAAACTGTTGTTGTTTTTCTTTAATTGGTAAATTGACTGGTTTTAATCAATTATTATATGCCAAAGATTGTTTAAAATAAAAGAATAAATACATCTTCAACATTCTAGTAATAACAAAACCACTTATATTGTATCTATATCTTTGGAAACCAAGTAACAAGCATCAGAAATGGAAACATTAATTCCGGTACACATTTTACAGTCAGCACATTTTGTCATTCTAACAGTTCGTGAATTTTCAATTCCAGAAGAGTGTGCCGGAACTATTACAGATTGCGGGAACGTTGATGCGGGGGAAACTTCGCTTACCTGAATGGTTGCGGGGGGCTGTGACAAGGATGATAGTACTCACTGGCGGAACGACGGTCCTACTCATGGCAAGGATCAAAGTGATGGGTGCCCAGCTACCTGTCTTCACTAGGTGGGTGGGTGGGTGGGTGGGTGGGTGGGTGGGTGTGGGTAGACATGGTATACAGGGGAGGGGTGCAGGACACTTGGTTACTTCTGAATTTCACAACCATTTTTGACATGGTCTGTATTCAAACAGTTGCTACATATGATGATATAGACAGACATATGCACACACACATGCACGCATGCGTGCATGCACGCACATACTCAAACGCAATGTTCATATTTTCTGATTAATTCTGATAATACTTTATGTGTAAAACAGAATGATCAATTCTGACATTTCTATTGGCCAGATGTGTTTAAATCAACTACAGTTTGACTAAGAACATAGACTTTCTTATTCAGTATGCAAAATAAATATCATCGAATGATCATACTCTCTGTACTTTCGCTATAATATTTTCGATAGACAAATAAACATAATAATTTACACTGTCTTTAGCCAGTCATTTAGACACATGTCGACTCTATTCAGAGGTAAAATTCAATAATTTTTTTATATATTACATGATCGTATAATTTTGTGTTAGTAATTTGTTAACTTCTGTGTAGATTTGATAACCCTGCATCGGAGGCCCCCACTCCCACCCGCCAACTCACCTTCAACTATCTGCTACCTGTCAACGCCTGGCTACTGCTGTGTCCAGACAGACTCTGTTGTGACTGGACGATGGGCACCATACCACTGCTGGACAGTTGGCTGGACGCACGCAATGTGGCCACGCTGTGTTTTTATGCCACTCTGGCCAAGTTCGTCCACTACTCATTGACCAGGGGTGGACGGAGGGTCCGAGCCGTGATTATAGTATGTAAAGTAATGTTTCTTCAAGTGTGACTGAATTTTCTTGTCATAATAAAAAATCTTTATTAACGTGGTAGGCAATTTAAGCGGGTGTGTGTATGTTTAAACTGGTTCAATAAATACACCATGATTTTTATTTAATGAGAGGATTTACTATTATACAATACACAGATTCACAAAATATATACATTTTTGGCATAGTAAAATATGTAATGCCTGTAAAATATGTTTAAATGACATGGTAACATTTTGGATGGAACCACCGAAGCAGTACATTACCAGTTGGAACATACAACAGCACGGACAGTTTTGTAAAGAGGAATATTTGACTTTCAGAGTCTGGCATTGATGGTGTTTCCATTTGTCCCTGCCCTGAACCTGTTCTTCCCTGTGGGGTTCGTGGTTGCGGAGAGGGTGTTGTATCTTCCCAGCATGGGCTTTTGTATGCTTACTGCCCTTGGCTTTGAATTGCTGCTTTCAAAACAGTGAGTACTACCAGATATCTACAACACTACCAGATATCTACAACACTACCAGACATCTACAACACTACCAGACATCTACAACACTACCAGACATCTACAACACTACCAGACATCTACAACACTACCAGACATCTACAACACTACCAGACATCTACAACACTACCAGACATCTACAACACTACCAGATATCTACAACACTACCAGACATCTACAACACTACCAGATATCTACAACACTACCAGACATCTACAACACTACCAGATATCTACAACACTACCAGATATCTACAACACTACCAGACATCTACAACACTACCAGACATCTACAATACTACCAGACATCTACAACACTACCAGACATCTACAACACTACCAGACATCTACAATACTACCAGACATCTACAACACTACCAGACATCTACAACACTACCAGACATCTACAACACTACCAGATATCTACAATACTACCAGACATCTACAACACTACCAGATATCTACAACACTACCAGATATCTACAATACTACCAAATATCTACAACACTACCAGATATCTACAACACTACCAGATATCTACAATACTACCAGACATCTACAACACTACCAGATATCTACAATACTACCAGATATCTACAATACTACCAGACATCTACAACACTACCAGACATCTACAACACTACCAGACATCTACAACACTACCAGACATCTACAACACTACCAGACATCTACAACACTACCAGACATCTACAACACTACCAGATATCTACAACACTACCAGACATCTACAACACTACCAGACATCTACAACACTACCAGACATCTACAACACTACCAGACATCTACAACACTACCAGACATCTACAACACTACCAGACATCTACAACACTACCAGACATCTACAACACTACCAGACATCTACAACACTACCAGACATCTACAACACTACCAGACATCTACAACACTACCAGACATCTACAACACTACCAGACATCTACAACACTACCAGACATCTGCAACACTACCAGACATCTGCAACACTACCAGACATCTGCAACACTACCAGACATCTGCAACACTACCAGACATCTGCAACACTACCAGACATCTACAACACTACCAGAAATCTACAACACTACCAGCTATATACAACACTGCCAGATATATGTATGGCAGCCTAGGAAAACCAGTCACATTGACAAAAAATAATTTGCATTTTTATTTAAGAAATGGAAGTCGACTCTATTTACA
Organism: Ridgeia piscesae; assembly: GCA_025642075.2. Classification (NCBI taxonomy): domain Eukaryota; kingdom Metazoa; phylum Annelida; class Polychaeta; order Sabellida; family Siboglinidae; genus Ridgeia; species Ridgeia piscesae. The sequence goes on along the minus strand of JAODUO010000870.1, from coordinate 1,127 downwards.
TATCCTGTTCTGTTTACTGTATTCATATATTCCCACTAGAAGCAAAGTTACAGGAATTTAAAGAGGGCCCCTATAAGAAATTACTTAAGGAGAAAAATGAGTTTTAAAGTCGAGATTCATTCTTCACATGAAAACCACACTTTATGTTGCATAACACAATAACTGTTGCAGTTACCTTATAAAGTTCTGTGAAGGAAATGTAGCTGTATTTGTTACCTTTACTGTCCTGAAAACATTATCCAATTCTGATGGATACTTTTAAAGTTACTTTAAATTAAACAGAACACACGTCAAACTTGATTGCAGGAGAAAATGTCAAATTAATTTTTTACTGCTCTATGTCCAGTGTTATTACCACGAAATACATGTAGATGTATATCCTAGCTTTGGAATACTAAATTATCCAAATACTTTGGTTATTTAAGGACACAGTTACAGTAGTTTAAAGAGGGTATACCTAGGTCAAAAGTCATAGGTGTTTGTTAGCAGAAATGTACATTAATAATCAACACGCAAGAGGTAGCAAAGTCTTCCACGAATTCACACAAGTCAGAATTGCTCTCATCGTTGCCAATTGGTCTTATGATGAAGTAATCATTCACAAGGTCACTGATGATGTCAGCGCTGGCAATATCCTGCATATTCATCAACGCCAGTGTGTTCAGACAACGAGCGATATCGTTCGGCTTCAGTCCGTCCATGGGCGCCGCCATCTTTGACTTTTCGAAGATCGTAAACACGAAATGAAATTCGCCACGAAGTCTGTCTTTCCAACAAAATCCGCTCCAATAACACGTTAAACAGTTAAGAAATATGTACAGACACAAACTATAGCAACATCAAACTAAACTAGAAACTAATCGAACTACTAAAACAACTCAAATCCAACTTCCAAATACAAATCCGTTAACTTTCGCTGCATAGAACGATCTTCCCAGTTACAAAATACCCCAAAAAAATGCAACTTACAGTTGTGTATTCAGGAAAATACTTGGTGAACGTATAAATAAATATGTTAGCAAAAACATCGTAGTAAAATCTCAAAATGGACTGAGTGACCCAAAAACACCTTTACGACGCGTTTACGGGCAAATACGCCTAGCGACTTCCGACTGGTTTTCCTAGCG
>JAODUO010000869.1:182500-389124 GCA_025642075.2 Ridgeia piscesae | reverse complement strand
TCAGCTCTACACCTGGAACAGACACAGAACATGACTGGTTGGGAACAGAAGAAGGTAGGTGCTTGTGTAGAGTGATAATCAGCTCTACACCTGGAACAGACCCAGAACATGACTGGTTGGGAACAGAAGAAGGTAGGTGCTTGTGTAGAGTGATAATCAGCTCTACACCTGGAACAGACACAGAACATGACTGGTCGGGAACAGAAGAAGGTAGGTGCTTGTGTAGAGTGATAATCAGCTCTACACCTGGAACAGACCCAGAACATGACTGGTCGGGAACAGAAGAAGGTAGGTGCTTGTGTAGAGTGATAATCAGCTCTACACCTGGAACAGACACAGAACATGACTGGTCGGGAACAGAAGAAGGTAGGTGCTTGTGTAGAGTGATAATCAGCTCTACACCTGGAACAGACCCAGAACATGACTGGTTGGGAACAGAAGAAGGTAGGTGCTTGTGTAGAGTGATAATCAGCTCTACACCTGGAACAGACACAGAACATGACTGGTCGGGAACAGAAGAAGGTAGGTGCTTGTGTAGAGTGATAATCAGCTCTACACCTGGAACAGACCCAGAACATGACTGGTCGGGAACAGAAGAAGGTAGGTGCTTGTGTAGAGTGATAATCAGCTCTACACCGAACTCATTAAGCTTGCTAATTCGTGATCACATTCACAGTTTGCTGTCAGGGTTTGGTAACTGCTTCCATTGTCTAACATGGTATTCAGTTGTGTTTTGGAAAGAAGACAACATTTAGTTTGTTGTCTTGAGTGTACTAGTGGCAGTGGACATGTCTTCATTGACCAGCTCAGTTGATTTTATCTTAATTCATTTGGTCACCAAACGATGAAAGCATGTACCAACTACCAAGTACTATTCTTTCTTACTAGTATAAAACAGCACCACTTATAGAAGAGTTTACAACCCACAGCTACATGTAATTACATAAGTTTGTTTCATATATTATGTGACTTTGTAAGTCTTTTAAAAAACATTACTCCTGTGATTATAATCAAAGAGTGGTTGAGTTGTAAATAAGGAAGGTTTAGAAACACTGTATTTGTTGAATGACTTACACAGACTTACTATTTCAGCTTGTAGTTCATCTGGGCTTGCTCACAAAAGCATCAGGGTGGAAATTTGCAGAACACGCTTCCAAGGGTATTTAATCCATACACACGTTGCATGCCTGTCACTTGTAGGGCAAGGCTTGTGAGGCTGTTATTCACCAGTGGATGTTGTGTACTTAGTTGTTGTGTTGCTGGTGTAGGCACAAGTGTCCTCCCACTGGGCCACAAGTAATGCTTTGCCAGTGCATTTGTTTACAGCATTTCTTTATGAGTTTGGTGAATAACAACACTTGTGACTGCGTCCTCACCTGCTCCAGGTGGTGGTTGGTGTCGCAACATCTAATATATGAGTACAGCTTACATAATCTGTGTGTCGTGTTAGTTTAACAAAGTGTACATTTGTTTAAAAGATCAAACAGTTTGGTTCTAGTTGTTGGCTACTTGTCATAGCCAGTATTCAAACCACGTTTACCGTTCAGACCACTCAATTTATCATTGAATCATCTTCAAGAGAGGGAGGAAAGTTGACAACGTAAATAATACATTAAGATTCCAATTTTGAAAATTAAATGAAATGATTAGTGCACAGGAATTAAGTAATTAATACATTTGTGTGATGATTTTACCATAACTATACATACATAAAAGATGTACAACCAAGCCAGTGTGTTGTAGTTATACAAACCCCAAGTTAAGTCAAACCTCTATGTAATGACCAAATACATGGTCACACTTTCAAGGCTCCTGGAGAGAAGTATCACGGATGTACAAATTACTTGTTGCCATCTACTAAGTTTAGACATGGATATTGGGCAACTTTGCAATTTTATACACTGAAACATTATTGCTTGGGGCATTACTAACATAATGCATTCGTTCTTTTAAGCATTAAAATAAAAAAGCTATGTCAAAAATTTAGTTCAATTAAGCATGCACCCTACAAAGCCATGGTTATAGAGATGTTCTGGCCTGTCCTGTTGGTGTCTTGGTGACTTGGATGATTGCCAAATCAATTATATGGGATGTTTACATTGGCATTAGAACTTGGAAATTGCAAATGTTCCCGTATGAATAGCATCATCTTGTGGGGTGTAAAAGAATGTGTCGTCTGTATTGGACACCTTCCCAACATTGCACAGAACTGGTGTATGCTTAATAGGTCCTGTATACTTAATAGAACAAATGTGATAGTGAGATATGTTTGCCTTAGTTAAGTGTTATGTTTGGTCAAGGAGCCTGCATTGTCAGTCATTGATGCTAAACGTAAGCAAGAAATAAATTGGTCTCAGTATAACTAGAAGGCAGCACTATGTATGAACATTTGCTGAAATATTAGTAACAGTGGTCAGTTGCCAGTCAGACAGTCAGTGGAAGCGATAGAATCCTACAAATTGTCCCGGCAGTGAATGACACATTTCTATAAACAGTTCTTTTTTAATCAGTCTGGCTCCAAAATTACTTTTTGATCCACCTTCAACAGATGGCTACAGTTAATATGTACATCCATGATACTTCTCTCCAGAGGCCTTGAAAGTGTGACCATGCTATTGGTGATTACATAGAGGTTTCACTTTACTTGGAGTTTGTGTGACTGCAAGGATATAACACAGTGTTCATAACAGTGTGAATGTTAGTGCATCTGTGGGTTAGGTTGTCGTAATCAGCATTAGTTCCCCATCCAATGTTATACTGTGGTCAACCAATATACTTTATCGCAGTTGTTTTCCTTTGATGCAGAAAATATGAGAGCATGGTACAGTCATATTTATCATGGGCTCCAACAGTCCACATTGTGTGTGTGTAGGGAGTACACTTGATTGTGGTTGATGTTAGTGGTTGTAAGCACTCCCAGGTGTTCGGTGTTGACGTTAGCAATTGAATGTGCCACCTGGTGTTTACTGATGATGTTAGTTTTATTGTTTAGATTACTGGTTAATTGTCCCACTAAGTTTTCACTGTCTATGTTAGTGAACGAATGCTCTTCACTGATGTTAGTGAATGCTCTTCACTGATGTTAGTGAATGCTCACTGTTGATGTTAGTGAATGCTCTTCACTGATGTTAGTGAATGCTCACTGTTGATGTTAGTGAATGCTCACTGTTGATGTTAGTGAATGCTCTTCACTGATGTTAGTGAATGCTCACTGTTGATGTTAGTGAATGCTCACTGTTGATGTTAGTGAATGCTCTTCACTGATGTTAGTGAATGCTCACTGTTGATGTTAGTGAATGCTCACTGTGAATGCCCACTGCTGCTGTTAGTAAATGAATGATGATGTTAGTGACATTGTTGGTGTTAGTGGTGTGTCTTTGTTTCTTGTAGACATTGCTTCACCTAGGGCTTCTAACTAAAAAGAGTGGCTTCAAAATTATTGAATCCACAAATAAGGGTAGGCAGCTACTAGGCACACATGCTTGCGCCTCCTCCTAAATGCTTGCATGCTGCATGAAAAATGTTTATTTGTTTTAATTGTACACCTTTCCTGCAATGTTGAACCATTACCAGAGCTTTTAGTGGTCAGGGAAATGTTGTTTAATTTGTTTAGAGACAGAAAAAGGAAACAACTGAACTAATTAATACTGAGCTATGTTTATAAGTAAACTAGATTTACATGTGTTCTATTTTGTAATCATAATAATATTACTTAGGAGTTTAAATGTAACAGTACAAGAGTATAATGTCATAAGTAACTTTCTTCCAGTTAGTTCAATGCTTTTAAATGTGGTGTATTGGTAGGAAGTCAGTTAGGTGTGTAGAGTGATGTGTTGGCAGAATGTCCTCCAGGTGTGTCGTGTAATGTGGTAGTGTGTTGGCAGGAGACCATTTTGGTGTGTAGAGTGACGTGTTGATGAAGATCATCTGGATGTATAGTCTGATGTGTTGGTGTGTTGGCAAATCCTATGTGTGTGTGCTGTGATGTGTTGGCATGTTGGCAGGAGGAACTCTGGGTGTGTAGTTTAATGTGTCAGCGTATTGACAAGTCTTCTTGGTGTGTAGTGTGAGGTGTTGGTGTGTTGATAGGTCCTCCAGGTGTATGATATGATGTGTTTGTGTGGTGATAGGACTGCCTATGGGTGTGTACTGTGACATGTTGGTGTGTTGGCAGGAAGTCCTTTGTATGTACTGTTGATGTATTGGTGTGTTGATAAGTCCTCAGGGTGTGTATTGTGATGTAATGGTGTGTTGGCAGGAAGACCTCTGGGTGTGTAGTGTGTAGTGTTGGTGTGATGGCAGGCGGTCATCTGGACGTGTAGTGTTGATGTGTTGGTAGGAGGTCCTCTATGTGTGCAGTGTCGATGTGTTGGTGTGTTGACAAGTCGTCTTGGTGTGTAGTGTGATGTATTGGTGTGTTGACATTTCCTCAGGGTGTATAGTTTGATGTGTTGGCAGGAAGTCATCTGGGTGTGTAGTGTTGGTATGTTGGCAGGAGGTCCTCTGGGTGTGTAGTGTGATGTGTTGTGTGTAGTGTTAAAATGTTGGCATGTTGACCGATCCTCTGGATGTTTAGTGTTAATGTGTTGGTGTACTGGCAGGAGATCCTCTGGATGCTTAATGTTGATGTGTTGATCCGTTAGCAGGAAGTCACCTGGGTTGTGTTGACGTGTTGATGTGTTGGCAGGAGGTCACCTGGGTGTGTACTGTGATGTGTTTGCAGGAGGTCCTCTGGGTGTGAAGGGTTGATGTGTTGGTGTGTTGAGTGATCCTCTGGGTGTGTAGTGTTGTTGATGTGTTGATGTGTTGGCAGGAGATCCTTGGAGTGTGTAGTGTTGATGTGTTGGTGTGTTGAGTGCTCCTCTGGGTGTGTAGTGTTGTTGACGTGTTGCTGTGTTGGCAGGAGGTCCTCTGGGTGAGTTGGTCCAGTGGAGTGACATCCTGGCCACTCTCTACATCCTTGGACATGATGTTGTTGTTACCAGTGAAGTCGAGCAACTCGCATCGTAAGTTGTCTAACTGGGTGTTGTTGAACGTAACAGAGTCATACAAGGTTCACATTTGTGATGCTACATAACAGTTGTGACACAGCGGCAGTAGTTCAGCCGCAATAAGACTGCTGTTGCTTTACTGTCACAATTATAATATCTCCAATAGTCATCTGTGTTGATTACTCTATGATTAATAACTCATCCTGTCCCGTGCTGGCCAGTCATCAAGAATGTCTGTATGGAGAAACATGAGTAAGACACTAACAATTACACAGCCATGTTTTAATCCCACTCGCCTGCATGAACACAGGAGCACACATGACCATGCAGGAACACACATGACCATGCAGGAGCACACATGACCATGCAGGAGCACACATGACCATGCAGGAGCACACATGACCATGCAGGAGCACACATGACCATGCAGGAGCACACATGACCATGCTCACACACAAACAGACACAGCTTAAGAAAACATTCCTCATTAATAGTGCTCGCCACAGTCTCTTCACTTGTCATACTTTATGAAAGATGGAATATGTAACGTTTGTGATATGCAAGCCATTTGTGAAAATACTGTTTTAATTACAAAACATTTAAGAATCTCTGACATAATACAAGAAAATATCCTTGAAAAATACTTAAATACGACTGCTAAATGCCCTAGAAAAGCAACTCAATTAATTTGTTATGTGGAAATAAACCACACACAGTGACAGAGAATATTGCTGTCAGCCACATGTCTCTAATACCAGTTGGGGTAATAATGTGATAATGCTTTCTCCCTCAGGTTGATCAATGGTCTTCCGACAGCGTTTTCATCCTGCCAGGTGCGCACAAGTATTCCTGTGGACCTCATGTTCACTGATATAGTTGGTCTCATACAATTCAAACGCAAGGTCAAGAATGGATACGGCAAGTTCAGGTATGCAACAAAACAACTACACTTACATATTGGTTTGGAGTAACTCTTACTGCAGTTTGATTTAAAAAAATAGCACAGTTATGAAGTATAGCTACATTTTGTTGAGGGAGGGTGTTTAAACATTTTGAATTGTTCCAAAGAATGTTCATCTTGAAAAGTTAATAATTTAGTGCTATCGAAAGACAACCAAGAGTGGATTATTCCTGGCAGTCTTCACAAGTAATGAGGAACTGGAGGCTGATAAGTCTGACATCGCTGTTATTAGAGTGAGTTCATGTGAAATCACTGCTAAGTATGTCCCACCTTAAAAGCTGGCAGATGTATATTCTTTGATTGGTTTGGTGATTTAGGTTCTTTGCCATCAATAATATATGATATACAAATCAGTATCCACATTTGATAGGCAGTCACATATGTACATCATTTGTATGAAAGCATTATAAAAAAGAAGAGACGTCGACAGTATTAAATGTCCAGTCAGTCCCACTGACAAAACAGAAATTAGTTTCTTATGACGCTGGATTTTCTGTGACATTGATGTGGTGTTTACTTGTGTACAGTGTTTATAACTGCCTGACAGCCATGTTGTTTTTTATAACTGCCTGACAGCCATGTTGTTGTTTATAACTGCCTGACAGCCATGTTGTTGTTTATAACTGCCTGACAGCCATGTTGTTGTTTATAACTGCCTGACAGCCATGTTGTTGTTTCTAACTGCCTGACAGCCATGTTGTTGTTTATAACTGCCTGACAGCCATGTTGTTGTTTATAACTGCCTGACCGCCATGTTGTTGTTTATAACTGCCTGACAGCCATGTTGTTGTCCTCCTGTTATCCCTGAAGTCCCGGGTGAGGATGGCCTTTATGTGGGGCCTTCATTTTGCTCTCAATTTTTGCTTGTCTAATCTTTACATTCGTGCAAGTCTTCTCATCCAGTACCTTTTGCAAACTAGGATTTCTCTGGTAGTTTCCATCACCGTAGTCTTATGACCATCTAGTTACGCTCATGTTATGCACATATTAAGCACATTTCTTTTGAGTGTCCATCATGTACATTATGATGGCAACATTAAAATGTGACTTATGCATGTTATAGTAGTCTTGAGAAGTCTTTAAGATTATGCCTAGACATTGGGAGGTAATTACTCCTTCTCTATGTTATATTAGTTAGACAATCCAGTAGTTAAGGTTAGGAAAAGTGTAGGACATTGGACTCTCGCTATAAGGTGCATGATGTGTGGGACGTGCTTCAACTGTTCCCTGTGTCCAGTGTTCCTTGTATCCATGGGTATATGCTACAACAGTTGGGAATGTCAAAGTGATTCCTGTTGTGTAGAGTTCCTCACATCAGGTGTGCTTCTAGCGAGAGGCCTCTGTGTGCATTCAATGTAGCTCTAAGTGTTTCTTCTGCATTTAAGGTATTCTGCTGTCTACATGCACTTGTATCTTTCATGGTTGTGTTCAGTTGTCTTGTCAACCACGGATATTAAATTATGGTTTGACTAAATATAAATATGGCATAATGTATATTTCTAATTAAGATGTTAAAAACTGTATTTAACTCTTTATACCTAAATGCCCAGTATTTCTCACACTTTTACCCAGTTATCATAGGAAATGGTGTTTGTTATCAAGCAAGTAAAGCTTTGCAATTAAATGTAATATGTTTCAGGGTAAATTAGGTACTCATTTGTTTGAATTTGCTTATTTTTTTGTATGAATAAATTCAGCTGTCTTCTGCGAATCATCGACTCCTTTGGCACTGAGCCTGCCTTCAACTACATGCCCTACGCCAAGCATCACTCCAAGAGCCAGTGGGGCATGCACAACCTCCACCCACAGCAGTTCTTTACCATGTTCCGTGAGTATCAGTCTACCCCAGTTACTCTACATTAGGTAACTCTTTCTTGCTGTCTTTGGGGTGATTGTGTAAGTTAAGATATGCAGGGCTGTTTGGACATCACCTCCTACCACAGGGAAACCACCTGCCACCAGAGGGAGGCACATGTTGAAGCAAGTTGCTGCATGTCTGATTGTTTACCTCAAAGCTTAAATAACGTTTTGGTGGGAGAGGAGGAGTTGAACAAATATTAAATGTAAAATGTTTTTAATTTGTGAACTTCTGAAAACATCCTGTATCCACCTGTGACTTGCCTGACACAACGACACAACCTCTGTGTGTGGACATGACCTCTGTGTGTGTCGACACGACCTCTGTGTGTGTCAACACAACCTCTGTGTGTGTGTCGATACGACCTCTGTGTGTGTCGACATGACCTCTGTGTGTCGATACGACCTCTGTGTGTGTCGACATGACCTCTGTGTGTCGACACGACCTCGGTGTGTGTCGACACAGTGTCTGTGTGTGCACAGACAGCAGAAGTCTTCTTACACTCACAGTTGTCTAGGCATGTTAAATTTTCAATTGTTACAGTTGGTGACAGCAGTGACAACAATCGTTGTGTTGTGTGCTAGTCGTACAGCTGGTGTGTTGTTGTTTGTAGCTCACAGCCCTGACAACTCCTTCATGGGTTTTGTTGTTGAGCAACATCTGCTGCAGACGAAGTTGGCCAGTGTCCAGCGCAAGAACCAGGCGGTGGTCTACGGCAAGGCCCTCTACATGTGGCAGGTAGCCAGGTCTCTTCCCTCTAGTTACGAAATGTCATTTGGAACATGTCACTTTCTCTGTTCATCCCTCCACTTTGTCTTCTAACACCAACTTCTCTTCTCCAAGTGTTCTTTGTTACATTCTCTTCACTTACTAGATGTGCCATCTGAACAAAGCTGTTTTAATTTTCACATGTTTTTTTCATTCCTTTCTGGCAAACCCTCATCATTTATATCTGCCGTTTTTTAATATTTTGAAACGCTACCCATTTTACTGGCCAATGCGGAATCCTGTGTATACCTTGTCTAGAAGAATATTTAGAAATGTGTGTTTTGTTTAGGGCAAGGACTCGTACTTAAACTCATTCAAGGACCTGCTGGAGGTGCATGGCACAGTGTTTGTGAACAAACCAAGTGACAACATCTTGCCGTCATTTGTACACAATCATGGCATTCTGAAGGGGCCAGAGCTACAGCAGTTACTGAGAGAGTCAAAGGTAGAGAGGTGCAGTGTGACACCCAACTACTGACCACTGACTAGTGACCACTGTCCCTACATAAGAGCACTGTGACATCTCCTGGTCTGATTAGAGCTAATTAAATTCTTGCCCAATAGTCAATCTTGAATTGAGATCCATGTTTAAAAAAATTACTTTTCACTTTCACACATTTCTGTGTTGAACTTGATTTCTGTTGCTCACTCAAAAACCAAGATTTAGTCTGATTTAGGCTAAATGTTGATCTGGCAATCAGATCTGGTTATGTACCAGCTATAATGACCAAAATCAATTAATTTACCCATTTAAAAAATATGAACCAACTGTGGATATTACTAGTCACCCTTGTAAAAAATGTTTCTATTATTTTTAGGTGTTTGTGGGTCTTGGTTTCCCATACGAGGGTCCAGGTCCCCTAGAGGCCATCGCCCAGGGCTGTGTCTTCATCAACCCTCGGTTCAGCCCTCCACATAGCAGTCAGAATGTCAAGTTCTTCAAAGGCAAACCGACGCGGCGTTCTGTAAGCTTCATAGAAACAACTGTTAAACAGTTGCTTTGGCTACATGTTCTCGTTTGTGTGTAAATTATGAGTAGATCACAGTAGGTTTTTGACAAAATATAGTGCATGTATAAGTGGTCCTCGTGGTGTTTATTTGTGTTGTGTGAAGTGTCAGCATTTACCCATTCTTACAATATGTGAATGAGGGGGAGACAAAGACGGGAGAGACATTGATGACGGATGACAATGATTGGGGGACACAATGATAAAGGACACAATGATTGGGGGACACACTGATGAGGGACACAATGATTGGGGATACAGTGATCGGGGACACAGTGATCGGGGGACACAATGATTGGGGGACACAATGATTGGGGTACACAATGGTGAGGGACACAATGATTGGGGACACAATGATGGGGGACACAATGATAGGGAGACATAATGATCAGGGACACAATGATTGGGGTACATAATGGCAGGGGACACAATAATTGGGGACACAATGATTGGGGACAAAATGAGGGGTGGACAATGATTGGGGGACACAATGATTGGGGGACACAATGATGGGGGGCTAGATTATCCATTCTTGATCAGTGGTACTGTATCAGTTAATATTTTATCCATTGCCATAATGTTTGCTGGTACATGTACACCAAAAGTGTGATGGCTCTTTAATGTCAATTACCTGACTTTGTGCTTCTTGTTTGTTTATATTCTGTATATTTTTATTATTATTGTTATTCATTTCTGTTGCCTACAACTCATGCAAGCATCCCATGGTACATGTGTGTTGACAAATTCATACACTAACTCCAAGGTCTTCATTTACATCTTTTATTTCCTCACCAGCTGGCGAGCCAGCATCCATATGCCGAAGATTTCATTGGCATGCCCCATGTGTATACGATCAATATTGATAATGCAACTGAAGTACGGATTGCTGTGAAGAAAGCTATTGCTGCTGTTGATGCCCATGAGGTATGTCACATTGTGGAGGGCAGCTTTACTTACTGACTTATTCCAGTCACCCCTCCTGGGGCATAGGCTGCCAACAACAGCTGTCCAGCGTCCCCGGTCCTGGGCTATTTTATGAAGCCACTTCCATGTGTAGTCATGCTGCCGATGTCTGCTCTGCTTCGAGTTCTCAGTGCCAAGTGTTTCTTGGTCGACTCTGCTAGAGGGCAGCACTGTAATCATAATCCAGCTCATAATCCAGCATGACTAGACAGATTTTTTTCGGTGTTCAATGGTGCTGTTTCTACGAAATGCTTAGATATACCAGACCATTGAGCTCACTAAGGCAGTATCTTCCAGTCTAGCTTGGCATACGTTGTCATTTGTGACAATAATTAATCTTATAAGACACTCTGGGAATTGTGCATGTATTGTTGTAAACATCATTAATGTTTTACAGTTCCATTTATGGCACGATTTTTGAACAAGATTTACATTGTAAACATATTTATTTCAGAATACTCATGTTTTTGGTCATCTCGACTCTTACAAACAGATGTTCTTGGAATACAGAATGCTAAAAATTCCAGGATTGCTCTTTGAATAATACAAGTATTCGTACATTGAATAACTTACATGTCATAATGAAACCACTATTTTCATACATATAATTTGGTATAAGGATGTTTACATGCCCTGTGATCTCATGACAGAGTGTGTTGCAACATTATGTCTGTTATTGCAGGTACAACCCTACATGCCATATGAGTTCACGGAAGAGGGCATGTTACAAAGGGTGAACACTTACATCAGTCACCAGGACTTCTGCACCCAGCTGAAGTCTCCATGGGTGCCACATGAGTCAGTTCAGTTCATCCTGTCCCGAGCTGGCCAGTCATGCAAGAGTGCCTGTATGCAGAAAGGTGAGTCAAACACTCAAAACTACTGTCATGTTTTATTCCCACTCACCCACATGTTCACAAATAATCACATGTAAACATGCAGAAACACACATGATTATATATTTACACACACATTAGTGCATACGATTACCATTATGACATACAAATAACTTACACACACGCACACGCACACGCACACGCACACGCACACGCACACGCACACCACACACACACACGCAAACACGGCCAGTGATTTCTATATCTATTATCTATTCTAGGTATGATCTGTAAGTTGGTGTAAACCAGTGATCTCTTCTCTGTATCTGCACTTCAGTGATCTCTGCATTTGTTCCAAACAAGATCTGTACTTTTGTCATTGTTGTATCTGTTGCAGGCAGGATCTGTACTTCTCTGATCTCAGTGTCTGTTGCAGGCAGGATCTGTACTTCTCTGATCTCAGTGTCTGTTGCAGGCAGGATCTGTACTTCTCTGATCTCTGTCTGTTGCAGGCAGGATCTGTACTTCTCTGATCTCAGTGTCTGTTGCAGGCAGGATCTGTACTTCTCTGATCTCTGTGTCTGTTGCAGGCAGGATCTGTACTTCTCTGATCTCTGTGTCTGTTGCAGGCAAGATCTGTTCTTATGTGAACTCTCTGTCTGTTACAGGCAGGATCGGTACTTCTGTGATCTCTGTGTCTGTTGCAGGCAGGATCTGTACTTCTCTGATCTCTGTGTCTGTTGCAGGCAGGATATGTACTTCTCTGATCTCAGTGTCTGTTGCAGGCAGGATATGTACTTCTCTGATCTCAGTGTCTGTTGCAGGCAGGATCTGTACTTCTCTGATCTCTGTGTCTGTTGCAGGCAAGATCTGTTCTTATGTGATCTCTCTGTCTGTTACAGGCAGGATCGGTACTTCTGTGATCTCTGTGTCTGTTGCAGGCAGGATATGTACTTACGTGATCTCTGTGTTTGTTACAGGCAGGATCTGTACTTCTCTGATGTCTGTGTCTGTTGCAGGCAAGATCTGTATTTCTGTGATCTCTCTGTCTGTTACAGGCAGGATCTGTACTTCTCTGATCTCTGTGTCTGTTGCAGGCAGGATCTGTACTTCTCTGATCTCAGTGTCTGTTGCAGGCAGGATATGTACTTCTCTGATCTCAGTGTCTGTTGCAGGCAGGATCTGTACTTCTCTGATCTCTGTGTCTGTTGCAGGCAAGATCTGTTCTTATGTGATCTCTCTGTCTGTTACAGGCAGGATCAGTACTTCTGTGATCTCTGTGTCTGTTACAGGCAGGATCTGTACTTCTGTGATCTCTGTGTCTGTTGCAGGCAAGATCTGAACTTCTCTGATAAATGTGTCTGTTGCAGGCAGGATCTGTACTTATGTGATCTCTCTGTCTGTTACAGGCAGGGTCTGTACTTCTGTGATCTCTGTGTCTGTTGCAGGCGGGATCTGTACTTCTGTGATCTATGTGTCTGTTGCAGGCAGGATCTGTACTTCTGTGATCACTGTGTCTGTTGCAGGCGGGATCTGTACTTCTGTGATCTATGTGTCTGTTACAGGCAGGGTCTGTACTTCTGTGATCACTGTGTCTGTTGCAGGCGGGATCTGTACTTCTGTGATCTATGTGTCTGTTGCAGGCAGGATCTGTACTTCTGTGATAAATGTGTCTGTTGCAGGCAAGATCTGTACTTATGTGATCTCTCTGTCTGTTACAGGCAGGGTCTGTACTTCTGTGATCTATGTGTCTGTTGCAGGCAAGATCTGTATTTCTGTGATCTCTCTGTCTGTTACAGGCGGGATCTGTACTTCTGTGATCTATATGTCTATTACAGGCAGGATTTGTACTTCTGTGATCTCTGTGTCAGTTGCAGGCAAGATCTGTACTTCTGTGATCTTTGACTGTTACAGGCAGGATCTGTACTTGTGTGATAGTCTGTCTGTTGCAGGCAGGATCTATACTTCTGTGATCTCAGTGTCTGTTACAGGCAGGATATGTACTTCTGTGATCTCTGTGTCTATTACAGGCAGGATCTGAAATTGTGTGATCTGTCTGCCTGTTGCAGGCAGTATCTGTACTTCTGTCGTCTCTCTGTCTGTTGCAGGCAGGATCTGTACTTATGTCGTCTTTCTGTCTGTTGCAGGCAGGATCTGTACTTCTGTCGTCTCTCTGTCTGTTGCAGGCAGGATCTGTACTTAAGTGGTCTCTCTGTCTGTTGCAGGCAAGATCTGTACTTATGTGATCTCTCTGTCTGTTGCAGGCAGGATCTGTACTTCTGTGATCTGTCTGTCTGTTGCAGGCAGGATCTGTACTTCTGTGATCTGTCTGTCTGTTGCAGGCAGGGTCTGTACTTCTGTGATCTGTCTGTCTGTTGCAGGCAGGATCTGTACTTCTGTCATCTCTCTGTCTGTTGCAGGCAGGATCTGTACTTCTGTCGTCTCTCTGTCTGTTGCAGGCAGAATCTGTACTTCTGTCGTCTCTCTGTCTGTTGCAGGCAGGATCTGTACTTCTGTGATCTGTCTGTCTGTTGCAGGCAGGGTCTGTACTTATGTGGTCTCTCTGTCTGTTGCAGGCAGGATCTGTACTTCTGTGATCTGTCTGTCTGTTGCAGGCAGGATCTGTACTTCTGTCGTCTCTCTGTCTGTTGCAGGCAGGATCTGTACTTCTGTCATCTCTGTCTGTTGCAGGCAGGATCTGTACTTCTGTGATCTGTCTGTCTGTTGCAGGCAGGGTCTGTACTTCTGTGATCTCTCTGTCTGTTGCAGGCAGGATCTGTACTTCTGTGATCTGTCTGTCTGTTGCAGGCAGGATCTGTACTTCTGTCTCTTCTGTCTGTTGCAGGCAGGATCTGTACTTCTGTCGTCTTCTGTCTGTTGCAGGCAGGATCTGTACTTCTGTGATCTGTCTGTCTGTTGCAGGCAGGATCTGTACTTCTGTCATCTCTCTGTCTGTTGCAGGCAGGATCTGTACTTCTGTCGTCTCTCTGTCTGTTGCAGGCAGGATCTGTACTTCTGTCGTCTCTCTGTCTGTTGCAGGCAGGATCTGTACTTCTGTCGTCTCTCTGTCTGTTGCAGGCAGGATCTGTACTTCTGTCATCTCTCTGTCTGTTGCAGGCAGGATCTGTACTTCTGTCATCTCTCTGTCTGTTGCAGGCAGGATCTGTACTTCTGTCATCTCTCTGTCTGTTGCAGGCAGGATCTGTACTTCTGTCATCTCTCTGTCTGTTGCAATAGGATCTGTACTTCTGTCATCTCTCTGTCTGTTGCAGGCAGGATCTGTACTTCTGTCATCTCTCTGTCTGTTGCAGGCAGGATCTGTACTTCTGTCATATCTCTGTCTGTTGCAGGCAGGATCTGTACTTCTGTCATCTCTCTGTCTGTTGCAGGCAGGATCTGTACTTCTGTCGTCTCTCTGTCTGTTGCAGGCAGGATCTGTACTTCTGTCATCTCTCTGTCTGTTGCAGGCAGGATCTGTACTTCTGTCATCTCTCTGTCTGTTGCAGGCAGGATCTGTGAGCCGTCATACTTCAATGAACTCAACAACCAGGCGGTGTTGGAGAAGCACATTGGTAAGACATGCGGGTCTGTGAAATACACTGAGGACATCTTCTACCCCGCCTACCTGGCCACACAGAACGAATGCCTCATGCAGAAGCAGCCGATGCTGTTCAGTTGTGTTGGGGAACGCCCTGATGTCATGCGACTATGTCCGTGTCGAGACTTCATCAAAGGACAGATGGCATTGTGTCAGCGGTGTCTATGACATCACGCGTAATATAAGTTTTAGTCTCAGGGCATCAGTGACTCTGGTGATAGTGTCAATCATGTTGGTGACATGTCATGATGTATTGTGATATTTAATGTGACAAAGGGACAGTGTTCATGACACCGGTCATCATGTCAGTGATGTCATAATATTTAACAAGCCAGCATGTGACAAAGTTCATGGGTCATAACAGTGCAATATTGTCACAATTACGCATTGCAGGTGTGTCCTATGTCATGAACTACAGTCAGTCAGTGTTCTTGACCTTTGGTTTACTCATTGGAATGGGGATTGCAGAATTTCACATTTATCCAAAATCCGAAGCACACCCATCTATAGGGATGTTGTCAGGTACAAAATGAACCTGTGATTTTGGTGTGTGGTCCAATGGGAATGATTGGTGCTAGTTGAGTTTATGAGTAAAGGTATGTGATATTAGTGTAGTTACTGAGTAAGTTATAAGTGAGCATGGCATTAAATGATGGCTCACAAATGGCTGAGATACCATCATTCATCGTGTTGGTCAGCGTTGATGGAATACAACATACAAGAAAAACATGTTACTTTATATTGTTTGATAATGTAATTTACAAAGAAATAATGTGATTCTTTCTATTTACTGAAGCGTGTGCGTAGTGATAGTGGTGGATGGTACAGTCTGGGTTAATTATATGCTTTTGCAGTTCCGACCGTTGCTGCTATTTTAAATTTATTTGAATCAAAATGACCTTGATAACAGTTGCTTAAAGGAATGTATGTTAGCCACATTTGTTCTGCTGTGGTAGCTTCACAATCATGTACTTCTAGTTTACGTTGGTTCTGCAAATATTAACGCAGTCTTATTGTCTGAATATAATTTCTTACTCCAACATTCCATGTGCACTCCAGAAGGAACAGGTTCACTGAAGGGAGGCAGTTTGAAAGTTTGGTAGCAATATTCCTGTACACCGCAAATTGAAACACACAATACAAATACGAAAATAAGTATAGATAATAATATTATATATATATATATATATATATATATATATATATATATATATATGTATATATACACCCTTATATATATATATATATATTATGTATATATATATATATATATATATATATATATATGTATATATATATATATACATTTTGTATACATAGACAGTTAAAAGCAAATATCATTTGCATCAGTGATTATTGCAGTATAATTGCAAAATTTTCATATTTGCATACTAGATAAGTACACCACATATTATTGACAACAAATATTATCGGTTGGAAATTCTGTTCTTGTGAAATGATTGCAAGTTTTTTATTATTGCTGTCCTGATTAGTGAGGGGACCATAAGCTATAGTGTTCATATTTTTATGAGATTGTTGTTAGTGTGATACTAGTATTGCTTGTATTAACTGTTTACATGTGTACATTTACATTACGTAATAGGTGGTGTAAAATAACAGGTGAGGCCATGGTTCCCCACAATTCTTGAACAGCTTTATCATATTTGTTGTAAAAAAAAACCATGGGGCCAGAATATCAGGGATGGAATGTTCGACAGCTCCATGGCCGGGGTTGTTATGATTTTATAAGCAGGTTTTACTTAGTTGCTGGGCACATTATTGCTGGTAGCTGGATGAGAAATTATGACATATTTATGGTTTGTTGTAGGAAATATTTCATGTAACGGTGCTTTTTCGAATGTAGCATATCAAAAGAGTTTACACCTGCACGTGTCATTGTTCTAAAGGGGACTAGCGCTCTAGAATTTTAAAATTTTAACAAAATGTTCACGAATTTCCATTTTCAGCACATTTCACTAATACAACATCTTAACTTCAACTTCTAATTCATAAATGTTCACATTTATGTGTCTGTACGTGAAATAAATGCTTTATTTGATCACTAGTTTTGATTAGAGTTCCTTTGTCTTACTAACAAAACCAGAAATTAGGCGTAATTTACGCTTTAGTTACCGGTAGTTTGCCATACTGGAAGCTGTCATGTAGGATACCTATTTTAGACCGTTCTCCCACCTACAAGACGGATTTATCCCTGGAGGGAAATAATAATTAGTATGCAGGCAATCAGCATAGAACATGATCCCCCTTCCATATGGAAATTTCCTTATATGGTTTGGTGCTCTGGACATCCGCACTCTCTCGATTCTGATTGACCAACACTGACCTTTGGATAATAAAAATGCCTCTTGACAATTTGTAGATACATGTATGTACAATACATGTACAATACATGTACAATATATGTAGCATGTTGTAGCACCATGCATTGTTTCTGAATTTGCTCGCATAAAAGGGTCCCAAAAATAAATGGCTTTTCAAATTTTAACCCACACATAATTCCCATCAAGTTTTAGTTCTTAGCTTAAAAATTTAAACAATTCCGCAGCACTTATCCTCTTAATAAGCATATCGGTAGTTCTCAATTTCAAGTGTTTAATTTAAATGTCATGTTTCCATTGCATATTTATTTATACAGTAAAAATTGCTGACTAAATGATTTTCAATAAAGCATGCACCCCTGTAGTAGTATCTGAAATAATCACCACATCCCAGCTGCGAGTCACCACTGGTTGAGAAGCTCCATGAGCACTGCAGTCTATCAGTTCCTGGGTACACATTGTACAGCATACTTCCTCAAGTTAACAGTGTGATCAACTTAGAGCATACCATCAACACTGTTGTTAGTGTTATAATAGTTGTAAAAACCAGGAATGCTCGGAGGGGCTATGGGGGTTGAGTCTTGAGATATGATTAACCTCCCAACGTTTACGGGAGCATGTTGGATGCAACTTAATGTTTTTAATTAGATACTTCCCACTAGGCAAAGGTGCAGCTGGCTTATGTCAGTGTCTACATTATAGTATGTGTGAAAGGTCATCTTAGGATATATAAATGCTTTACAATTAGACTCTATACAATCCCAAGCATGCTTAATCACCATATGATTTGACTATTTGCCAAACATTTGAATTGGTTTTGTGTTTAACAAAGTAAACAATATTGAACTGCTAGATTGCTCTGTCACAGTAAAATGGGTGAAAGTCGGTGTGATGTCTTTATCAATTTGGTGTCCCTTCATTAGATATGGTTCCTCATGTTGATGTGTGCATGTAGGGATGCAATTTGGTATCATCCTACTAGCCCCTGTCCCAGTAGCTCACCACTGAGGTGTATATACTTGAGTGCCAGTATGCTGCTAGTTTAACATACACCCCAATTTGTTGATCGTTCTAATTGTAGGTGGAATTAATCATTTAACACTCCTTATGACTTTGACACATCAATTGTATGGTGTGGAAAACTCACTGTTCTAAGAGCTAAAGTAAAACCTCTAGCTATGCTTACAACTGTCTGAGGTGAGAAAACCCAGTTTAGCTCACACATGAAAGCAAATTGCCCTGATCGACTCAGTATAAGTTTTTGAAAGCCAACTGCTCTCACTTTTAAGCGAACAACCTATTGATTGTGATTTGTGTTTTTTTGTGGTTTACCTTCAATTAAAAGTCTGACATTCCTTGAATATGCATCAGACGTATCAATGTTTTCTCATTTAATATCAGGTACATCAAATTAAGGTGGGTCAGAACACTGAATGGAACAGCTAGGTAGTGTTGGTATAAGGATAACTAGTCCCACTAGCCCCCCATTAGTCCCACTAGCCCCCATTAGTCCCAATAGCCCCCATTAGTCCCACTAGCCCCCAGTAGCCCCCCATTAGTCCCACTAGCCCCCCATTAGTCCCAGTAGCCCCCATTAGTCCCACTACCCCCCCATTAGTCCCACTAGCCCCCCCATTAGTACCACTAGCCCCCCATTACTCCCACTAGCCCCCCATTAGTCTCACTATCCCCCCATTAGTCCCAGTAGCCCCCCCATTTACACATTAGTCCCACTAGTCCCCGTTACTCCCACTAGCCCCCATTAGTCCAACTAGCCCCCCATTAGTCTCACTCCCCCTCCCCCTGTTAGCCCCCCCCCCGTTAGTCCAACTAGCCCCCATTACTCCCACTAGCCCCCATTACTCCCACTAGCCCCCATTACTCCCACTAGCCCCCATTAGTCCAACTAGCCCCCCATTAGTCCCACTAACCCCCCATTACTCCCACTAGCCCCCCATTAGTCCCACTAGCCCCCATTAATCCCACTAGCCCCCATTAGTCCCACTAGCCCCAATTAGTCCCAGTAGCCCCCTATTTGTTCCACTAGCCCCCATCAGTCCAACTAGCCCCCATTAATCCCACTAGCCCCCATTAGTCCCACTAGCCCCTATTAGTCCCACTAGCCCCCATTAGTCCCACTAGCCCCCATTAGTCCCACTAGCCTGCATTAATCCCACTAGCCCCCATTAGTCCCACTAGCCCCCATTAATCCCACTAGCCCCCCTCAGTCCCACTATAGCCCCCCATTAGTCCCACTAGCCCCCATTAGTCCCACTAGCCCCCCATTAGTCCCACTAGCCCAAGGGAATGGGCAAGGGGTCCTATTAAATTGTGATTTTGCATAATTTACACAAATGTGAACCAAGAATTTATAAAATCGTTTTGCATCTTGACTTAGCGAACCGTAGAGACATTTATATATACGTATTTATAGTAGCGTTTCAGTGAAATGTTGCCTGTCCCAAGTAAAGGGTCTACTCATTATAAAAGACACTAGTTATATACTTGTTAAATTGTTACATTTTGGCAAAGATGCTTTTTGTACACTTCAAGATACATTCCCTTGGAGCCTGGTAAAATAACACACATGATTTTATGATTCATTGTGCAAAATACACTAGCTGAGCACAACAGGAAGTGAAGTATAATACACAGTAAGAGTGACACAATAAAGACTGATCCTCTGATTCCAGTGGCACTCGATCCATTCGGATGGCTGCATATATATTAATTAAGACTGGGATCGAGGTCCGTCATTTCAACATCAAGATCTTTCAAACAACAGCTTAGTGTATGTTTATTTCTGGTTCCCTCTGTTTTTTCTGGCAATGAGTGGATGTCCACAGCTAGGGAAAAAATGGTAGTTGTTGTTCTGTATGTTCCAACAGCTCGCTGTGACAATGCATATATTGATATAATATATGCAGCACCTCATATAAATCTTATTTATGAGTTTGTCAAAATTCAGGTAATGTTGTTAACTTCCATTTGAGGTACAATCCATTCAACAAAAACATCTATTTAAAAAAGAATGTAAGAATATTTTAATGATTCAAAGGATTTATTTTATTTTTGTGTTTTTATTTATCTAGTTTTTATTAATTTATATATTATTAATTATTTACTGTAGCCAGTTCTTACATTTTCATGTGATTTGCTTCAATTAATTATTTATTTTATGTGTTATTAAATGTATTAGAGGTCCAGCTGTGCCTAGGCCTATGCCTAGTCCTAGGCCATTCGAAGGATGTCCAATAGTTATAATTTGACAACGAAAATGGCGCCAAATTGTTAGTGGTGTTGTTATGCGAAGTTTTATTGGAGAAAGTGCTTTCTCACGTGATTACGCTCCAGCAATCAGAAACCACGTTCAAAGAATCGTCCATTTTGTCACCATATTCCTCGTGTGGCTACGGAAACGAGTGTTCCATCAAACATTTGTAAGTTACTTTACATTGCCATACATTTACGATCATTCTGTAGCTCGACTGTTATATAATGACATGCGGTTTTTTAAGTTATACTTATCGAATAGGGCATGTAATATTCTAAAAGAATGATATAAATGTGGTCGTGAAACCAGCGTCACTCCGTTGGACTACGAATTCTAGACGAGATGACGGACTGTTCCTAGAGAGTTGTCTACAGTAGTTGCTTATTTGACTACAGTAGTTACTGTAACTCCCATTGTGTCACCTCTGTATAGTAAAATTCAGTTAGTGAATGGTCTGGAGGGAATTCGTGGTTTTATAGGGTGAATATTTGATCGGTGTCGTCATCGTTTGCACGCCACTCCACGTGGGCTACGTGGTGATTCGGGCTGCGTAGCGTAGGGCTGTGCCTGTGGTCGGACGACTTCATTTTCGAAGTTCAGCATATTAACTATTATCTCGCTATGTTCTTCCATCTAATGCAGGTTTTATTCGACCCCGTATTACTTATCCATCTGCTAGTTTGAATGTAGAGGTAACCACATGAATGTGAAGAAGTGCTGTTGATAAGAATAGTTGGCCGAATTGTTTAGGTTTTTTAGGTTCACGTAATCTAAATGTCACTCACTATCTGGGTAACTTGACATACTTATTTTATCATTGATGGCAATTTTTTATCAGTATTGTCATCTGGCTACTTGGTTGCTAAACTTGTTGGTGAAAACTACATAATGATTGCTTAACCCTCTCATGGCTAAATTAATGGAAACATACCTGCTATTGAATCCTATTAAATCAGGAGATTGTGCTGTGAATGAATCATGTGCTTTACATAAAAGCCACGAAAGGGACTAGGATTGATTTTGATGTTCTGACCACGAGAGGGACCAGTATACAGCAATGTTGTTATAACATGTGATGTGTTTGCAGGTATCATCAGTATATAGAAATGGCGGATACAGAATCGTAAGTATTAATTAAAAACACTCACAGCCTATATATATATTATATACATATCTCGGAGATATATATCTAGACAAGCAGATGTCTATGCATCCCAAACCTAAGCAAAACTCTAAACGTATAATTTGAAATGCGAATTGTCAGTGGGCTTTTTACCCATTGTATCCGGGATACAATTCTAGTCATAGTTTGCACTTGGCACGGCTTCCCCGCAGTCTGACATTTTGGAGTTCCATTGCCTTCGGTATATCGGCATCATGAATGATGTCGGTATATCGGCATCACTAGGAATCCCATAGTTTTCATCCAATTAGTGCAGTTCTTTGGGTATTTACGTACACGCTAAAGTGAAATCAAAGATGGAGTTGAGTCGCAAATATAGTTAAATGATGACGCATTTTGAAGGATAATTCCGCTAATTTACTTCAAGAAGGCAGGCAAACGGATAGATGATATAAGATGCACGGTCATGGTATTTAATGTGACATTTGTCTGTGAAACCATAGAAATGGGGTCAATCGACAGTAGCACCTATTTTTTCTCATCTCACACAACACAATTTTTTGGCGCCAACAAAGTTAATATTATTTTCAACGGCGGTAACTACTTCATAAATAAAGTGACGTTGAACTGTTGACCAAAGTTGTTACTTCTTTATTAGTTATAAGAAACAAACCACAAAGTTATACATTATTGACAGAAAATATTAAAAAAATTTGCATAATTCCGCTCAGCAGTGCCACATGTTGGCAATTCAATCGATCGACATAATTACACTTTACATAATGAGATTATTATCCAAGATATGTGGACAAGTTTTATACCTGTGTTTTCAGTAGAGATTAGTGCATAAAATAAACTTGCTCCTTGACATGTTGCCTGCTTCACAGTAAAAATGTCAGGTGAAAAGTAATTTAACAAACCTCAACATAGGTTTGAACTTAATATACATGTTTTGCCATATGCTCATATAATGTATGTTATCAAACTATGAGTTTGTTGATGTGACTTGATAGTTTATTTTATAAACTTTCTAGTAGTATATCACATTTAAAAATTGATTGGGAAGTAATAAAGTTATGTCCAGTTTAAATGAAGGTCTGTCATTTTTAATGCTGACAGATTGATTTTGTGGAAATGACAAGGAACTCGTCTGCACTAGCTTCAGGATAAAATGGGTTAAACTATATTATAGGCAAGAGTTCTGATATTCTATAAATGCAAGTTGTGTTTATTTATGTATGTACCGAAAATGGTTTACACAATTTCATTAAAATGTTCACATATTGCTGGTACAAAGAACAGTCATAATACTTTCTTTAGAGTTTACACTGGTGTTATTAAAAATATTTGATGTTCAATTGTTTTTTCCAGTTTTCTCAAAACTGACAGTATTACGATTTTATGGGGGGGGCTCCTGAAAAAAGTATCAAAATTTATGTCTGAATTGTTTACCATGTACCAAAGTGGTATTCCTTATGGTACAGTGAGTGCGGTGATGCTTTTTAAAAATGCTAGTGTGTCTATGAAGATTTATATCAATGACTGACGTTGATATAATATTATTTTGGAAATAAAAAAATCATTCTTCTTTTGGATAAAATTATTCTAAATTGAACAACAAATAGCATCATAGCATTCTAGAACACCTCAGTGGATAATGCAAGACAAAATCATGCAAACCTATTTTCATAAAATTGCTGGGGTTGCTATGGTTATGCAAATGAGATTAAAACACCAGAAAACCACTCCGAAATTGTAAAGATTGCTTCTCTGATTACTGAGATATCATATGAACCCATTTCCAACCAGTGGCCTACCTTACTTTAACAGAGCCTACATTTCAATAAGTTTGCCTGTTATAAATGAAAAATCAGGGTTCCTTATTGATGTTGATGGCAAAGTTACCACTGAAATGGGCCACACCATCAGTTGAGTGAGTAGGATTGCCTTTAAGATGCATGAATTAATTAAAAAAATTGTGTCGTGCAGCAAACCGGAAAATGTTGAAGAAGACATAGAAGAAATCAGCACTGAGCAGCAGGGACAAGGTATGGGTTATAGTCAGTATGAACTAGTTTGAAGTACCATAGGGCGTTGTAAACAATTTGTTACGTGTTCTAACGACACAAGTCGTATGTCAAAAAAAATTGAGTTAGTCACACCATTGGAAAGAAGATGTATTAATCTTTCCAACGGTGTAAAATTATGGACATATCTCACACACAGCCAAAGTTATTGGACGCTGAACATGCCTAGGGTAGAAAGTTTCAAACGGAGAAAAACGCATTTGAAATTCGCGGTCACATAAGCACACAGACGAGTACATTGTTGATCCAAAATCGGCCGTTTTGCTTCTATTACTCCATTTGAGGCATTCGAAATGAACTCCCAAGCCATGTTCGCTGTCGAAGATATATCATGCTAACTGTTTACTGAAATTATTGTAACATAATCCGAGTATTTAGCAATGTTTTGTAGTAGCGACCCGATCAATTCCACGTTGTTTACGGCTAGCGAGAGCACACTGCGCCTGCGTGCACAGCTCTAAGCCGATCAGGGGCCCGCTGTCGGCTCCTCACGGCGTCTAGTGACGTTTGTTCACAGATAGGCCTCTCGCATTAAGCGCTGCTATTGGCTTACACTGACGTCAGTGGGGATTTCTAGTACAAGAATCCGAAAGAGGGCGTCCAGGAGTTTCCTGTAGTACCAAATAAGTCCGCCATGCGTTGAGGGAAATCCCAAAGAATGCGACATGAACTAGTGCGATTTATCGGTTCTGTGTTACGAAATTCATGCGTGAAATGTTACGTAGTGTGTCTAAAAAGGCTATAAAATGTACTATATAATAATATAAACGAGAAATAAGCATAGCCATTGACAAAAAAGATACCAAAGTATACTTGGTGACAAAAGTCAAAATCGTCGAAATTCATCGTTGCATGTTTATGCGGTGTTTTCTTGAAATCAAGTTCGCTGACATACGACTCATTTCGTTAGAACACGTCACATTTGGTAAATATCAGTAATTGTCATATTGATAAAAAAAAATTGTAGTGATATAAAAATCAACAAAATTCTTCAAAATGTATATTTGATTGTAGTTGCTAAAATGGTGTTAATAACTTTGAAATGTTCCTTACCATCAAATTAATCCGTGAAATGCTGAACTTGTTAATGAGTTTGATGGGTATTTTGTAGGTGATGCAACATCAAACCAAACGACCTTCCAAGCTCCTCAGATCACAAGTCTTATGCAGAACCCTGAAGTATTGGCTGCATTACAGGATCGACTTGGTAGTATGATTGGGTCACCTTCAGGCTACATTCAAAGGTAAACAAATGCATTATCTTAGTGACCACTTATTCATTGCAAAGTGTCGGTTGTATGTTTGATATGTAACTTGTTTTTAATCTTACAACCTAAAAAATAAATTGAATGATTGATTTGCAAGATTAAGCAGGAATGGGCTAGAAATAATCAGTCTTGACTATCAATTTAACATTTGCGTGATGTGTTTACTGTGTAGCTAGTAGTCTAGGCTGATTGCTTACTTCAAGTCGAGTCAGTTGCTCCTCAAATCATAATAACCTATTACATTTTAGTTTTTGTTTTTTGAAGATATGTTGTTACATGTTGAAATATAAATTCAATCACACTTTTTTGTTGATATGTATGCAGTTATGCTTGTTTTGCAAGACACCTTTAAATTATTTCTTTTAGTCTGCCCAAAGTGGTGAAGCGGAGAATAAAAGCCCTCAAAAAGTTGCAGTTTGAAATGATCAAAATTGAATCGACTTTTTATGAGGAAGTGCACGCTCTTGAGTGTAAATACGCCACAAAATACACCCCTCTTGTCGAGAAGGTAAGTTTTGACAAAGACTGGCATCTGTTGCACCTAAAAGTGACTTTAGTTTAGCATAGATCAATTGAAGTTCTACCAACAAGACATTTCTTAGACAAATGGGATATACTTTGAAAAACACTGCTAGTAGCTACCATAAATGCCCTTTCTCTGGATGGTGTTAAATGAAGACAACAGAAAATTGTTTCCCAAAGTTTGTGTGTATAAAGCTTGCTATGACATAAATTTTAGCTGTTTTTCACAGTGCAAGTTATGTAAATTAACCCCAAATGATTGACAAACAACAGAGCAGTTGCAGAAAACGTGTGAACAGTTTGTTAACATCAATACAAAAATTAAAATTGATCCATTTCTTAACCAATTGTTCAGAACCAATGGGGAATTTGGGAAAAGGAAATGTTTTTGTTTGTGTGTCTTAGATAGACCCCAAGTTTGTTTTCAGAGTTACACATTAGCTCGATTGTGGTTAGACGGTTTGTCGGCTATATGAATGAACCATTTAATTCCATTACATTAGAAAGTATGATGATGGCAAACTCGACAACGAAACTAACCGTGACAACAGGATTACTTTTTGATCGATATGCGAACGCCAGTGATGATAAAAGTTACAGAATAAAACTGGACCAAGGGCAGTGTACCGTGTTATTGGTGTAATGTAGTACAACTCATTTTACTTGCCGATTATCATACTTTCCAAAAATATATAACATCCCTATTCATAAATGCATATTTGGTTATCCAATCTTGTCAACTTTGCTGCACATCACTAGGCATGCTGTACTCAGTGGTCACAGCAGGTCAGGGATGCAGGACTGAAATGGTTAATATGATTTTTTTTTAATGAAATGACATACATCTGCTGTCACCATCTGAATGTTTCTAGTGTTGTACTCTTGTTGTGTACTTGGACGTGTATTTCCAGAGGCAAGAGATTGTCACTGGTAACATTGAACCAACAGACTCTGACTGTGATTGGCCGAGTGATGATGAGGAAGGGGAGGATGAGAAACTTGCCGTGAGTGTTACTTGTGTATACTGTAGTGGGGGTATCCTGTTGTCTACTCATGGCTATTCACTATTGACTTGTGAATAATGGCAGATCAGATGATGCATTTTCATTCAAATATAGATTTGTTTATATACCAGTTTGATATTTTATAATTATATATTTGACATTTTGCAGTGATTAATTATAAAACGTTAGTGCTGTAGAGTTGAATTTTGTCGTACTACGGAATGTTCTATCAGTTGGTGAAAGTGGTCCCCATATTTGCCGTGTTTGCAGGAATCCCCTGGAAAGATTCCCAAGATAGAGGTAAGCTTTAAACACTCCATGAAAATACATATATCTGATTATTTAGATTGCTACATATTTTATGCTCTCCTTTTTCTATATCATATTTCATGAGCTGAATCATCTGATCTACCATTTCTTTGGGGATATGTGTGCCTTGGTATGTGGTAACTGGTAGCTTTTAGAACTAGTTTTGCAAATATGAACCTGTTTTTTCTGTGTTCTCTTAGTGTCTGAAAAGCTTTGCATGATAATCAAGTGGTGGCACTGCTTTTGTAATTGATTTTTCACTGTTTCCTATTCTGTTTCAGTTTTGTTTTAAAATCTCATCACCACTTTTATATATTGGATCGTTCACAATCATGATTTTCCTAATAGCATACACATTTTCAAAACCCCTAAATTTGTACTTTCAGTGGAGATAAATTCTAGATTGAAAAACTGATGGATTACAACAAGAAATGTGGATGTATAATGGCACTATACATGCATTGCAGTGGTTGAAAGGATGAACTGTAATAAAATAATAAAAAAACCTTTTGGTAAAATGACAATTTATCTGTGTCGATGACATCCAATCCTGTATTTTTTTCTTGAGGTTGATCACACTTTTCATGCTTTATACAAATGTCTATAATATCAGTGGTGTATTGTTAATTATTAGTATTTGGTCAATGGGAAAGCCGTGTTGTTTTGTGTGTGTTCTCACTTGTTCATGTGTTAATATTTCTGTAAGTGGTTTCCATATAGATGAACTTGCCAGTTAGCGCTGTCTTGTGTGGAACTGCTAGGTGTATGGCCATGTGTAAGGTGGGTCCTACTTGTAGGATGACATGAAGACCAAGGCGAAGGTGGAGGAAGTGAATGAGACTGGCGAAAAGACAGAGGAGAAGGCCGAGGGTGAGAAGACAGAGGGTGAAGATGGCGAGGAAGACAAGAAAGGTGAGTTGTGACTGATCTTAGTCCTTTGGGCCAAAGATTCAACAGACTTATAGCATTAGTCTGTGTGCAGTTAGCTCTCAGATCTCAGAAATCGTTGAAGATCTTTTTTTCCCTTTAAAATTTGCAATTTTCTTAGGGTACTGGCTACCATTTTAGTGTACAATTTTTTTTTAGTTGACTAGTCTTGTAAGGGCATCTCAAGGCATAAAAAAATAAAAAAAATAATTGCGTGTTTCTGTTCTCAGGACATGACCTCCCACTGTTTGTTATTGTGCATTCACCACTAGAGGCCAGGCCTCATCACAGTACCAGTGAAGCTGGACATTTCCAGCCTTCTATTGTTGACTAATTGCTCTCTGGCAGTAGTGGCAGACCAAGTAGATCCCACTTAAACTGGGCAGTTGCCTGCCTGTATATTTTTAAATGCTAGTTAGATTATTACAGTGAAGAGATTAGGTAGTGACTATGATTCACATTTTGTTCACAATTACCAACTCACTATATACAACAAAGGACTTCAGGACCTCTTGGCAATTTTTTTTGTTTTCATATGAATTATTGATTTAGATAAAGTTCCAAGTTGTTTTATGTCGTATTGAGCCCTAAATTTGCCAGTGACCATCCCACCCTATAATTATAGCCCAGAAGTCTATACAAAATTACATTGTTCCTACGTTTAAACAAAATTGAGGTTTGTTACATGCCCCACTGAAACGTATAGGTTTACGAGGTTCCTTCTATTGAATGACTTATGGGGCATGTAAAGATCGCATAAGCTGACATTTTATTGAAGTGGGATAAACATTTTGTAATAACTGCATGGTTATATTCCAGAAGAAGACCCGGTTGGCATTTCTGAGTTCTGGCTGACAATATTTAAGAACATAGACATGCTATCAGACATGGTTCAGGTGCGTGATGGTGTCTGTTTATTTCTTGATCCTGTCAATTATGACACTCTGGCACCACTTGCCTTGTGGCAGAATCACATTTGATTAGTCAATGAAGTAAATAGAAGTTACTATTGTTTGGATGTCATGAAAAGTCATGGTAACTAAACTCATATAAAATATGCAGTTTTTACGGTTGCAATTAGCTGTCAAGATTATTGTGAAAATGTGCTAAATGATTGCTTAGAGTTTGACATAATTAATATATAGTGTGTGATCAGTTGAGATGTAATTTTTCAGGAACAAGATGAGCCAATCCTGAAGCACTTGCGGGACATCCGAGTGAAGCTGTCACAATCCGACCCAATGGTGAGTTTGACAGAACTGTGTTGGCAATCAAAGATCATAATTTTATGATGATGGGACTTCTATTTGTATGATAACGTAATTTTTTATGAAGATGGGTGACTATTTAATGGCTTTCCAAAGATGCCTTACTTTTATCTAGCTTTCTTAGAAGCAGAATTGTGTATGAATTAAAGGTCAGTACAGTATGTTAATTGAGTTTAGTGACCAAAATGTCTTTAGTAATATGTGACCTAGGTTTTTGTAATATGCAGTTTTGGTATATTTAGGTTTACAATGTGCAATTTTTTGTGTTTTCGTGCCTAGTTTAATAAACAAAATTGGAGTTAATTTTGCAAAACCTGCCTAAAAATTATTGCATTTACGTGGAATGACACATGGGTGTTATCAGTCTAAAATATTTCATTAATAATGTTACATCTGTGGCAGGGCTTTACGCTGGAGTTCTACTTTGATGAGAATGAGTTCTTCACAAACACCATGCTCAGCAAGGAATACATAATGCGTTCAGAGCCAGACAAGGATGAACCGTTTGGCTTTGAAGGACCAGAAATTGTCAAGTGCAAAGGGTAAGTAGCATATATCTGTCAAGCTGAACTGAAAACTGAAAAGTGACGGTAGTGAAAACCTGGCACTGGTCTAAAGATGTGTTTGGCCATCAATAAAATCAGTCGATAAAAACTATTCATTACGTTTGTCTTCACATTGTTAAAGTAATTTTCCAGTTGTATTTATCTCTAATTACTAAAAAAAATTGTGTGTGCTAACAGTGTGTGCATTCTGGGGAGGTTTTATTTAGTTCATCCTGGTTGGCGGGCTTTTGTGGTCACAATTTAAAAAAACAATGTAGGCAGTTACATTTTACATGTAGATAGGGTTATTTAGAGTTTACAGGAGTCAGACCACATTTGCATTTTCCATAGGCGACCATTATAATGTTTCCTTCATTTCCTACTACTGCCAAGGCAGAGGGAAGTCGGGGTTACAACATTATATCTTGACCCAGAGAAAGCAAATGCAATTAACTCGGATGTCAGTGGCTGGGAATACATGTAATACAGTTTTAATGTAATAAATATGTTATTGTTGTGACGTTTTAGATTTAGGTCATATTCTGCGGTAGTGCATATGACGCTGGTATTCAAGTCCTGTTATTGTAGCCAGCTGTTCCGACGTCAAGTTTGAAAATTGAAAGTTGATACAATGTAATAAATGGTCGGCTGCATCTGAAAACAGGTGCGGTTTGACCTATTTCGCACACACAGTTGCAGTCGACTACAAAGGTCGGTTAACAGGACCACCTGCGTAAGATACAAGGCACTTGGGTGGGATTATAGCACATTCTTGTAGCAGGGCAATTATTATTAACTCAGATGAACACTTGAAGCGGGGTTTCTTTCACAATCAGAGGAAGCCTGTAAAGGTGTGACTGTTTTGGTGGGAACATAACTAATGCAGTTTAAAACATCAAAACCTGAAACCATGTATAATAAGCTTCAGAACAATGCAGATAGTTGTTACAGTTGAGAGATCATAGGTCTTTGCACATTGCAGTCAACCGAGGTCCAGGGCTATAAATGTCCAGCAAGTAAAGCCCAATCACCATTCCTTGATAAATTCATGAACGATTACAACGCTAGTTAAAAAGATACCTCCGAAACGAGCAAGTTACGATGCCAACTTCAAGTTGAAAGTTATAGAGAAAGCAAACAAGTTTGGCAACAACAGGAAGGCAGCGGAACATTTCGGTGTCAACGAAAAACAAGTTAGTGAGTGGCGAACATCCGGGGACAAGTTGTGAACGGTGAAGAAGACAGTGACGCGACTGGAAGGTGCAGGTCGTCAGGTCACCTGCAAGCAACTCGATGGGAAGCTAATCGCGTGGCTGAAGGATTCATGGACAGAGGGACATGCCATCAGCGGGAAGGCATTGCAACTCGAGACACGACGTATCGACGTGACTGCGACGTTTAAGGCATCAAACGGCTGGTTGGCAAGCTTCAAGGCACGCCACGGACTGCCCACAGGCAAGGGACATTGATTGGATAGAAGCTGACCAGAAACGTGATTTTTTCACGCGTTTGTGTTACGTGCACCCCGCTCACACAACTCTGAACTACGTGACATCTACAATATGGACGAGACGCCCATGAAATTCGACATTGCACTCTGCTGGAAAGAAGACTGTCATGATTTGTACCAACGGAGCCGAGAAGCATAGTTTTACGGCCGCAGCGGATGGACGGAAACTTCAACCGTTGGTAATTTTCAAGGGGGGTACGTGACCCAAAAGTTAACGTCCCTGGTTGCAGGGTGACTGTCCAATGAAAGGGGTACATCGATGAAATGGGTAAGCATACACTTGTATTTACACTGGTTTTATTACGTATTTATTCAGGTATTGCCAAAAGGATAGCTTGTCAGGTTCAAAATAGTGACGCTATGATTTTTTGCCGGTTATTTAATAGACGGGGCCGACGTAGGAAAGCTATAGTGGCAATAAGGCCATTCCACGCCGGTCACGGCTGCCTGTTTAACTGTAATACCCTTTGATGTCCAATCTTCCCACGTAAACGCTCAGTTCAGCGGACCCTGGTTCAAGTGTTATGTAATGTATGAAAAGTAGGTGAGTAGTAACCAATTATCTGTTTGCATTTGGATACAGTGGATAATTATATTGGCATTCCCGTAAGTCGTTTCATGACCTTAGAATTAGTGCGTGGTTTGAGCAGGCATTTTGATTGTGTATTCTCATGTGGCGCGACCTGTTTGCAATGTGTGTATATGACTCATACAGTTACATTTTATCTGACAGGCTGCATCGACTGGATACGTAGCACCTTCCCGCGAGACAATGACGGCAGACGACGCCTGTTAGTGTGGGACAGCTGTCAGGTGAACCTGACAGCTGCAGTACGGCAAGCGCTCCTCCGTTGTGAAATCGATGTCGCGGTCATTCCCGGGGGACTGACGCCTCTCGTGCAGCTGCTTGACGTCAGCATCAATCGCCCATTCAAGATGCGGGTGCGTCATATGTGGGAAGATTGGATGATCCACGGCGAACCCTCACTGACACCCACTGGCCACTGTCATGTGCTGTCTAAGGAAGTTCTTGTTCAGTGGCTCCTGGAGGTGTGGAATACGATTCCCTGTGCTATGGTAGAGCACCGCTTCAAAAAGTGCGGCATTTCAAACAAACTCGATGACACGGAGGACGATGTGTTGTCTGAAGACGTGTGCCAAGGAAAAGCGGCCGATGACGACTCCGATACCGACACTGACTTGGGACGACGCTGCTGTGCCAGTGCCCGCTGCCTTTCTAGACAGCGACGACGACAGTGTTTTTGAAGGCTATTAAATGGACAGATAAGTGGTATGTTGGCTCCGTGCAGTGATGTAGAAACTGATTATGTTGATTGTTGTTATTAAAATGTTTTGCTCATACGTTCGACTTCGTTGTTTTTCACTTGTAATAAGCCGTTATTTATCTCAATAATATCCGTGACTACTGACAACTCATACATTTTCGGCAAATTACTGTATTTAAAGCTGCACCCCGTTTTCGTCATCATTTTGGCTACACACTACTGTATTAGTAGCCACGGCTAGTAATACAGGATTTACGGTAATCTTGATGAGCTCTGTTATTGACAATTTCACACCCTCAATAGACAAGTGCTGTGAAAAAATCGTGAACTTCAAATACCTCAGGCTCCCACTAACTTCTTTCAAACCTTACACCCCTTCATTGCCCTCACCATACACCCCTTTATTGCCCCTCACCATGCAGTTGTTAATGCTATTGACTGTGTTCCTGTTTGGGAATGTTTTGACTGTTCCTGAGACTATAACAAACATAGTTAACACATTTTTAGGCCTTGGTGAAATGTCAGAGTTGTTGAAATACCATACATAATACCACATGACTAAGCACAAACTGCATAACACTTGAGAGCAAGTTAATAATTTTGAAACAACTTTCTTCGTGCTCTATCCATCCTCACTGATGATACCAGATGTATAACAGAACATTTTAAACTTTACAATATTACAGTGGAACCCCTCATTTAAGACCGCCCCCCCAAATCAGAGTGGGGCGGTCTTAAAAGAGGGGTGGTCTCTCGTGAGGGGTTTACAACATTCAACACTAAGGGGTGCTTACAACGACTAACATCAACACTAGGGGGCGCTTACAACCACTAAGTAGTAAAATACACAAAATAAAAATAAAATAAAAAATGAGAACATTAACAACAACATTATTTATTCTGTTTATTTTATGTGTGACACGTAGGTATAAGTTTAATTTTGAATCGTTTTTGCTAAATAATATCTGATAAAGAGCATCCTGATTTTGAATCGTTTTTTAATTATATCTGATAAAAAGTATTCTCAATTAATTTATTTAAAATTCGGCCTGAGGGGCTAAAAAGTGCTGCCACCTAACGGTGTCTGGGTAATCGCACCGCGGTCGCCATTTTGTTCTTTCCAGCACCGCAAAAGAATCTTTTACGTTTTGATCTAATCATGAAAACGACCTCTTACAGCCGCGAAACTTCCTCTAATAACTCATATTACATATACATACGCTAGGTCATAAAATTAAATCATTTAAATTGCTGTGAAGAATAAAATTCAAATCTAAATCGTGCTAAACTAAAGTCGACATCGCCTGCGGCTGTTAGTGTTACGCGCAGGCCGGAGAAAACCGTGGCGTTACGTCAATATTTTATCGCGGTGTCGCTAAATCTGGATTCCGGTTTTATCCTAAGCTAGCCTAAAACTTAGCCTAAGTTTCTAAACTTTAATCATACGCAAGTTTCTAAACTTTAGTCATACACAATATGGCTATTAATCACAGAGTTACGCGTAGCCACCGACGGTGACCATGTCCGCCATGATGTCTTGCCGGCGAGTTCTTGTGCGAGTTTGTTTCGTGAATTTTATTTGTTTCAATAATGTAAGTGATTTAATTTTATAACATAGTGTGTGTTTATAAATATATAAGATGTGAGGAAAGTCTAGCGGCTGTTAGATGTCGTTTTCATAATTCGGTCAGAAAGTAAAAGATCGCCAAAATTAATGGTCGTCATCAGGCGATTTATTGTTTTTATGGCATTATGTGCGTCCGTGCGCGTTAATCATGCGTTTAATGAGAGTTCATTGCGATATTTAGGTTAACAAATGTGCTGGCCACCTATCGGATGGTCGTTCGTCAGGGGTAAAATGCAAATTGCCATGGTCGTTGGTCGCGTCTGCCGAGTGGTCGTTGGTGAGGGAACGTTTATACAGCGTCAATGAAAAAACGGTCGTAAAAAGCGGGTGGTCATAAATGAGGGTGGTCGTTTGTGAGGGTTGTTTAGAGTTTACAGGTGGTGTGGAGGTGGGGCCTCCAGAGTGTAGATAGGGTTGTTTAGAGTTTACAGGTGGTGTGGAGGTGTGGCCTCCAGAGTGTAGATAGGGTTGTTTAGAGTTTACATGTGGTGTGGAGGTGCGGCCTCCAGAGTGTAGATAGGGTTGTTTAGAGTTTACAGGTGGTGTGGAGGTGCGGCCTCTAGAGTGTAGATAGGGTTGTTTAGAGTTTACAGTGGTGTGGAGGTGTGGCCTCCAGAGTGTAGATAGGGTTGTTTAGAGTTTACAGGTGGTGTGGAGGTGTGGCCTCCAGAGTGTAGATAGGGTTGTTTAGAGTTTACAGGTGGTGTGGAGGTGTGGCCTCCAGAGTGTAGATAGGGTTGTTTAGAGTTGAAAGGTGGTGTGGAGATGTGGCCTCCAGAGTGTAGAGTTGTTTAGAGTTTACAGGTGGTGTGGAGGTGTGGCCTCTAGAGTGTAGATAGGGTTGTTTAGAGTTGAAAGGTGGTGTGGAGATGTGGCCTCCAGAGTGTAGGGTTGTTTAGAGTTGAAAGGTGGTGTGGAGATGTGGCCTCCAGAGTGTAGAGTTGTTTAGAGTTGAAAGGTGGTGTGGAGGTGTGGCCTCCAGAGTGTAGATAGAGTTGTTTAGAGTTGAAAGGTGGTGTGGAGGTGTGGCCTCCAGAGTGTAGATAGGGTTGTTTAGAGTTTACAGGTGGTGTGGAGGTGCAGCCTCCAGAGTGTAGATAGGGTTGTTTAGAGTTTACAGGTGGTGTGGAAGTGTGGCCTCCAGAGTGTAGATAGGGTTGTTTAGAGTTGAAAGGTGGTGTGGAGGTGTGGCCTCCAGAGTGTAGATAGGGTTGTTTAGAGTTTACAGATGGTGTGGAGGTGTGGGCTCCAGAGTGTAGATAGGGTTATTTAGAGTTTACAGGTGGTGTGGAGGTGTGGCCTCCAGAGTGTAGATAGGGTTATTTAGAGTTTACAGGTGGTATGGAGGTGCGGCCTCCAGAGTGTAGATAGGGTTGTTTAGAGTTGAAAGGTGGTGTGGAGGTGTGGCCTCCAGAGTGTAGATAGGGTTGTTTAGAGTTGAAAGGTGGTGTGGAGGTGTGGCCTCCAGAGTGTAGATAGGGTTGTTTAGAGTTTACAGGTGGTGTGGAGGTGTGGCCTCCAGAGTGTAGATAGGGTTGTTTAGAGTTGAAAGGTGGTGTGGAGGTGTGGCCTCCAGAGTGTAGAGTTGTTTAGAGTTTACAGGTGGTGTGGAGGTGTGGCCTCTAGAGTGTAGATAGGGTTGTTTAGAGTTTACAGGTGGTGTGGAGGTGTGGCCTCCAGAGTGTAGATAGGGTTGTTTAGAGTTGAAAGGTGGTGTGGAGGTGTGGCCTCCAGAGTGTAGATAGGGTTGTTTAGAGTTTACAGATGGTGTGGAGGTGTGGGCTCCAGAGTGTATATAGGGTTATTTAGAGTTTACAGGTGGTGTGGAGGTGTGGCCTCCAGAGTGTAGATAGGGTTATTTAGAGTTTACAGGTGGTATGGAGGTGTGGCCTCCAGAGTGTAGAGTTGTTTAGAGTTTACAGATGGCGTGGAGGTGTGGGCTCCAGAGTGCTGGTACTTCATGTAAGACATGGTGGTGTTGTAGATGCACGATAGACTGGAAGAAGGGGAAGAATGTGACAGTGAAGGTGATCAAGAAGATGCAGAAGCACAAGGGACGAGGCACAAAGCGGACAGTCACTAAGACAGTGCAGAATGACTCTTTCTTCAACTTCTTCGGTCCGCCTACAGGTAGTGTATATTTTCTGTAGTGGCTGAATAGTTGCTATTCTCAGTACATTAGAAATTTAGAACGTTAATCCCAAAACTTCAGCATCCAGGTTTGTTTCATGGGAAAAAATGCTGGCATATTTAATTATAATTGTGATTCATTTCTAAACAAAATGGTTAATACAGACATACAAGGCAGTTCAAGTAGGAAGAATAAATAATATTATGATATGCTTGCCTGTCCCCTCCCCAACCCACAAACCCCACACAGGATCAAGACCAAAGTTTGTGAAATATGGTGGTAGGTGACCCCAGTTTTATAGTAGTCTCCAATATTAGTTGTTTACACAAAGGATGACACTATATACTTGGACATGTGTTAAAATGGAAACAGAAGTCAACGCTTTGGTAATAGAGTTAATAAAATGTAACAGCTAACAAAATCATATTTTAAACATCAGCGGTATGTTTACCAGAAACAAATTAGAATACATAGCCATCGAAAGTCTCGACTAGGCCATTTTAGAAAGTGCTTATCGAAACCACAACGTACAGCAATGTAAAATGCAAATCCCGTAAAAGACATACGGCCTAAAATCGTGTTTATTATTTGCACTTCGTAAATCGCTATGTGTCAATGATAGTGTGGTAAACTCAATATTAAATCGGACATTTAAGATAAGAAAGGTATAACACAAGATATTTAATACCTGATTTTCCTAGTATTCATCAGTCGGAAGCTACAACTGTCATCCATCGTTAGAATATTATTCTTGTGTCCAGTCCCCAATCAGCTCCAGTTGCGCAGAGTTTCGACATGTATCGTGACCCACTTACAGGCTTCCGACTGATGAATACTAGAAAAATCAGTTAATAAATATCTTGTGTTATATGTTACTTATCTTAAATGTCCGATTTGATATTGAGTTTACCACACTATCATAGACACATAGCAATTTACGTAGTGCAGATAATAGTCACGATGTTAGGCTGTATGTGTCTTTTACGGGATTTGCGTTTTACATTGCTGTATGTTGTAGTTTCGATAAGCACTTATATCTGACAAGTTGTCTAAATGCACATAATAATAACACATGTATACGTTTGGCCCAAACAGGCTGTACTGTACTTATTAGTCAAGATCGCCAAACACAAGTACTTGCCGCTATTGCCATGGCAACCACCATAATAATCGATTAAAATTCATGATTTCCGTGATCATTGTTACCGGCAAAGTGTTCCACTGCTTTTGCTTGTAAAAATCCTTCGGACAATATAACTGATACGCTATTTCGGAACAGTTCGATTATTACAACCAAAAAGAAAATAAAGTCCTATATGTTAACATGGTGTATATGGACCTCCTGCCCCCAACTGCCCCCAGCCTCGTTTTCGCACGCGAGACTTTCACGCCCTATTGCTAAAGGACAGGGCGCAAGATAAAAGGCACATGGCACTTCTAAATGAGGGCAGGGCACCACACCCTTGGGAAATGGCCTAGCTGGAAACTGGTACCATTGCTACAACCGTATGGCGAACAGTGTGGCTGTCACAATGTCGTTGTAAACCAATGTAAGGCACTTAATGAACTGGTTCTCTCTCCTTTGTTACGTCAGTTGTTACGTCAGCTGAACCAGCAGTCGACATTTTATCGTATAATTTTTCCAAAGCGCAAATAGAAGCTGGGTTTTCCACATTTAGACCACTTTCGTTGAGGTTTTTTGCCCTTTAATTTTTGCATGCACAATGTTTTTTACCTCACTGTTTGATACATGACAAGGATGCCTTTTCAGGCAATGATCACAGATGACTGAAACCAAATGCTTGTACAATTGTAATAGTTGTGATTTCCCGCGGTAAAGCTTGCTATTTCTTTTTCTTTTGTAGTTCCAGATGGAGAGGAACCAGTAAGTAGGCTTTCCTTTATTTGTCTTGTATCATGCATCTTTGTGGCGTGATAAAGTCATCTATGTAAACTACCATCCAGCCTTTTTAATAAAGACATTGTATACTTTGAATAATGCATCTAACTTGGTAAACAAGAAAGCAATAGCTGATTCCTGCCAACTTAATGTGTTTCAGCAGACTTTGGGATTTTATTATGCGAGTGTTTTGTGGGTTCAGTCTTGAAACATTGTGGATATTTATGTTACAGAATCAGCGTAACAGTAGATAAGGCTTTATTAATGCTGTTGTAGACTTCTGTCCAAATCATAGTTAATATGTTAACCCAACTTTGCAGATGTATAAGATTACAAGTTACAACATGACAAAGTAACTGCCAACTATAACATGAAAACGTTATATCATGGTAGTCTTCACATGACACTTACTCCACCTAGGACGAAGAGACGGAGGCTTTGCTGGCAGCTGACTTTGAGATTGGACACTTCATTCGTGAGCGTATTGTTCCACGGGCCGTACTCTACTTCACAGGAGAGGCTCTTGATGACGATGTATGTACCCAGTCATATACAACTGTTGAATCATTAGGGCTTTAAGATATGATGGTACCCCATCCTCGCATGCAAGAGGTCATTGCTGCTGATTACATCAGAATCACCTGGCACATCCCTTTGCAAAACTTCTCTTAACCTCAGCCAGTAAAATTGCACACAATATAATTGTGTTGTATAATTTTGGGTGATTTCAAATGCATTGATCGTGTACAATGTGTAGGAAGTTAATGGGTCATTATATTGGAATTCCCATCAGTTACGTATCCATCTTCAAATTGGGGTAGATATTTGTTTGCCCTGTTCTTGTGGCTGATGCAATAATGACTGGCGAAATTAGTTGCTATAATTTTATAATTGAACTCTGCTCACTTCCACGGTTTACAGACACAATCTGCCAGTGGTACTGTAGCACAGTCCGATGACTTGCAAGAATGCCATGGCACATCTCTTTGCAAAACTCCTCTTAAGCTAAGCCAATGAAATCATTAATAAAGAGTCTGGTTGGCCTTCAGTCATGTGATCAAATTTTGGGTGATTTCAGCGACACCCTGCTCGTTTTACATGCAATGTTTGCTATGTAGACGCAAATAACACAAAACCATTCAGGTGGTTGAGCAGATGCCAATACAATACAATAAAACTTTATTGTCCTGGACCTGGAAATTCTTTTGCAACGTTCGGCAACAACGAATGGACAGCTGCTGGTCGCCATAGAGTACACGCGTTATTATATGGGAATTTCCAGAAATTGTTCGACCAACTTAAAATTGGGGTTGTATTTGCACTGTTCTCACAGTTGAGGCAGTGATGACTAGTGAAGTCAATAAACTAGTTAGACTCAGCTAAGTTACATACTTTGCATAGGGGATTTGCCATGGGTAGTTTGCTTTGCTAGCAGCCCTGGCTTGTGAGGATGTGATACCCTCACTTATATACAGTGTTTGAACTAGGATTTGAAATTTAGGGGACATCCCACCCTTTTGAGAAAGTGAGATACAATTTGAGACGGGGACAGACATGTATAATGTAAATAGAAAGGACTCAACATGCTCAGTGTCACTCACACATGCATATATATATTTATGTATATTCATATATTTATGTATATTTAGACTATAGTATTTTTTCAACCTAACTGCTAGTCTGTGATTTTTATGTAATGTCATGTTTTCCTTATAAATGGCATGCCATAACTTGCCTCACTATTGTGTTGTCTTCTAGACTCTTGAGCTTGCATACCCTTGTGCAACTGCCTGACCAACAAGCCACCTTTGTCATTATTTTATCGCCGCTTATTGTGTCAAAAACTGGTCAGATTGCTGATTGTGACCTTTGCTGCCTATATGTCGCGCAGTTGTCGTGGCCTACCGTAGTGTACTGATAATCCATCTGATGGCGCCATTGTATATGGTGTGTGGCTAATTCATGGCTAATTCAGTGATTGGACAATTTGTCGATTGATGTTAGACGTAAATCCTAAATAGCACGGGATGAAGTTTGAAGGCTTAAATTAAATGTTTTGTGGTCATGTTACAGTTAGATGACAAACAACTAAATAAAACACAAAATTGCAGGTGTCACTCCACTGATCTAGGAGTGTGATATTTAACATAATCGTGCG
Source organism: Ridgeia piscesae (assembly GCA_025642075.2). Classification (NCBI taxonomy): domain Eukaryota; kingdom Metazoa; phylum Annelida; class Polychaeta; order Sabellida; family Siboglinidae; genus Ridgeia; species Ridgeia piscesae. Next base: position 348,864 of record JAODUO010000869.1, on the reverse strand, counting down.
ACATTGGCGTCATCCACCCTGCCAAAATATGTGATATTTTATTTAAAAACTGCAAAACAGTTGTGTCCTAGCTCAAACACTGTAGTCGTGGACCCCGAATTTCTGAAATGGGTGCTACAGCTAACAATAATGCTGTAATTAACTGTCACTTATTTTTATGAAGTCCTCATGTTTGTCTTGTACAGGTGTATCTAGAAACAATTTAACGATATTAAGAAATTTTACAGAAAGGTACAACTGCATTGCTGAGTTCGTGGTTTGTTGTCCCCGGGCTTCTGCTCTGCCGTTGGCTTCGCGACACCAATCTGATCGTTTTTTCAAACCGATCTATTGTGTAACTAGCGCTTGGTTTGTGTGGTGATTTCTTAAGTGTTTGTTTAAAACGTGACCAATTCCTTTGATAGCACACTTTAGGCACAGTAAATTTGGTGCAAAGCACTATTTGTTTGCGCCGATATCAATCACGGTTTTCTCCTGCCAGTTCGCTGTGGCTTCCGCGAACGGGTGCCTTCGCCGGCTTGTAAATGGCAATTAAATTGCTTACGAATTGGGCAGTGATGAAAAATAATTATGATACTGAAATGGCAGGCTAACAGTTATAACATGTTATGTTTTCTTCACTACGTCTACGAAAAAACATTTACTTGTGCGCAAATATACGAGTTCGTCAACTGCGTATGAAACGCAGTAGCCTTGAACCACAGTGAATTGCATTTTAAATCGGCACTGTAAATGTGCGATCTAAATTTATATTTTGGGATTGATTGAGAGATGAAATCAAGCCAATACTGAGCGCAACTAGTATAGATATTAATATTTGACCGACTTCGGCAACGTGTCAATTAATTTGTGCGTTTCGGCTACTGAGTTCAAGGTTATTTTAGACCGTGACAGCAGTACTGTGTTATTGCTCCGCCTCAGTTCGCATCTCCAGACGAGGCGCGTTGGCTCTGAATTTATTTCAAAACTGTACACCATTCGCCAGTTTTACTCAGTTCAACATTCGACAGTGTATATTATTTTAACGTAATACGCATTTACGTTGATTGTTAATGTCAATTACGCATAGACTGCGCAACCAGCACATTGTCTTCGGTTGCTGTTGTGGCATTTTGGGTGGTATAACTTGTTACAGCGAGGTGCGATTGTATATTATATTCATTTTGGTGTGTGCTTTACATACTACCTTTAAACTGGTACCTAACAGCTGTGTGAACACTCCACCGCCTGGAGAGTATAACATTAAATAACCATGTCTCATGTAGTTGTCTACCTTTCATAAATCAGTATATTGTAATACAGTCTGGTATACTATGTATGTGGTAAGCAACTCTGTGACCATGTACTCTTATGTTTGACATATGTAACTATAAACCCTTGTGTTGGCAGTATGATGATGAAGAAGGAGAAGAGGAAGAGGTGAGTAGCTTACACACACTGCCCTCGCTTTCCCCTTAATGCCATTCATAGTTTCTTTTGCTGTGTCCCTATTTTAAATAAATAACAAAGTTTTACAGCTTTGTTTTCTTGGACATGCCTTACATTTCATTGGTGCTTTATGAATGATTAATTTTGAAATGTGCCAGCATTTTATTTGAGCACTTTCACATGAAAGCAACAGACAGACCTTCATCGTGACATGAACACTCTACATATTCCATTCTAATCAGCCAAGGCCACTTGATGGAGACGACACTACTGCAAGTAAAGAACGACACTCAGTCGGCATTACAGACACAGCACTTTCATGGTTTCAATCGTATGTCACTGGACGTTTCCAGAGAGTTGCTGTGGACAGCGTAACATCAGTTGCATGTGTCGTGAAATGTGGTATGCCACAAGGATCTGTACTTGGGCCAATTCTGTACTTCATATACACGAGTCCCATCGGTGACATCGTTGCATGACATGGCCTGCAGTACCATTGTTATGTGGATGACACACATTTATAGGACAGTGAAGCATAATCAACCAATCACAGAAGCAACAACAAAGATGAAACGATGTGTAGCGGACGTGACAGACTGGTATGGAAAAAACTTCAGTTGAACACAGAGAAGTCAGAGGCAATCATCTTCCTAATATCAATACAATGAAATGATGTCCCACTGATATTTCCGTGACAATTGGTGGACATGTAGCCATCTGTACGGAACCTAGAAGTCATATTCGACAGTATATGCAAGCGCAGGTTGCACAGATTGCAAAGTCTTCCTACCACCAGATATGCAACACTGGACAAATTTGGTCAAGCATCACTGATGATGCATGCAAAACCCTGGTGCACTCGACTATGCAAATTCACTGCTATACGGCCTTCCGCAGACAACCGTTTGCAATGAATGCAAAACTGCAGAGACGGCTTGTCTGTCATATGAGAAAATACGACCAGATCAGTCCAGTGCTGCAGCATTTGCACCTGTTACTGGTTTGTGTGCACTTGACGTACATGGTGCTTGTGTTTGTTTCCTCGGTGATGCATGACCAAGCACCGTATTATCTCGTGGCACTACTGACACAACGTCAACCAAATTGGCAGCTGAGATCTGCATCTTTGCTGCTATTGACAGCATCTGCTTCACAGACGATCACTTACGGTGATTGCCATTGCAGCAGCCAATCTGTGGAATGGACTGCTGGACAGTGTCGGGAATGGCAGACAAGCCACAGTTCAGAACACTTCTAATGAGATGCCAATTCTGTGATGTAATCATGTGGACTTTAATCAGATGCATTTACCCACATGTTATGCACTTTATATCGTGCAGTTATCATCATTATTAGCATTTTAAAATAATAATTTGTATGACCTTTTTGCTATATGTTTTGTTTAATCGTAAACTTTTATTGTTAGCACACTGGGGAATAATATGAAATGTAACGAATGTCTTATTATATTTTACAATTTCATATATAAGATCTACATTTAGAATATATATTTATGCATGCATGCATACATACATCCGGTGCTATACAAATAAATTGTATTATTATAGCTTGAGACATGAAAGTGTTTATTTAATTTCTGCCACATAAGTATTATAGATGGTGTAGAATCACACTTTCAGGAAGTCGTCTACTTAATCATATCTGTAAATAATTAATGTTCCAAATGTTCACCGTATTGAAAGTAGACTAGGGTTTTAGCTATACATTTTGTGGTTTCATTACGTAGTTCTGTCAACTCATATGACACTAAGCTTCTCAGAACCTGTTAGTCTTGATTTTGCCAAATTATCACATCATATACTTTTGACCTTTGCTGTTGTTGCAGGGTGATGATGATGAAGGTGATGATGATGATGATGAGAATGACCCAGACTTTGCCCCCGCCCATCAGGTATGCTAGATGACAGACCACCAAATCACTACACATGCAACTGTCGCTGTTTTGTTGTTACAACACAATTTGTCTGTTCTTTGTTGTTATGTTATATATTTATTGGCCATGCCTTGCTGTCTGTCTTAGACACGTATATGTAGTAATTCATATTTGTAATTCAGTCGTTCTGAGGTTAAAATTTGTCAACGTGAAGCAGGCCTTCTTATAATCAATTTGGTGATTTTTTATTTTTCGCTTGTTTTAAAAATGATTCGTATAACTAGAAGTGAATTTACCTGCACAGTAGATAGTACATTCGCATATATCCAGTGTGCCTTAAATGTGTTATCTGCAATGGTTTTCTCAAGTCATCCAGGTGTTAACAGTTGTCTTCACAATGACAAAATGGTGTCAACACAGAAATAAAATTGTATGAATGTGCCTAGTAGCTGGAGCTGATGTTTCTATCTTCTCACACAGGTAGTTACTGCACTGTAACCGCACTATTGCACCTCACAAACACACTTCACTACTAATGTTTGTCTGGAATACTGATTAATCTATGGCCATAACACAGTTATGCGACTCTTCCACATTTGGTTGTTCACAAGCAATAGTCAGAGTCTCAGGAATCCCAACGGACAGAAATTATTGGACATTTTTGGATTCTTGAATGGGATTGATTACTTTATTTTGTGAAGGGACGTTTGTTTTCTTTACCATACTGCTATGTATTGCTGAAATCAGTGTCTTGTTGTTTGCGAGAGATCTCATGTTCGATATGGTGTTGGTGAAGTTATATCTGGAAACAGGCACAGCCAGCACAGATTCGCATGTCGCACGGGTGTACTTTTAGGCATGTTCTAATTTCAATCACTAACATCCACTCCCGACTCCTCAATACGCCAGCCAGTATTAATCACTAACCTTTCTGGTGTTCTGGTGCTACACGGATTTCTCTCTCATTTCTTGCACATTGCGTGGCATCTGCATGTTTCCTAGCCAAGTGCTTGTAGTTAGACTTGGATTTCACAGTTACTAGTTAGGTTTGAGCACGCCGTGACTGAGTCGGCCACACCCACTGATGCCCGGTTTCTTTCTGCTCTCATTTCAGGGACAGGGAAATCCTGGTGAATGTAAGCAACAGTAAGTCCCGTCATTGTTGTGTGAGACGGCGGGCATGCATGCAGTCGCGTTGCCATTATTGTTGCACTGCGCCGCGCCAAAACTGACATCGAAGTGCCCGTTGGCATCGTCCAGCCTGCTGTGTCGTTGTCGCGATCCATCGTGATGCTCTGGTCCAATCAGCAGGTGGCCTGTCGCGCTCTTGTGACACTGACCATGGTCGCAAAAGTGTTCCTTCTAAACATTTTGTGATGCGTATGTACATCCTCCACTGCCTTTCAGATATCAGCTGAAAACTGGGTTGCCAGTCTCAGGTTCGATGCCCACATTCGAGGGACATTTCTGAGTTGATGTTATGTTTTACATATTAATTGTTTGCCATCATGGTTGTGAAGTAATAAAATTCTTGCCTTCTCGGTGACAGATCGATTCTGCTGTAAGCTGTGCCTGTTTCTAGCTAATAAAGGGGAACATGCACCAAGAGGTGGGAATTCACTGTGCCGCTGTTTTTCTGTCAAAAGCACCAAATGTTTACCTTAATTCACAACGTAACATAACCTCCTGTGCGTGTACTAAGCTTGATTTGTAGTATGTTCATATAGATGTCAAAAAGCTGCCCTGTCCCTGGTGACTTTCAGATTAAGGCCCCATACTACAGATGTCAAACTCTGAGTTGTCCTGTGCTATTGTATCCTATACCATTACTATTTATTTATATATAGGAACATAGAGAGGAGAAATGGATTAACCCTGGTGACATATCTGTAAATGTATTTCTGGTTAGTTACAACTTGCTCTCGATGTAATGCTAGATTAGTTGCGACTGACTAGACCTCACTGGTTGATGTGGTTCATCTTATCTCACTATACTACAAGTCCTACAAAACAAAGTGCACATTATTTAATTTAGACAGTACTTGCAAGGAAGATTGCCTTGTCGTGAGGTGCAGTTATAGACACTGACATATAGACTGGCTGTGAGCTGTTTTTAAGATATTGTATACTTGTGCATGTGTTCTGTGAATTCATTGTCATTTGTACAGTTTGTTGGTATTCAGACATTGTTCAGCCAAGTATTATGAACGCCAAGTGTCAATAGTCGTATGTCTTGGTCGGCTGTAAATCTCATTGGCAAGGAGCTCTTATTCTCTAGTTCGACCACTTTGTTATTGCCAGTCGACCATCTGAGAAATGTTTTGGAGTAACTGCAGTGAAAATAAATTTGTTATTTCATTTAATATTGGCATCAATGTTGTTTGTCTTAATAATAACACATCTGTAGTGCCTACATGCTTAGAAATGTGATAATTTAGCTATTTTAGTAATAAAAAGTATGTTAAATATCCCAAGGTTACAGTAAAAAAAATGGTTCATTAAACTTCCTTGCATAAACCTTACCCTTGAGTGGTTGTTGCAATGCTGTAGAAATTATTTCTTCACTTTGTAACCAAAACCACGACAACAACAATCAATGATATAATGACTTTATTCAATATATTGATCAGTTTGTACAGACCACAGTGTACCTGCTCATTTATTCTTGGAATAATCCAATTTCAAGTCAGGAGTTGTGAGGGGATAAAAAATTACTACCCGACAGACTAACAATAATTACACACTAACTCTATTGTTACAAAAACAATGGTGACAACAATAGTAAGCACCGCTGGTGCACCTGGAAATTCCTGAATGTCCTCATCAAAAACAATGCTCCACAATGCTGTCACACTAGAGTGCGGTGTTGCAGAGCATATATGCAAGGCAAACTTTTAGAAGCAGTAATTCCATGTAAAAGCACCCTCGATCAAAATCACACCATGTTATAAAATGCTCCAAAAAGGAGCCTGGTTTGCAGATGTGACCAGAAAGCATTGCAGTTGGCTACTGCAGCTCAGTTTGAGTTGGTGTACGACAGACTAGTCTACAGTAAGTGGTGTATTGTCTTCAGTCTCTTCCGTTACCACAGGAATGACATGTTTACCTACAATTAATTGCATTAGTTATTATAAATATAGCATGCTGAAATTTTGAAACAACACATGGGAACAACACAGAACGTTAGTAGAGGTACTTGCCAATGCATCTCGTATTGTAGTAATCCAAACAACGTGTCACGTCAGAACATTATGTGCTTGCAACAAAAATAAATGTCCCAACATTGACTAACACTAGTACTAGATATAAAAACATGATTCCACACAATAATTTACCCTTCATGAAGTACCAGTAATACATGGATCATGGTTAAACTTGGCATATATGGCACAGACCTAAACTAAATTATTAATACATCAAAGAAACTAACTAATTATAATTTTTCTAGCAGCCGTTTTGATACATGAGACATCAAACTGATTTGCCAACATGATAGAGGGAAAATTTTTTTCATGTAATTAAAGAAAGCCACTGGGACAACGAGTGATCTGGAGGGCCATGATCACCAACGCCTGGAACAGACATGGCAGGATTGGGACAATTTAGTGACAATGTAAACTAGTTCCAGAAATGAAGATTATAGGTTGTAGGCAAAAATATGGGCAATTTCTCTGAATACAGCCAATTTGATGGGTTCTTGAAACTAAGCCACCTATGATGTGTGAAGAACACGTGATGTGCTTCCTTCAAACAGCACTACATTTGTTTCCAAGGTGGGCCATTCTCCAGCTCCATAACAAGTAAATTTCATAATCACTTCTCATCTCAACTGAGAACTTATCAAACTGCAGACACACAGTAGCTCCACCTATACACAGCTGACTAGCCACGTATATTATACCATGAAACAAGCTTCTTTAGCTACAGCTAATCAATCGGCTATACCAGTTTGTACAACAAACAATATCATAATTGTTACAACTTTGTATTTCAATTATGAAGCAGCAACTTGGCCATTATCTAGATAAATGATATGGACAGCAAACAGTACTTCAGTGAAATATAACCCTACATAAAACATAATCTACAACATTCTATCTTCTGTTAAAGCTTCCTCCTCCAATGATTTTGCCATTGTTCAAATGTTGATATCCAAATTTAGCATGTATTTCTATTCAAATTTATGAAAGAGCTTTGATTGGATAACTTCTGGAGTGGTGCCCTCTTTCACATTTCAAGTGTCAAAAGATTACTGGATGACTAAGAATATCTATGTTATAAAACAGTATGCGTTGCCTGTGCACTTGTATCTCTGTCAGTTGTGTATATACAGGTGTCTGGCCAACCCTGCATTTGCCCACTTCCTATCACTTCCTATTGCTGGTTACTTCTGTTGGCCTCAGCGCATGTGAGTTCTGGCAAAACATTGTCCTAGCAAATAAGCCAGTGACCACTTACAATTAATGTGGGTACTGGAAACATTATGTGTTTTGGGAGTCTGATGCATGACTGCCTTTTTACCCTGGGCAACACCAGGTACACACCCCGGGGTAGCTTGTTTTCATAGAAATGAATGAATGATAAAATCTAAGTGAAGAGGAAACTCTAGCAGTAGTGTTGTGCTCTTGTGACATTAATTCTTCAAATACTGCCTCATCTTCATGTCTTAACTACAAATTTACCCAGACTGCCCCAGTAGTCTAAAGTTGGTCTAAACTGCAGTGACATGGTGGCAGCTTCTGGGACATGTCGACAGTATTTCTTGCCAGGTTTAATCATCAACATTTGGTGACTATTAACTGTTCTCTGCTACACACTTTATGATACAAGTTATCAAATGGAAATGATACTGTTTTCCATTTCATGCAGCAGCTACATACATACATTACCCTTCGAACATGCAGTTTGCAGTCTGCGGTTACAGTCCAATACCACAATCACAAACAACATTTAATTAATTCAACAAATGTATACACCAACACACTATTTACATCACCCTCCTATCAATGCTCCTGCTATTAGACCACCAGTGGGCTAGAGGTGTCATGATTCAGTTGGAACTGGTCCATCTTAGCATGTACTACAACACCACGACCAATTGTTGACGCCAGCAACAGGTCCAAGAACAAACCAAGATATGTCACACCATTGAACAGGCTAGATCTATTTCATAATCTGTGAAAAACGTTTTGACAGACATTTGATTTACAACGACACAAGCAACTATTTCAAAAAATTCACCACAATATTTTGGTGCAAAGATGTAAAGGGCTGCAGAGAAAATATTAACCAAAGCACTAGGCCTAATAAAAGTACACGGACCACATGGCCGGCATTGAGCATCTAGCCGGCGTGAACATCCCTGAGGTAGCTACGGCACAGACCCGCATCGTCTTCTTCACTCAGAGGTAGGTATGGTTGAGAAATAGCTGCAGGTATGGATGAGGTCAAACTAGGAACAGAGGCCACACAACATAATGCACTGTCTTTGCATTTCTTGCTTGCAATCAATGTATCTGTACTAATATCACCCAGGGTGTACTCACCAACCCAGCAGTATGATTCATGGTAGATATGATAGTGCTTGCACCGCCTGTAAACCCACTGCACATATTTGTGTCTTCAATGAAGGGATATATGTAGTTCCAAAAGAGATATTTGTTAGTTCAAAGGCCAGTTTTCTGTGTTTCCAATGGACCGCCATCTGTATCTTCGACGGATATTCCTCGCATTCTGCACAAACATCTAAATTTTCTGCACAAACATCTATATAATCCTCCGCACAAAGATCTGAATATTTTCTCTGTGTATACAACTATATTCACCAGTACATCCATATCATCACCAAGCTGTAATGCTTAAACAGAGTTTAGCTGCACAACCACAAAACTTGAAACTGGCCTGTTCTCTGGAGACAAACTAGTTTCCACATTGCTTTGTCTCGACTGATCTCACATACAGCCTGCAGTGTGATAGACTATTTACTTTTGTGGTTGTAAATAAATGGTCTAATTCTTTCTATAGTTCTATAAGTAAGAACGGGTTTTCTACGTCTCCCAGCATGAAATAAAATGCTTTGTAGGTAGGTCTAGCTAAAATATCCACCAACACAGCAACTTACACCAACACTGATATATAAAATATCTCAAAAATATATAAAATATGTTAAAAACACTGGGTGGCTGTGTGAAATTGTGAATCAACTTGACAAGGAACCGAGGCCCTGAGACAGTTGACCAATCGAAAGCCTTGACAGGATGTGATTAGCTTGGCTGCTTGTTGGAACTGTGCAAGCATATCCACGATTCACATAATTATTGTGATTTTCCAATCTGACAATTTACTCGTTCACAACTTTATAAAACACTACACACAGACGTTATATTGTAAAAACGTGAATAAAACTGAACCATCAACTCGTGGTTTCAATAATACTATGAAGAATCGCCAATGCCAGATGGCAATTCCCTGAATTGAAGTCGAGTCGTAATTCATGAACAGTTGGACCAATGTCCTGATAAGACTAGGATTAATGAGGTAAATAAACACTGCAGAGACCTACTGCCTTCGTTAACTCATATTATCAACAGTGTTGAGGTATTTTATAATCAGAAAATATCCCTGTGAAAACCTGGCAGTAGTTTTGCAGCATATTTTATAGCATGTAGTAATTTGTGTTTTTGTGTTCACCATTACACTAAGCTGTGCCTGAAAAGCTGCAGAATATTTGGTAAAAAATCAACAAATTGAGGTATCTTATCACAATATCAAAAACGTAACATCGAACATCAATCCATAATTTGATCTGATGCACTGCAAACTAGTTTCCTCTCTACAGACATCACAATTGAGATATAACATGTCTGCAGAAAACCTGGGAGATCATTCAAGCAACACAATGGGGTAAACCACAATGACGCCCCAACATATACCCATGATAGGGGCACTAAATGATACTCCACAAGACATAACATTAGAGGGTGGGGTGGGGTGGGGTGTTACAACAGTATTAGTAGACCTAAATGCTAACAGGAACAAATTGAGTACTCTTACCTACTTGGGTTAGTGTTTAAACACCTAACTATGCAAAATGCTAGACATGTTTCAAAAAAGCACCACGTGGTAACTTGCTTTTAAATGACATGACAGAGTATATAATCATTTTGCCAGCACCTGCAAGATCCGTGCACAGACTGAACAAGAGCATAGATGTATGACTGAAGTCAATCTCTACAAATGATTAAAACATCCCCAACATGGAGAAAATTATTACAAGTTTGCCATAAAGTCTGTAGAATTACAGCGACAATGAGTGCGATAACAGGGTGACCCTATATAAAATTCATTCTATAATTAAGGAGGTTTATCACTACCCACCCTGGGATGCGGGGACCTCTAACGGACACCCGGCCCAATTCAGACAACCCTACCCTATCAGTCACAAGAACAACCTATGATAGTCTCATTGTAAGCAAACACACACAGTCATTATAACGCCATCAGTAATAATAATGATATCATTGTAACACCTGAGATAATTGCGATGTTCCGCAACTGCATGGTACCTACACTGCCACCAGGCGGAGCCACTACGGACCACAAATAACCCGTCAAATTACACGTGCAATTGTTGAGGAGACGACAGAGCTCCTTACGTGTTTCCTACTGTTCATGCCTGCTGTACAGGAGGTTCACTTTCCAGCTTGGGTATGTCGTAGATCTCTGCATAGAGAGGTGGAAGCTTCAGCTGCAACCAGTGCTGTCGAAACCAGTCGATGAGCTCGTTATGTTTCGCTCCAATCGTGCGTAGTTCTGGCAACTTGGTGAGGAGACCAGCAAAGAGTGTTGTCTCCATCGAATGATTGCGACTGAGCTGTAGTTTGAGGGCCTCGATGAGACTGTCTTGAATCGCTTCCACCGCCTTAGTCTCACTCAGTCCCACGCGATCTACAAGTCAAACATAGCAGCTTCACTGTGTATACAACGTCATAATTAACAGGTTATTTTTGTCAATCTTGAGCTTAAAATATCCATATTAAAATATCCATATTTACCCTATTAACATGCAGGTTATCCTATACACTGGACATTGAGTCTTCAAGTGGAAACTGCAGGCATCTTTTCAGTTGAATGTGGGTCCAATGTGTTGTTGACATACACATCAACTATACACTAATACTAGACAAGTCACAGGTGAGAGTGCACCAACAGAAGACAGCTGGAACCATACACAAGTCATGCTACACAGAGCCAGGCAAATATGAACATTATAGTTCTTGTGGGAAGCCCAAAGGTGCACTTAGAAATGTTTAATCAAATACACATTTCTTGGGTAATACCTCTTACCCGATGAAATGTTTATGACAGATTAGAAAAATAGATCCCAAACTGTTTCTGTGACATGGGAGCTAACAATCCACGGCAGACACTAAGACACTCAGTGATGCCATAAGTCTGTCGGACCTTCAGTCGAAAGATTCCAACCAAAAGATGATTAATTAAAAGCAGTATATTATAAAAGATATTTTATATTGCCTAAGATGATTTTACAATAATATTGAACTGTTTATAGCAAAGAGTACAAATGAGCTTGAGTAAAAGATAGTGTAGATTGCCATAAATCGTAATTTTCAAAGACGATGATAACTGACTGGAACAACTATCTGTTGATCTTGTCAACACCAGCAGAGTGGACCTTAACAGGAATGGAAGTGATAAGATCTAATAAGGATGAGCAGCACTCTTGATAACCCAATGGTTTCTTTATTCATTGACATCTAGAGCCTATCAGTTTGGGTGAAAACCTGATTAAATATTGTTAAATCTCTGTAAGATAATTCACCCCTGCTTTTTTAAGAAACAAGATGGTTGTTTATTTAGTGGCTATGCTGTACACTATTAAAGACATATTTGTGTTACATAAATGTTACAAGTGTAGTTGTAGTAAGTGTTGTACCTGCAGTCACAAGAACTATAGCAGTGAACAGCCCAATCTCAGTGTCGTTGAGAAGTAGCTGGCTGAATGTGTGGGCGAAACTGAACACAATGTCCATCAAGTTACTCTGCAAAATAACATCTTACATCAAACACAATTCTTCCCGGCACTACACAGCAACACAACACACTCAAACATTAGGTGTGTATTTGATTGTGTCAGTAGTACTAAATACTATTCTAGTCAAAATTAGCTGGCTTCAGATTATGGTATACCACAGTATTTGCTTGCATGCATACACATACACGCACGCACGCACGCACGCACGCACGCACGCACGCACGCACGCAAACATATTATATATACATATATTATATGAAGGCTCCATCTACACAATTATGTTCCAGCATACACAATAACTGTAAATGCTGTTTTTAAGCTGTTATGTGAGTATACATGTACTGGCGCATACTGACTACACATGTTAATGTTACAAGTTATATAAATTGGTAGAAATAAACTTACACACAGAGAAGTAGGTTTTGAAATTTATTTGTTCCTGGGACAAGTCAATTGTTGCAGGGACAATTGAAGTAGATAATTTGATTAATTTCGAGCCCTGTATATAAAAACATGACTAACTAGACAACTCCTGCAGGCATTATACGCACACGTGCGCACACACACACACACGCACACACTTAGCAACTATTTAATTTAGAATTATAGCTGTCTGTAGAGAGCTGTCCAAAACATTTGAACTGTCAAATTTTGGATCCTGCATAAAGAACTGTTTGGAATGTAAACGTGCCGTGGCCTCAAGATACTCATATACAAAATGTATACCAGCTCAGATAGTTTCCCAGAATCCCACCGCAAGTACTGTGGCCGTTTCCATATTAACGCATAATTGCGTGCAATCAACAAAGACTCATAGACTTTAGGGATGGCTAATTTGGCAGAGAGCTATTGTTTGATGTCCCAGACACAATGGCCACTTGCCAAATGACTGTGGCTAAACTGAAGGTGAACACAGTAGAACACTTCCTTCACTCTGGACATTTCCACCCTTCTGATACACGGCAGAGCTACTAGAAGATGGTGCATGGGTGGACTTGTGAAAACAACCAGTTTGCTATCGAGGTAGCTGATCCAGGTTAACTCAGAAGTTCAAAGGTACAAAGTTATTTAGGGAGGGAGGGAGGCGGTCAGGGGGAGGGGAAGGGAGTGAGGGAGTGGGTCAGCGGGAGGGGGAAGGGAGTGAGGAGTGGGTCAGGGGGGGGGAGGGGAGTGTGGGAGTGGGTCAGGGGGAGGGGGAAGGGAGTGAGGGAGTGGGTCAGGGGAGGGGAAGGGAGTGAGGGAGGGGTCAGGGGAGGGGAAGGGAGGGAGGGAGGGAGGGAGGGAGGGAGGGAGGGAGGGAGGGAGGGAGGGAGGAGGGAGGGAGGAGGGAGGGAGGGAGGGAGGGGAGGGAGGGAGGAGGGAGGGAGGGAGGGAGGGAGGGACAAGCTGGCAGTGACAAGTGACACTCACAGAGTACACGAGGTCAAGCTGTTTCTTCTGCACAATGCTGCCGTCGTCAAAGGTGACAGTGAGGTCCGAGTGGTCAAACATATGTGTCATCCGAGTAAGCCAGATCTCAAAGAAGCCTGACTTGATTAGGATCAACTGGTCATCCTGGCTGAGATCATGGAAACCTGGAGCAAATCACCAACATGAGTCATGTGGTTGTCACATGACCATCACATGTAGTTAGAGTTAAAATTGTGGTGTGCCCAATACAGAATGAGGTAAATTTAATAGGATTATCCATTTAAAAAAAATGTAACATCTACACCATAAACCCTATTTTGGTCCTAAAATAATGAACTTCAAAACACATACATTTGCACAATAATTATTAATTAATATTTGTGTTGAATCGTAGATAAGTGTATAATAAGTATTAAACTTCAGCACACACCTTTTCCAACACTAGAAGTTATTTCTGTTGTTAAATTTAAGCAGCTTTTAAAACGAACGAGGACACTATTTTCCAGAGACAACAGAGAAATGTTTTCAGTGGTGAATGTTGGGGTGAACTATTTTTAAACCAATTCATAAGCTCCCAAGAATGTTGGTGTAGACCATGTTAAAATGAATTTGGGTTTATCAACTCCTAAGAATGTTGGTACAGACCATGTTAAAATGAATTTGGGTTTATCAACTCCTAAGCATGTTGGTACAGACCATGTTAAAATAAATTTGGGTTTGTAAACTCCTAAGAATGTTTGTGAAACATTCATCAGGGATTTCATTCTAAAGAGTAAAATGAGCCTATAAAAATGGTCATCAGGAGTATTGTTCTAAAGGTTAAAAAGCCTCCTTGTGACACAGTCAGCAGGAGTGACTGTAGATGGAGACACGTGTCTTGTGCTGTGACACAGTCAGCAGGAGTGACTGTAGATGGAGACACGTGTCTTGTGCTGTGACACAGTCAGCAGGAGTGACTGTAGATGGAGACACGTGTCTTGTGCTGTGACACAGTCAGCAGGAGTGACTGTAGATGGAGACACGTGTTTTGTGCTGTGACACAGTCAGCAGGAGTGACTGTAGATGGAGACACGTGTCTTGTGCTGTGACACAGTCAGCAGGAGTGACTGTAGATGGAGACACGTGTCTTGTGCTGTGACACAGTCAGCAGGAGTGACTGTAGATGGAGACACGTGTCTTGTGCTGTGACACAGTCAGCAGGAGTGACTGTAGATAGAGACATGTGTCTCGTGCTGTGACACTCACCTGGCACCCGCTTCGCAAACTCGACCACACTCTGTATGCTGGGTGTGACGAGACTGGCGAGATTCTGGAACATATAGCAGCGGTCTGTGTCCGCCATCACCTGAGACAGTCCCGCCCCTTGTCCCTGCGTCTCAGTCTTCATTGCCTGCCAACAGATGGAGCCACCACAGCATTAACATAACACCACTGGCTGGTGAAAGTGTGGTGTTGTGGTCTGAGTGAGATGTTGTGGTCTGGGTGAGATGTGGTCTGGGTGAGATGTTGTGGTCTGGGTGAGATGTTGTGGTCTGGTGAGATGTTGTGGTCTGAGTGAGATGTTGTGGTCTGGGTGAGATGTTGTGGTCTGGGTGAGATGTTGTGGTCTGGGATGTGGCTAGTGAGATGTTGTGGTCTGAGTGAGATGTTGTGGTCTGGGTGAGATGTTGTGGTCTGGGTGAGATGTTGTGGTCTGAGTGAGATGTTGTGGTCTGAGTGAGATGTTGTGGTCTGAGTGAGATGTTGTGGTCTGGGTGAGATGTTGTGGTCTGGTGAGATGTTGTGGTCTGGGTGAGATGTTGTGGACTGAGTGAGATGTTGTGGTCTGAGTGAGATGTTGTGGTCTGAGTGAGATGTTGTGGTCTGGGTGAGATGTTGTGGTCTGAGTGAGATGTTGTGGTCTAGGTGAGATGTTGTGGTCTGGGTGAGATGTTGTGGTCTGAGTGAGATGTTGTGGTCTGAGTGAGATGTTGTGGTCTGGGTGAGATGTTGTGGTCTGAGTGAGATGTTGTGGTCTGGTGAGATGTTGTGGTCTGGGTGAGATGTTGTGGTCTGGGTGAGATGTTGTGGCTGGTGAGATGTTGTGGACTGAGTGAGATGTTGTGGTCTGAGTGAGATGTTGTGGTCTGAGTGAGATGTTGTGGTCTGAGTGAGATGTTGTGGTCTGAGTGAGATGTTGTGGACTGAGTGAGATGTTGTGGACTGAGTGAGATGTTGTGGTCTGGTGAGATGTTGTGGTCTGGTGAGATGTTGTGGTCTGAGTGAGATGTTGTGGTCTGGGTGAGATGTTGTGGTCTGGGTGAGATGTTGTGGTCTGGGTGAGATGTTGTGGTCTGAGTGAGATGTTGTGGTCTGGGTGAGATGTTGTGGTCTGAGTGAGATGTTGTGGTCTGGGGTGAGATGTTGTGGTCTGAGTGAGATGTTGTGGTCTGAGTGAGATGTTGTGGTCTGAGTGAGATGTTGTGGTCTGAGTGAGATGTTGTGGTCTGGGTGAGATGTATGTTGGTCTGGTGAGATGTTGTGGTCTGAGTGAGATGTTGTGGTCTGAGTGAGATGTTGTGGTCTGAGTGAGATGTTGTGGTCTGAGTGAGATGTTGTGGTCTGGGTGAGATGTTGTGGTCTGAGTGAGATGTTGTGGTCTGAGTGAGATGTTGTGGTCTGAGTGAGATGTTGTGGTCTGAGTGAGATGTTGTGGTCTGAGTGAGATGTTGTGGTCTGAGTGAGATGTTGTGGTCTGGGTGAGATGTTGTGGTCTGAGTGAGATGTTGTGGTCTGAGTGAGATGTTGTGGTCTGAGTGAGATGTTGTGGTCTGAGTGAGATGTTGTGGTCTGAGTGAGATGTTGTGGTCTGAGTGAGATGTTGTGGTCTGGTGAGATGTTGTGGTCTGAGTGAGATGTTGTGGTCTGAGTGAGATGTTGTGGTCTGAGTGAGATGTTGTGGTCTGAGTGAGATGTTGTGGACTGAGTGAGATGTTGTGGTCTGAGTGAGATGTTGTGGTCTGAGTGAGATGTTGTGGTCTGAGTGAGATGTTGTGGTCTGAGTGAGATGTTGTGGACTGAGTGAGATGTTGTGGTCTGAGTGAGATGTTGTGGACTGAGTGAGATGTTGTGGTCTGAGTGAGATGTTGTGGACTGAGTGAGATGTTGTGGTCTGGTGAGATGTTGTGGACTGAGTGAGATGTTGTGGTCTGGTGAGATGTGTGGCTGAGTGAGATGTTGTGGCTGAGTGAGATGTTGTGGACTGAGTGAGATGTTGTGGACTGAGTGAGATGTTGTGGTCTGGTGAGATGTTGTGGCTGAGTGAGATGTTGTGGACTGAGTGAGATGTTGTGGACTGAGTGAGATGTTGTGGACTGAGTGAGATGTTGTGGACTGAGTGAGATGTTGTGGTCTGAGTGAGATGTTGTGGTCTGAGTGAGATGTCGTAGTCTGAGTGAGAGTTGTGTCTGAGTGAGAGTCTGAGTGAGATGTCGTGGCTGAGTGAGATGTTCTGGACTGAGTGAGATATTGTGGTCTGAGTGAGATGTTCGTGTCTGAGTGAGATGCGTGGTACTGAGTGAGATGTTGTGTCTGAGTAGATGTTGGGCTGAGGAGATTGGGCTGAGTAGTGTGTGGTCTGAGTGAGATTATGTGAACTGAGTGAGATGTCGTGGTCTGAGTGAGATGTCTGTGGACTGAGTGAGATGTTCGTGGTCTGAGTGAGATGTTGGCGAGTGAGATGTTGGTCTGAGTGAGATGTTGTGGTCTGAGTGAGATGTTCGTGGTCTGAGTGAGATGTCGTGGACTGAGTGAGATGTCGTGGTCTGAGTGAGATGTCGTGGTCTGAGTGAGATGTCGTGGACTGAGTGAGATGTCGTGGACTGAGTGAGATGTTGTGGTCTGGTGAGATGTTGTGGACTGGGTGAGATGTTGTGGACTTGGAGTGGAGATGTAGTGGACTGAGTGAGATGTTGTGGACTGAGGGGAGATGTTGTGGACTGAGTGAGATGTTGTGGACTGAGTGAGATGTGTGGACTGAGTGAGATGTTGTGGACTGAGTGAGATGTTGTGGCTGGTGAGATGTTGTGGACTGAGTGAGATGTTGTGGACTGAGTGAGATGTTGTGGACTGAGTGAGATGTTGTGGACTGAGTGAGATGTTGTGGACTGAGTGAGATGTTGTGGACTGAGTGAGATGTTGTGGACTGAGTGAGATGCTGTGGACTGAGTGAGATGCTGTGGACTGAGTGAGATGTGTGGACTGAGTGAGATGTTGTGGACTGAGTGAGATGTTGTGGACTGAGTGAGATGTTGTGGACTGAGTGAGATGTTGTGGACTGAGTGAGATGTTGTGGACTGAGTGAGATGTTGTGGACTGAGTGAGATGTTGTGGACTGAGTGAGATGTTGTGGACTGAGTGAGATGTTGTGGACTGAGTGAGATGTTGTGGACTGAGTGAGATGTTACTTAAGTCTCAGCTGAGTAGTTATGATTTTTAAATAATCAAATTAACCACTATGACAACTATTATTCTACATCATTCTCATTAATACCATGTCGTCAAGATAATAAATTAAAAACAATTAATATACACAACCATACAAGGTAAATGAAATAATGTTGGTGTCCACTCAAATATTCTGAACACACACGAACAAACAAAGAGAAGCTAAAAGTGTGTATGGTATGTATGAGATTTAACATATGCAACCACGTAAAGTCAACACAATAAGGCGGGTATACATGAACAATCATACAAAATCAATGGAATAAGGCGAGTTTATACAAGAGGTAAAACACAACTACACAAAGTCAACAAACTAAAGTGTGTATGGAAAAATCACTATGTATGAGAGATTTTGGCACACACAATTATACAGTCAACCAAATAAGGTGTGTACCAGGCCTGGGACTGAGTACATGTTCATGAGTATGAGTACATTGATGGTGGTTGAGTACAAGTATGATTACAAGTACCGTGCTAAAAGCTGAGTACGAGTAGTTGAGTACAAGTATATTTTATGAGTACAAGTAAAAAAATTAAAGATATTAAATAATGATATATTTAAAAATTGAGTGGTTAAAACAGATTAGACAGTATAAGAGATTTAAACAGATGCAACCACAGAAAGTCTACAATCTGAAATGTTAACAAACACAACCAGACAAATCAAGTAAAACGTTACAGGAACAGCATGAGGTTTGTACGTACGAGAGACTTTGGCACCCGGGTGAGAGTCCTGAGTTTCTCTGCCGTCACACAGTTGGTCTGGTGTGCCTGGGAGACAGCCAGGATGATGTCATAGATGGCGAGTTGTTGACTCTCGGCCATGGGTGGGTCTGTCTCCCCCGTGGTGCTCACCCGCTGCTCATCCAGACTACGCGACCGCTTCGGAACGCGGCCATATCTTACTGCTGGAGAGACACGACGAAACCTCTTAACTGTAGTCTCTGCTGGTCTGTTCCCACTTTTCTCCAACGTAAGCCTGCTGGCGTGTGCTACACCACGAGCAAAATTTAATATGACTGATTTTTTATTAATACTTATTTTGTTTTAATAAGTGTTTAAATTAAATTGTAACACTTGTAAATACCAATTCTGAAATACATACATACATACATTATAACAATTAATGACAGCATGTTGGTTATTGATAGTAAGTAGATAACAAGGTTGATATGAAAATGTGTTGTATTTTCATCACACCTCTACTACATACCCGTCTATTTAGTCATTCTTACTATATAGCATTTTTAGAAAAAATTGCATTAATTGATTAGTTCTCAAAATGTCTACCACTGACAATTTTTATTTTATTTTCATTTTATATACAACCACATAGTAATCATTAAAAATAAATACAACTTGCAATTGTCAATATTGCATAGTACAGGTATCCTACATATTTTAGTCAAAAGACTATATATGAGGACCAAGTTCACCTGACATAAGCCAATTAGACATTATATTTAATAATAACATATCTACTACAGGGTATGTAGAAACAAGTTAGCCATGCTAGTAACGATGACTTCCAATATGTCCAACAAATGGGAAACACCTCAGACAAATTGCACTTTATAAGTTATACAACAACATGTATGCATCTGTCCTACAGCAGCACTGCATGCCTGAACAAGAACACTGAAAGCTCCAGGCTCCACACACAGTAAACATTGTCTGCCCTGGGGTGTCAGCTCAGTGAGCTGTTGACTGTCAAGTGATGTCACTGTAGTAGACAGTAGTACTAAACGCCATCCTTATACCACAGGTGGAACAGCATTTGGTTGTATGAATTGTGTCTTGCCATTACAGCTACTTGCCGTTATAGCTACTTTTTATTCCTGTCATAGCGCAGGAAGGGGTGGGGGAGCATTAACTAGTTCAGTTTTGATGTGTGATTAAAGACCATGGAACAATTACTGGAAGGTTTTGGATAAGTTAACTGGTACTTAAATGCTGACACCATAAACACAGCATGAAGCTCGAACACAAGACCAATATGGGTGAATACAACCCCCCCATTAGACACTGTGTGTTCACTCAATCATTACCCAGTACACAGGTCCTTCAACCCCAGCCCAGACACACTCACAAAGACAGACAGAAACAGGTGAAACAGACAGACAGATGACAAGATAAGGGGGCTTTGCAAAAGTTCACAAATTCCACAAAAACAAATTTTTATCATTTTGTGCAGGTGGGTGGGTGGTGGTTGGTCAGGCTGACGGATAAAACTATTATACCCTGAGCCACACTTCAGGCTAACCATCAGAAATGGGGAAATGCAGGGTTGATGCCAAAAGTTGGAAGGCTCATTGTGCAAGGTAATATATGAATTCAATGAGAATTTTTCAAGCTGGGGTGCATCTATCATAATTTTCCATGCATAATGCATGGAAAATTATGATAGACGCTTTTGGAAGTCATTCTGGATCACACTGGTGGGTGTGGATAGTGGCTTAGATCAATTCTAAAATAATTTCATGTAGTTTGTGAAGATACGAGATGACCCCTAAACGAAGGTGTGAACCTACAGTCACGGGACATGCCGACGGCGAGACACTTCTTGAAGCGGCAGTACTGGCAGCGGTTGCGGTTGAGGCGGATCACCATACACTTGCCGTCTCGCAAGCACCGGTACTCTATCTGCTTCTGGATACTGCGGCGGAAGAAACCCTGGTGGCATACAACATAACTATTAGTGCAGCCAGCACAACACACAATGTGTAACTGACAGACCTGTCGCAATGTGTAACTGACAGACCTGTCGCAATGTGTAACTGACAGACCTGTCGCAATGTGTAACTGACAGACACGTCGCAATGTGTAACTGACAGACCCGTCGCAATGTGTAACTGACAGACCCGTCGCAATGTGTAACTGACAGACCTGTCGCAATGTGTAACTGACAGACCTGTCGCAATGTGTAACTGACAGACCTGTCGCAATGTGTAACTGACAGACCTGTCGCAATGTGTAACTGACAGACCTGTAACTGACAGACCTATCGCAATGTGTAACTGACAGACCTGTAACTGACAGACCTGTCGCAATGTGTAACTGACAGACCTGTCGCAATGCGTAACTGACAGACCTATCACAATGCGTAACTGACAGACCTGTCGCAATGTATAATTGACAGACCTGTCGCAATGTGTAACTGACAGACCTGTCGCAATGCATAACTGACAGACCTGTCGCAATGCATAACTGACAGACCTGTCGCAATGTGTAATTGACAGACCTGTCGCAATGTGTAACTGACAGACCTATCGCAATGTGTAATTGACAGACCTGTCGCAATGCGTAACTGACAGACCTATCGCAATGCATAACTGACAGACCTGTCGCAATGTATAATTGACAGACCTGTCGCAATGCGTAACTGACAGACCTGTCACAATGTGTAATTGACAGACCTGTCGCAATGTGTAACTGACAGACCTGTCGCAATGTGTAACTGACAGACCTGTCGCAATGTGTAAATGACAGACCTTTCGCAATGTGTAATTGACAGACCTGTCGCAATGCGTAACTGACAGACCTGTCGCAATGTATAATTGACAGACCTGTCGCAATGTGTAACTGACAGACCTGTCGCAATGCGTAACTGACATACCTGTCGCAATGTGTAACTGACAGACCTGTCGCAATGTGTAACTGACAGACCTGTCGCAATGTGTAACTGACAGACCTGTCGCAATGTGGCTTAGATTAATTCTAAAAGTGATTTTGTGTAGTTTGTGAAGATACGAGACGACCCCTAAATGAAGGTGTGAACCTACAGTCACGGGACAACCAGTCACAATGTGAAACTGACAGACCTGTCACCATGCGTAACTGACAGACCTGTCACAATGTGTAACTGACAGACCTGTCACTGTTATCATGATACCAGTGTCATCTGCAAGTTAATCTGCTTCAGAGATACGGGTGGCTCAATCAAACCATCCAAAGAAATGAAGTTTTGAGATTGCAAATTCTGTTTTTAATAAGAAGACATCCAATTATTTTAATCTGGATTAACAGGAATTCACTGTACACAGCAACTTCCACACTTGATTTCTAGGAATCAGTAATGTATGATAGATAAAAAAAGAGAGCAGGATGTGGACAGGGCCAGTTTGTCCTGTCCTGTCCTGTCCTGTCCTGTCCTGTCCTGTCCTGTCCTGTCCTGTCTGTACTGTACTGTACTGTACTGTACTGTACTCCAGTCACTGCTTCATCCCGGTGCAACTACTTAGAAATGTGCACTCAAGGACAAACAGTCAACACTCTTGTCGGAGCCCTCTGAGAGCAGTGCACCCCTTCCCCGTGTTGAGAGGGGAGCCAGAAGACTATAAAACAGTACACAGTCCACTTGATCATTGAGCAGTGGTGATGGCATTATAGCCACTGATGTCAATAACAACAACGTTATAAATTACTGACAAACATGTGCACTTCAACCATTGTACTGGTGCTGATAAACTACAAGACATAAACAATGCCACTGTTTTGCTTTCAAAAGATTAAACAGTTCGTAATTGTGTGTGTGTGTGTGTGTGTGTGCATGCGTGCGTGCGTGCGTGCATGCATGCATGCGTGCGTGTATATATATATATATAATTATTAGCCTAAAGAGAGCATAGGTCAACCACTTCATTTATATATACATATATATATCTCTTAAAATAATATACATATCGTCAGTAAAATTCTGCTGTTATTTCTCACATCATATACAATAAACATCAGCCACTAGCAACCAAAACTGTGAATTACATCTTTAAACTGACTGCCAGTGCCACATGCAATGAATGGCTCATCTTTGTGAATGTGAGTCATGGTCTGGCATGATGCCTCAGTGAACTTGCAAAAAATTTATCTTTGTAGACGCAAGGAAACAAGAACCAACATCTACAGGTGTGCGGCCAGGCGTGACCAGGCTCACTGGGTGGGGTAGGGTGACATTACTTCTAAGACGTCTACTCCGAAATGTAAAAAGTAACAAAGAAATTCAGCTGACAACTGTTTTTAACTACTGTGTTGTGAAGGTCAGCTCAACCTTCAATTTCTTTCCAAAACAGAAATGTGGTTGCTGCCGTCATGCATCTCAAGTCACATCTATGAAGACCAACCATAATGCAGTAAACTATTGTATGTTGAAGTCTGCTTACCTTGCATCCTTCACAGGACGTCACGCCGTAGTGATAGCCTGATGCCTTGTCTCCACACACCTTACACGCAGCGAATGTCTGCCGCGTGCTGTTTGAGTCCGCAGCTGCCGCCGCAACGCTCGAGTCTACAAACCATGTCACATGATTCATTTCATGACAATCTCACCACTGTCTCACTCTATCTACCTGGTAACTACACAATCTCACACTGTCTGAATCTATCTACCTACACAATCTCACACTGTCTGAATCTACCTACCTACACAATCTCACACTGTCTGAATCTACCTACCTACACAATCTCACACTGTCTGAATCTATCTACCTACACAATCTCACACTGTCTGAATCTATCTACCTACACAATCTCACACTGTCTGAATCTACCTACCTACACAATCTCACACTGTCTGAATCTATCTACCTACACAATCTCACACTGTCTGAATCTACCTACCTACACAATCTCACACTGTCTGAATCTACCTACCTACACAATCTCACACTGTCTGAATCTATCTACCTACACAATCTCACACTGTCTGAATCTATCTACCTACACAATCTCACACTGTCTGAATCTACCTACCTACACAATCTCACACTGTCTGAATCTATCTACCTACACAATCTCACACTGTCTGAATCTATCTACCTACACAATCTCGCACTGTCTGAATCTATCTACCTACACAATCTCACACTGTCTGAATCTACCTACCTACACAATCTCACACTGTCTGAATCTACCTACCTACACAATCTCACACTGTCTGAATCTACCTACCTACACAATCTCACACTGTCTGAATCTACCTACCTACACAATCTCACACTGTCTGAATCTATCTACCTACACAATCTCACACTGTCTGAATCTATCTACCTACACAATCTCGCACTGTCTGAATCTATCTACCTACACAATCTCACACTGTCTGAATCTACCTACCTACACAATCTCACACTGTCTGAATCTACCTACCTACACAATCTCACACTGTCTGAATCTACCTACCTACACAATCTCACACTGTCTGAATCTACCTACCTACACAATCTCACACTGTCTGAATCTACCTACCTACACAATCTCACACTGTCTGAATCTACCTACCTACACAATCTCACACTGTCTGAATCTACCTACCTACACAATCTCACACTGTCTGAATCTACCTACCTACACAATCTCACACTGTCTGAATCTACCTAACTACACAATCTCACACTGTCTGAATCTACCTACCTACACAATCTCACACTGTCTGAATCTATCTACCTACACAATCTCACACTGTCTGAATCTATCTACCTTCATAACCACACACTGTCTGAATCTACCTACCTACACAATCTCACACTGTCTCACTCTACCTACCTACACAATCTCACA
Organism: Ridgeia piscesae; assembly: GCA_025642075.2. NCBI lineage: Eukaryota > Metazoa > Annelida > Polychaeta > Sabellida > Siboglinidae > Ridgeia > Ridgeia piscesae. Next base: position 324,040 of record JAODUO010000869.1, on the reverse strand, counting down.
CTGTCTGAATCTACCTACCTACACAATCTCACACTGTCTCATCTACCTACCTACACAATCTCACACTGTCTGAATCTACCTACCTACACAATCTCACACTGTCTGAATCTACCTACCTACACAATCTCACACTGTCTGAATCTACCTACCTACACAATCTCACACTGTCTGAATCTACCTACCTACACAATCTCACACTGTCTGAATCTACCTACCTACACAATCTCACACTGTCTGAATCTATCTACCTACACAATCTCACACTGTCTGAATCTATCTACCTACACAATCTCACACTGTCTGAATCTATCTACCTACACAATCTCACACTGTCTGAATCTACCTACCTACACAATCTCACACTGTCTGAATCTATCTACCTACACAATCTCACACTGTCTGAATCTATCTACCTACACAATCTCACACTGTCTGAATCTATCTACCTACACAATCTCACACTGTCTGAATCTATCTACCTACACAATCTCACACTGTCTGAATCTATCTACCTACACAATCTCACACTGTCTGAATCTATCTACCTACACAATCTCACACTGTCTGAATCTACCTACCTACACAATCTCACACTGTCTGAATCTACCTACCTACACAATCTCACACTGTCTGAATCTATCTACCTACACAATCTCACACTGTCTGAATCTATCTACCTACACAATCTCACACTGTCTGAATCTACATACCTACACAATCTCACACTGTCTCACTCTACCTACCTACACAATCTCACACTGTCTGAATCTACCTACCTACACAATCTCACACTGTCTGAATCTATCTACCTACACAATCTCACACTGTCTGAATCTACCTACCTACACAATCTCACACTGTCTGAATCTATCTACCTACACAATCTCACACTGTCTGAATCTATCTACCTACACAATCTCACACTGTCTGAATCTACCTACCTACACAATCTCACACTGTCTGAATCTACCTACCTACACAATCTCACACTGTCTGAATCTACCTACCTACACAATCTCACACTGTCTGAATCTACCTACCTACACAATCTCACACTGTCTGAATCTACCTCTCATGCTCTCACACAATCGTACACAATCTGAATCTTCTTGTCTCACTCTTAGTCCTTGCAGTTTGAGAGATTAACACATCAGCTGAATACATCCTCACAAGCAGGGAAGTGAGCAGAGTTGAACTATACAATTCTACCAGTTGACTTTGCCATTCATTACTGCATCAGCCATAGGAACAGTGCAAATAATCGCTCCAATTTAAAGATGGATACACAACTGGTGGGAATCCCAATATAACGCGTCCTAAACATTGTGTGGCTGAAATCACCCAACATTATATCACATGAACGCAGGCCGACCACACGCATCATGGGCGATTTCATTAGCTGATGTTAAAGGAAGAGTTTTTCCAAGCGATGTGCCACGGGTAGTGAATGCTGATACTGACATAATCAGCCACAGTGACCCCTGACACGTGAGGATGGCTAAATAGCAAAGCAGCAGTCAAGGATCCGTGCTGTACATGACCCAAAAGCAAACTATCATCAGTAAACACAATATGAAATTCTACTCTTATCAATGTTTTTGTTAATGGATTGAAGAACAATTTCTTCTTAGATTCCCAATCAAATGTTAAATACTGTAAACATCATGGGCAAATTAAACATCTTAAGTACTGTCCATGCCCATGCCAATCTCCATGGTATCAGTTTCCCATGGTGATTATTATGAACAGGTGCATAATTAAATTATTTCCTATGTGTTATGTCTATATTAACTGCCAGTAATGGTTGACATTAGTGAAGTACAGTGACAACAATCAAACTCGCTAGTGTGGCGGCCCACACATCCACTACAATCTACCATCGAATCAAACTCATCAAACCTAGTAGTAATAACATCTAAGCAGTGAGATATGCAGAGATTTGTAGGATATCTCCAAATACCTAGTTGTGATTCAGTGACAACCTGTAATGAGTTTACACCACTTGTTTACTACACGACTCTATTGATTTGCCGTTGTTGCTTTTGTTTCCTCTACATCACTCGCTCCCACATCAATAGTGGATCTCAGTGAATGTCATCAACAGTTTGTTACACTGTATCCACCAAGTGGACTCAACCAGGCACTGCCATGTTACACACTCTATCCACCAAGTGGACTTATCCACCAAGTGGACTCAACCAGACACTGTCATGTTACACACTCTATCCACCAAGTGGACTCAACCAGGCACTGTCATGTTACACTCTATCCACCAAGTGGACTCAACCAGGCACTGTCATGTTACACACTCTATCCACCAAGTGGACTCAACCAGGCACTGTCATGTTACACACTCTATCCACCAAGTGGACTCAACCAGGCACTGTCATGTTACACACTCTATCCACCAAGTGGACTCAACCAGACACTGTCATGTTACACTCTATCCACCAAGTGGACTCAACCAGGCACTGTCATGTTACACACTCTATCCACCAAGTGGACTCAACCAGGCACTGTCATGTTACACACTCTATCCACCAAGTGGACTCAACCAGGCACTGCCATGTTACACACTCTATCCACCAAGTGGACTCAACCAGGCACTGTCATGTTACACTCTATCCACCAAGTGGACTCAACCAGGCACTGTCATGTTACACACTCTATCCACCAAGTGGACTCAACCAGGCACTGTCATGTTACACACTCTATCCACCAAGTGGACTCAACCAGACACTGTCATGTTACACATCTATCCACCAAGTGGACTCAACCAGGCACTGTCATGTTACACACTCTATCCACCAAGTGGACTCAACCAGGCACTGTCATGTTACACACTCTATCCACCAAGTGGACTCAACCAGGCACTGTCATGTTACACACTCTATCCACCAAGTGGACTCAACCAGGCACTGTCATGTTACACACTCTATCCACCAAGTGGACTCAACCAGGCACTGCATGTTACACACTCTATCCACCAAGTGGACTCAACCAGGCACTGCCATGTTACACACTCTATCCACCAAGTGGACTCAACCAGGCACTGCCATGTTACACACTCTATCCACCAAGTGGACTCAACCAGGCACTGTCATGTTACACACTCTATCCACCAAGTGGACTCAACCAGGCACTGTCATGTTACACACTCTATCCACCAAGTGGACTCAACCAGGCACTGCCATGTTACACACTCTATCCACCAAGTGGACTCAACCAGGCACTGCCATGTTACACACTCTATCCACCAAGTGGACTCAACCAGGCACTGCCATGTTACACACTCTATCCACCAAGTGGACTCAACCAGGCACTGCCATGTTACACACTCTATCCACCAAGTGGACTCAACCAGGCACTGTCATGTTACACACTCTATCCACCAAGTGGACTCAACCAGGCACTGCCATGTTACACACTCTATCCACCAAGTGGACTCAACCAGGCACTGCCATGTTACACACTCTATCCACCAAGTGGACTCAACCAGGCACTGCCATGTTACACACTCTATCCACCAAGTGGACTCAACCAGGCACTGTCCATGTTACACACTCTATCCACCAAGTGGACTCAACCAGGCACTGTCATGTTACACACTCTATCCACCAAGTGGACTCAACCAGGCACTGTCATGTTACACACTCTATCCACCAAGTGGACTCAACCAGGCACTGTCATGTTACACACTCTATCCACCAAGTGGACTCAACCAGGCACTGTCATGTTACACACTCTATCCACCAAGTGGACTCAACCAGGCACTGTCATGTTACACACTCTATCCACCAAGTGGACTCAACCAGGCACTGTCATGTTCACACTCTATCCACCAAGTGGACTCAACCAGGCACTGTCATGTTACACACTCTATCCACCAAGTGGACTCAACCAGGCACTGTCATGTTACACACTCTATCCACCAAGTGGACTCAACCAGGCACTGTCAAATGTTACACACTCTATCCACCAAGTGAACTCAACCAGGCACTGCACAATGTTACACACTCTATCCACCAAGTGGACTCAACCAGGCACTGCCATGTTACACACTCTATCCACCAAGTGGACTCAACCAGGCACTGCACAATGTTACACACTCTATCCACCAAGTGGACTCAACCAGGCACTGTCCATGTTACACACTCTATCCACCAAGTGGACTCAACCAGGCACTGTCACAATGTTACACACTCTATCCACCAAGTGGACTCAACCAGGCACTGCCATGTTACACTCTATCCCAAGTGACTCAACCAGGGCTGCCATGTTAACACTTATCCACCAAGTGGACTCAACCAGGCAATGCTCATGTTGAACACTCTATCCACCAAGTGGAATCAACCAGCACGTCACAATGTTACACACTCTATCCACCAAGTGAACTCAACCAGGCACTGTCACATGTTACACACTCTATCCACCAAGTGGACTCAACCAGGCACTGTCATGTTACACACTCTATCCACCAAGTGGACTCAACCAGGCACTGTCATGTTACACACTCTATCCACCAAGTGGACTCAACCAGGCACTGTCATGTTACACACTCTATCCACCAAGTGGACTCAACCAGGCACTGTCATGTTACACACTCTATCCACCAAGTGGACTCAACCAGGCACTGTCACAATGTTACACACTCTATCCACCAAGTGAACTCAACCAGGCACTGTCACAATGTTACACACTCTATCCACCAAGTGGACTCAACCAGGCACTGTCACAATGTTACACACTCTATCCACCAAGTGAACTCAACCAGGCACTGTCACAATGTTACACACTCTATCCACCAAGTGAACTCAACCAGGCACTGTCACAATGTTACACACTCTATCCACCAAGTGAACTCAACCAGGCACTGTCACAATGTTACACACTCTATCCACCAAGTGGACTCAACCAGGCACTGTCACAATGTTACACACTCTATCCACCAAGTGAACTCAACCAGGCACTGTCACAATGTTACACACTCTATCCACCAAGTGAACTCAACCAGGCACTGCCATGTTACACACTCTATCCACCAAGTGGACTCAACCAGGCACTGTCACAATGTTACACACTCTATCCACCAAGTGAACTCAACCAGGCACTGTCACAATGTTACACACTCTATCCACCAAGTGGACTCAACCAGGCACTGTCACAATGTTACACACTCTATCCACCAAGTGGACTCAACCAGGCACTGTCACAATGTTACTGCTTCACCAACTGATACAGGGTGTGGTATTTCATAATCGTGTGTGCAATACAAACTGTGCAATAGCTGCAGTATGAGACTGATTTCATAATCAAACATGTGGAATCATGACCGCAGTCAAAACTACTTTGTTACTAAAGTTAATGATTCCAGTCAAAATGTAATTGCTCTTAAACTGACATAAAGCCCACTGCTACACACTAGTCGCCGTAAAAACAGCCAGCCGACTGCAGTCGGTTGGGGTGGGCGCAATTTTAGGTCGACGATCGAGCTTATAGAACCAACTAACGTGGATTCGATTGTTGAATCAGCGGTCAGCGCAAATCCTCAAATGTTTACAAAACTTACATTCAGCATAACTTAAAATTTATATAAAAGTTGCACCTGAATACATGAATACTTTTTTTATGCACAATCTGCATGGAAGTGAACTTTGTGAGCAAATTCAATTATTTTACTTGGGTCAGAAGCTGGATGAAGGAATCAGTTCAAGATTAAGTATGGTATACTGACTGGTCTGACTTAAAAATACCTGTTTCAAAACAGAACAAAACTACTGATGCACAGAACATACAACATGACATACAGGACTGACCAACAATTTTATTGTGTTTGATCTAAAACATAATTAATGTAAATGGCAGTGTTACTTAACATACGTCAATGTCCACATCAGACATGATACTGATAAGCATCTCCACCTGAAGACAATGATTACAAAAGGTGTTTATTTTAGCCAAAGTAATTCACTGTCTTATCAGAGATCAGCATGCTCACCACTGACACAGTCCCTAAGGGCATTCTGCAATGGATCTGTCTACAAAGAACTTGACTATGCAAGGCTTAGATCAGCTTACATCCGATTCATCCGCCTAGCCAGGTGCAACAATGATCTACCTACAGGCACAGATTACAGCTAATCACAGTCTTTCTAGTCTGGGCAGTAATGCACACGCACTGGCTTATCAACCAGCTGCAACGCATGCATGTAGTGTGCATGCCACATATGCACATTCACAAAGATGATTTGCACTTTCAGTGACCTCGTTCTATTCATAACTAACTGTTGTGTGCAAAAGAAGAAGAAAACAAATGGTGTTGGCCAAGAGCTAAACCAACAACTCTGACTACAAGTTGCTTACACAGACATGACTCAATAACAACTCTGGTGTTATGATTAGATCTAACACAGGATTAGGGTTATTATGACACACTATGATTTATTAATGCATAAACAACATATGTAAAAGTTTGAATGTTAACCAATTAGTTATTTAAATAACAAATAATGTCAAATCTAAACCATGAGACCCTCTATATAAATAACACTAACAAAGATTTGTTGAAAATAATGTAAGTTATATATTATTTACCCTATAATAGTCTTGCCTTATCTTCAAATCAAGCAGTACATTATAATGTGCCATAATTTACACGAGTACTTGTAAATCTGCTGCATCATATGCATATAAAATACACAACTAGCTCATGGATATTCACAAAGATGTTGCCTTCAACATCACGGGTGGCACTTATGAACTGATATTTGACATAAAACGACCACTAACAACTACGCTATAAAGGAAGAACTGCCTATTAAGGACATCTTCCACCGGAAAACAGCTGCTGCAACATCGACCTAATTTGTGCAATAAAACTGTCCACTGGCCAGGCCATCTCCATTTAACGCACAAACACTTAGCAACCATCGCAGCCTCTACAGAGCAACAAACCACAGGGCATACTAAAACATACATGAATAATTAGCAAGATTAAAGAAGAGTGACTTAATTATTTAAAATCTACATCAAAGTGCCTGTCAGTGTAGAATTGATACAAGTGGCATAGTTGGTGTTGTGTGGCCGCCAGCATGACAGAACACTTGCATGACGATACATCACCTGAATGCACAGGGGATGAAACTGATGTCTGTGTACAGTAGTCTATGCAGAGATGATAGTTCACACTAGATATTAACACAAACTGGCATAGCATCACATATCTGGGGACCGTTACACTAAGATAAAGAGCTCTTAATGAAAATTCACCATTAAACACAAGATTTCAATTATTAAATAAAAGGATCTTTAAAACACACAAATGACTTACTGTCATATTACTGAGAACATTATCTCTATGACATACAGTAATAGCTACAGTGTTCCACTGATGCGTCATGGTGTTAACAGTTTTGAGGCATATCAGGTCAATGTTAATGAAGAAAATTTAAAAGCAAAATTGAACTTAAGAGTTTGTAACAACATTAGTGAAATGGATCACTGGTCATTGTCTATTCTGAGGTTCTTAAAACTACATTAAATACATAAAAATACATTAAATTTATACAAATGTAAATTACTTAAATAGTAATATTGTTTCAGTATGTCAATTTATATTTGCTATGGCCTTAACCAAACACATGTGCAAATGAACCATTTTCCAAACTAGTTTATATAGCAAATTTGTTATGTTGTGAAACAAGACCTTTATGCAGGGCCACATTTTTGCCAGTCACAAATGTTGTGGTAGGCTGGCAGCCATGTGCATGTTAACTGACACACATACATGCCAGTCGAGATGTGTATCTGTATTATGACATGTATTATGACAACTACAAATACCCGTGTGACACCAATTTTCAAAGTATACTCGACAATGACAATATGTGTGATTTTGGAAGACTATTTTGTTCCTTATTTTCTTATGCATCCAGCACCCATCCAGTGACATTCCTACCCATCCAAAATGACAAAACGGGTTTTACTCATCCAAATGACAGGTGGACAGCTCTCTATGTAAAGCAATGGTACAACATATTCTTGACTAAATCATGAATGCTCCAATACTGGCATGTTATTAAGTTTTGTATGTCATGAACTGGGAAACTGAACTAAAGTAGCAACATGTTCCCATGGTGAGTCAATAGGGCTTCCAAGAAGACTAGTGCACTTCACCAGATGTTCAGCTGGGAGCATCTAGCCTCGAGGGCATCATCCAGTTCCAGTCATCATTGTACACGCAACGCACTACACAATCACACCGTAGTTGGTGGGTGATTCAACATTCCAATGTATTCTTGGAAAAACATATCTGCTTCTCTCAGATTACAAAATCAAGATATCTTTCAGCTTGTATCAATGCTCTACACTGCGTCAACATATCTGTCAGATTATTTGACAAAACTATCACTCCGCTCCACAGTGTGCCTACAATTACGTCCATGCGTGATTTCACAGCGTGTCTTGGGACATAAGGTATTCAATGATTGAGGCATTCTCCTTTCAACTGTAATCATACTGTGTATGCCTCTAGATGCATAATACTGTGTATGCCCCTAGAGGCATCGTAACGTGTATGCCCCTAAAGGCATCGTACCGTGTATGCCCCTAGAGGCATCGTACTGTGTATGCAGGGCTTTATGCAGGATCAAATTTTTGCCAGTCACAACTTTGGGTAAAAACCTAATGATACATGTCTACAATTTTGGAAGACCTTTTTTTTGCTATGCTATCTTATTTTTATATGCAGTATACAACAACAATAATATAATAATGTCTTATTTAATGACATTTTTCAATTATTACAACCATGCCTAATAATTAAAAAAACAAGTTACATTATGTCGCAGTGTAAATAACAAAATTACGTAAATTATGCAGTCATTATATACAATAGTCAGTACTCTCAAGCAATGTTACATGTCTACAACAAATTATAAATAAATCTTCAAAAACAACCTCATTGCCGTATTCTTCATAACAAAATAATACATTCTGTAAAATCATCATAAACGAAGTACCATTTTACCTTCGTAATTACTACAAAACATCAATAAAATAATAAGTCGATGTCGTCGGCGGTGAAGGTGTTGCCGTAACAGTTGGCGTCGGTTTTGCCGTGAAAAACTTCGTTTTATTGTGGTTAGTTTGCGAACCTTCGGCTTCGGAGGTGGAGGCATCGCGTGGACGATAATATGTAATGTTTATTCGTAGCCATGTGAGTCGCTAATGAGGCCTCGTTTTAAAGTTGATCATTCCCGGGAGTCACTCCAGACATAAACACCATAAAGTCTAAATGTTAATAATATACAGGCATATAACACTTATATATTTTATTACGGATAAAAATTCCCTCACGACGTATATGTAATTTATATGTATTTTTAACGCTTTGAAAAGTGCGCATAATCTGTATTATGAAGTTTGCGTTACTAGTTAATTCATGCACATTATTATTGACGTGTGACACCCCAACGGAATTAACCAATCACGTATGCTATTTGTGAAATGGTTGTTGGGGCATTAACACATTGCTTTGACCCCTCTAGCAGCAAATGAAACCACATGTACGACTGCCGCTGTGAGTAGGCGCCCTACACGCATGCGTAAAATGAGCTTCTTGCACTGCGCTACTGCTACGCCTGCAGTGTACGCGTGAATAGTGTGGTGGTAGGCATCTTTGCACGGGGTGCTAGGAATTCACAGTACTGGAAATATTTGTTTCTGGGGGATACAGAACACGTTATATTCCAGTGATGACACGGTGACACCCGTCATATAAACTGCCAGGACGGGGCCTTATCACACTGTGACAGGTTGTAGCCCGTCCTCGAAAAATTTCCCCCGTCCACATTTGAAATTGCCCGTCCAAATGTCGGGTGGATGGGTCTCTAGATAAAGCTATGCGTGTATGTCCCTAGAGGCATCGTACCGTGTATGCCCCTAGAGGCATCGTACCGTGTATGCCCCTAGAGGCATCGTACCGTGTATGCCCCTAGAGGCATCGTACCGTGTATGCCCCTAGAGGCATCGTACCGTGTATGCCCATAGAGGCATCGTACCGTGTATGCCGCTAGAGGCATCGTACCGTGTATGCCCCTAGAGGCATCGTACCGTGTATGCCCCTAGAGGCATCGTACCGTGTATGCCCCTAGAGGCATCAGACAGACACAATAAAGAATATCATGCACCGCATACAGATGACATTATCAAGGCCCTGGACAATACACAGATAGCTGCAGCAGAAATAAGCCAGAATTTGTATTATTCTCAATCTGACTTAGAAATTTACTTGTCTGACAAAGTTTTCACTTCTCCAAGCGGGAATCAAAGTTTTGGGAAAAATATACATAAGCACAATCTTCATTGCCTGTAAATCTGATTGACTTCTGATGACACAATTTGATGTCATCAGCTAATTTATATTATATATATATATATATATATATATATATATATATATATATATATATATACACATATACATACATACATACATACATACATACATACATACATACATACATACATACATACTATTATGCAACTATTTTCTGGTCAGTCACATAATTATTCTTCAACATGAATATTAAAAGCGAGAATAATTTTAATAATTCTGATATGAACAAATAAAATAATTATTATGGTGATATGAAGTCAACATTATTTTCACTGACATCTGTTACAATGTTGTAAAAATTACTTAGCCATGCAATACTAATTTCATCAGTAGGATTATGTATCTCCTGGCATTCATTTTGGGTAAAATGTTAATAAAACTTTTATCCAAAGATTTTGTGTCAATTCATCGAGCATACACATCACACCAAAACTAATATATATAATTTATATATAGTATGTTATACACTGTTTATCTGGTAGTTGTATATCAATCTAACACATCCATTAACTCACAGTTGCCACGGATTTATCTAAACGATAACGGAACTAAACACTACATTCAACATCGGTTGATGTATATATATATATATATCAAGACAACAGACATTGAAGTTTAGTGCTTCTTTCCAAACAAAAATAATTAACTGTCCGACATGATATAACTCCCAAATTGTAGTATTGCTGCTCCGATACTAAGAGTAAGCTATTGTTGTTGAATATGCGGAATGTTGTTGAAATAACAGTACTCATTCTTGATGTTTTGTCATAATAAATAAAATTGAACATTAACAATGTTAATGACTATAATTTATAGCATCATAATAATGCAGTCAAAACAGCACAATCTGAAAGTGGACGTTTTACACTCAGTGTAAATCACAAAAGAAAACAAATATCACTGTACAACAAAGGAGAAATCAGTTGCTCAATCAGTAACAACTGACGAAAAAATTAATAAAGACGTGAAAGTAATGTTTTTTTCTTTTCAGATTGTCCTCCGACTTGGATCACTTAGCAAAACATGCAGTGCCTGAAACCGTATAATTTGTGTTGCTATAATTTGTAACTATGCAACCTAACTAAATTCCTAATGCACATTTGTACCCCATGTAGAGCCTGGCTACTGGTGCACAGTTTAAACAACACTAAGAATGTGTATGCTTGTCAATATTATTGAAGATACATGTACAGATGGCAAGATCAATGCTTTGCATATCCCAAAGTTGACAAGACGCGTGCAATTATGCATGTCACTGAGCTGATCAACTCTGAAAAATCATCAATCAACTGGTACGCAACAGGAAACTGATTTAATTATTGACTCAGACATCTCCAGATGATGATGAATTACCTTATTCACCAAGTAAACAAACGCAGACTCAATAACATGTACAGGTTACTGCTGCAGTATCTAAACATTTTAAATATTCAGGAATAAATTTGCCTTTATATTAATAAAATGTTTTCTACAAATTGTTTCATTTTTCACACTGTGCCGAATGTAATTACTCATGACAGTGACCGTTTACCTCATATATTGTATTTAACTTGATAACGAGCAGAATTGTTTACCTGACCATGAATGAGGCCCAATTAGTAAATTAGTTTTTATTAAATAAACAACACCTGCCAACATGACTACTGGCCCGTGCTGGGCTAAAGTTCAGTTCCATATTTGTCCGAATGGACCCAGCCGTAGCAACATCAACATTCATTCACAAAGATGGCCATTAGCCGGGCAGGATTCAGACAGAAGCACTGTGTAAATAAGCATTATTATGTGATGATTGGTCGCAATTAAAGCAGTGGGTGGCATCAATGAAGTACAGTGGCATGAAGATATTTTTACATGGGGGAACTTCAAATTGTCATATACTGCCATATTTATCCACCACACGCGTGTGTTGTGTATGTGTGCACGTGCATGCGTACGTGCATGTGTGCATGCCTTTTGCATGTGGCCATTGTTTTGTGGGTGACTGCAAATGTATGTGTGTGGGTAAATATTGTAAAATGTGTGATTTGAGAGCACTTTGTAAATCACCAAACATAATCGTTTAAGAATAACACAAAACACTAGTGAGCAATACAGCTTGGTAAACTGTTGTTTTTATTTGGGATCTGTTAACAGAAATGCTATGTGAATTGCCAGTGCTGACAAGAAGACAGTACTAATTGTCACCATTCCATGCCAGCCATGTGTGGAGTATGGCAGGTGGCCAGAATGATGCACTACTATAATCAACTTGGCTCACTGGCTTTAAGTCTGCCAAATTAATTCAATTCCCAGAAAGCCCACTGATTAGGCAGATCCCGCTTGAGCAAATTTCAATGCAGACCAACAGGTTGCGTTTATCCCAATTTAGAGACAGTTCAATAGCCTATAAAAAAACAGGTTTCAGAATAATAACCAATGCAACTAATGCAACAATTGTACACTGTATGAATCAAAAATAACAACAGGTACATATAAATTATAATTATTGTATGTTGCATTCAGCATGAACATTGGCAGTGTTAATGATGCCAATTCTAAGCAGTGTGTTACCAAATTAGCTTATAGGCTTCCTTCAATCAAAACATGTGATGAATTAATAAGCGTTTAGATTTTGATTAATCAATAATTTGCTGATGCGTATGTAGCGTGTGGTGGATCCCATGGAATCTATGCTACCTGTAAATGGGACGAACACCTGTTGAAATTTAATAAATCAGTGGCCAACGCCATGTATAAAAAATATAAAACATAAAAGCAACAACAAACTGTAACGTTACAAACTTATAGTTTAGTAACATTCCAATGTAAAATAAGTTATAAGAAATATGAATTACACTGTCATCAAATGTTTTTAAAAGAAATGGTCTGCATTGAACTATTTTCAGAGCTACTTCTAAACCAAAGTTAATCAAGTTATGAAAATGTAAAACAAAATATTAGAAAGACTAGTAAAACTTCATGCATAAACCGAGATGTCAAAAGTGTGGGACTTGCACACGAATTTGTAAACACAATTAAATGAGTTCCCATATATTTTTTATTTGCGCTTTGAACTGATTTCTAAGATGAACTTGTTTGATTTTTCAGGAAGATAATTATATATTGAACATTTCTAGGTGCAAATACAGTTGTACAGGTGACGCACACTTAGATTACAACAAATGCATCCCAAGTTCTACAAACAGGAAAATTAACCTGTGTGTCTATATTCAATTAGGGAATGTGAACCAGGGTCCCAACCCCATATTTTTATATAGGAAAAAATTAACCTGGGACAGTTTTGTACTTTTATAACTATCTTTTTATTATAGTGAATATAGCCCATATAATAAGTAATTGCTAATTAGTTAGTACATTGTGCCTAATAAACATCTTTGTACACTTATTTATAGGTCTACCCAGGGCTTTATGCAGGATAAAATTATTGCCAGTCACACGTGTTTTGGTGGACACATGGATGTTAACTGTTAAGCCAGTTTACAAACTTTTAAATGTGTGTGATGACCTGAAATGTACCACACATGTGACACCATTTTCACTCACTTTCAAGGCATAACTAACAATATCTATGGTTTTGGAAGACCTTTTTTTTGCTCCTACATTTTTTTACCCGTCCACCACCCGTCCGCCCATATTTCTACCCGTCCATATTTGTTTTTACCCGTCGAAATGACAGGTGGACGGGTCTCTACATAAAGCTATGGGCCTACCGGTACACACCTTGTTAGAGCCAGGCTTCTGGTGTTCCCACAGTATTAGACCATTAAACTGTTACTGTCTTTATATCTTAGTATGTGAATCGGTTGGAATTCTTAGTTCTCAGGAGCTCATTAAGGTATATTATTTGTTAAACCCTATTATTGCCACACCAACCAGAAATATAGCCACTTTGATATCGCAGTGCTTGAAAGTGAAAGTTCAAATTGGTTGCAACTGGCAGGCTAGGGTTTTCTTTTTTTATTTATCACCCAAGGCTATTATTTGGCACTAAACGATTCTTTTTATTTTACCGATTTGCCACTGTATATGGTTGACATTATACTATTATTTGTCACAGAAGAGTATCATAGCAACTTGACGACTGCAACTACAATGGTTTTTTTTGCTTGAGTTTCACTGTCACTATGTCAGCTAATCATCCTGTCAGTTGTCAGACAAACCCGGCATTTCTGTTTGCAACTACTGCCACCTAGCGAGTTACACCAAGTTCACAATGACGACGAGAGAACAGTGCACAGGATAATTTATATGGTGGACTGATTCACCATGGACTGTTTTGCTATGATTTTATTCATTTTTTTATCCATGCTGCCACAACTCTACTTAAATGGCCCATATTCCAACAATGAAGATACATCACATAATCACAATAGACTTGGAATATTCATTAGAATTAATAATTGAATAGTAGATGTCACTTGCTCAAACTACCACCACCATTCTGACCCAAGAACAAGAATATGTTCCCTACCTACTAGTACACAGTTGTTTCTTTTTTTCTGCCAACAGCAGCAGACTGGAACCATCTTCCAGCCTCCACCATGTTACTTTAAAATGTCTTTAAAAGACTTGGCTTACACAACCTCCAGCCACCACCAGCAACCCGTTGAGTTGAGGCACATGTTCTTGTGCATTTTAAGCTATTTTAAACTGTTTTACTAAATTCCAAAGTCATAGTCTGATTTTAAATACTTAGTGCATTGGGCCACTGGCTGCTCCACCTAAACAGAACTGTCAATACATTTCAGGGCTAAGTAAAAGGGCCTTAAAAAGGAAGAAGAATTGATGAATGGAAATAAAATGAGGGACCTACAAGATTTTTGCCTAGATCTAAGTTAGTTCTGCATCAGTTTAAAAATTTCCTTTAACTTAAATACTATAAATTGGCATACATAGCAGGTGCATAATCAGCAGTGGTTCAATATACTAGCCTGATTAGCTAGTGGACAGAACAACTGTTTTCATTGCAGATCATTAACTGTAACAACAAATAAAAAAGAATAGTAGGAAAGGAATGACTGGATGCAGACTGAGAGACGAGTTTGGTGTTGGTGTTGTATTCCTAAACGTATATGACATATGTATGATTAATGATGTATTAATTCATGAAAGATTCTTCTTCTATCAATTCATTCATTTACTCATTCATTCATTAACATACCTTGTGAAAGAGATTCAACGAATCCTGTGATCTGTGAATGGCCTGGCAATGATGGGGACGCTTCTGGAGCCAGCTGTGTCACTGTGGTTGGGTTCGGTGGATTTGCTTGTTGCCCGATGAATGTGCCGCCGATTGAGGTAGTATGGTGTTCCAGCAGCATTGTCTGTGGTGATGACTTTGGTGGAGACAATGATTGCAAATCATTGTTCCTTGGTTCAATTTTGATCTCCAAATTCATATTTTACACTTGTTATTACTGTTCACTAATAATGAACTTTGGTGATACTTAATAAATTTCTGAGATGTTGCACTGTCGAAGTGGTTGAAGGTGACGTGTCATTCAAAGTAAATTATTCTGCTAACCTTATCTTGTCATAATTTTGAGGTGGTCAAATTACCAATAATGTTGACATGCAGTGCTATCTCGAACGGTATGTAAAACGAGATATTGAACTGGATATAGCAGTGCCACAGATGAACGCTGTCGATATAGCAGGATGATCGACGGGTTTCCGGCTGCAGAACCTTGGAGAATCAGAGCGTTTGTGCAGACACGAATCCAAATTAGACGAAGAAGCAATCAACACGAAATCAGCTGTCACACAGCGGCAGTGTCAATGCCCGTGCTACGGCCATGCGAATGGCTGTCAGACGGATTATGCGTTTCTGTTATGCTCACCGCACAAACAACGTGCCACTAGTTTTTCCAATACTGGAACCATTTTCATGAATCATCGCAAAGAGAATTTTTTATTTTCATTCTACTGAAAATACTCACAGGCATCAACATCTCAACCACCCACAGCGCGTTATGGCGGATATTACCTCAGTTGTCACTGACCCGTAAATATCCATGATGCACTTTGATTTACTTTATTTTATGTTTCATTAATGCCAATATGTTTAAAGTCTGTTGTGCATATATTTCTCATTATCTTTTGAACGACTGATAGGGATATATTAACTTAATGGAATTTATACTTAGTGACGGTCAGCATTAACTGAGATAACTGAATGACATCAACTCAGACGCGTGCTGTTGATTGGCTCGTGAGCGATGTTCATCGTGTACGTCGTGTCACATGAGTAGTGTTTACGGCATGCCTTTGCTTTGAGGTTGGGGTGCGGGTTTTGTGGGTGATCGTCTAGGCTCGTATAATTTACAGTATACGCCGAATGTAGCGATATTTTATTTCATCGATTCTTTATGGTGTAACAGAATGTACGCTATGTGTTCGGCAGCAGATAAAAGGGGATTGGCTAGACTGACACAAAACAGGTAAATGTCGTTAGCCGGTGTGTATTAGTGTAGTTTATTGTGCTGCAAATGCGACCCAGTGTACTGTAACTGTATCATGTATGTCTGCAATAGTGGCACCTAGTGTAGCGTTGACATTCATATTGAACTTAGTTAAACTCTTAAAATTGGCGGCGCGTGTCTAAAGCGCCCAAACATGGTCGATTGACTTTGTTAAAGCTGCACCATCAGCTCGAATGTCCATCGTGGCATCAATAATCT
The DNA here is from genome assembly GCA_025642075.2 of Ridgeia piscesae. NCBI lineage: Eukaryota > Metazoa > Annelida > Polychaeta > Sabellida > Siboglinidae > Ridgeia > Ridgeia piscesae. The sequence continues at coordinate 306,961 of JAODUO010000869.1, read as the reverse complement.
GAATGTTTGCTTATCCTATCGTTATAAATAATTTAATAAAACGCAAATTCATACAAATTGTCACTGCAAACATAAACACAATTTTTTTGTATATATATAGGTGGGAAGTTGGTCGGTTAAGTTCATTTTGCAAACACACTACGTCTATGAGACAAGTCCCAGACTCAGTGTCCCCTATTCCTGCACGAAGTCAGTATGCTCAACTAGGGCATAATAGAAAGATTGGGTAGTTGTATTATAATTATTGTGGGATTTGTAAGTGCTGTAACTTGTTATGTTGTTCACTTGCTGATGTTTTGACCGAGGCTAGCCGGGGTGATAGTGGAAACACTTGACTAAGACTAGGCCCTAGCTTCTCATGTTGCCGAGTATGCTTCCATTGTATTCGACTATATGCAAGTAATGCAACATATATCTAAGGTATAATAATACTATTGGAATCAATATGTAGGTAATTACATTGTCTTTCAAATAAATACAACTTGTAGCAGTAAGAAATGAAGACTAAAAAAGTTACGCCACATAATATGTTATATTCATGTTATAGTAAAATATTGATATACTGGCACATCTGTTGTATTATGGTTAAGGTTTTTAATTAATGAAAAAGAACTTGCAATGCAAATTCATTAATAAAAGACCTACGCCCCAAAAACGGATACCCCTGTCATTTTTTGGAATCCGACCTACTTTTCTGAGGAACCCAGGGCTTTACACAAAAATGGCTGAGATCTAAAGGGTTAACAAATAATAAACTACACCCCTTTCAGAATGTACCAAACATCTCCAACCATACCCAATATGTTCTTCTCTCCACATGAAAAAGTAGGTGTCATTGTATAACTATAAATCTAGGCAATAGTGTCTTTGACAAAGTATTTTTCCATTGCCTATGGTGAAAGGCACTAGATATGACATATATATATATATATATATATATATATATATGTAATATATATATATATATATCCTACTTTACCTACACCAATGCTGTCCCAAATGATCGACCATGCAATCCTGAAGAAAGCTCATGTTGTCACTGCTGAGTCTGATCACCTGCTCTTTACAGATTTTCATGTTCTTCCGTCTCAAAGAATAAGCATAAAATGCTAAACGTCTCGCTAAACAAGTGATATTGATGCCAACGGATTTGCTTTTTGTGTAGTTACATATTGAATTGAATTTGTATTTTGTGACAATCTTTTTTTTCTTACATATTTTTAGATGCGATCATGAGCTGTACAATAAATATCCTTTTTAAGGACATTAAAGAGAATTGAATTGAAACCAAATTAAAACAAATCATTTTGAAGTCCTGGGCAGGAAGTCAGCCCAATCTTGCCTCAGTCGCAGTGTGTTCACAGGATCACTGTCAGTGGCACCGCTTTGTGTCATTCACGTTCTATTATCATATTTTCCTAAAATGCCAACCTATCTTTAAAGCTTAAAATAATTATTGAGAATTATCATTGAATAGCATATACTAGTGTTATATTTCAAAAAAAGCCACAACCCTATGTTTTAAAACTCCAGCACAGTAGTTTCACAATGGCCAGGGTTAATAAAAATTGTGTCACCGATGGTGCCACTACCCATAAGTTACCTAGCTATTTAATGTCTGGTAATAGCAAGATATAGCTCTTTAAACACAGTAGGCTGACAAGTGGCTAAGAAATACCAGCAAATATCATATATGGTAAAATCAACAACATATATGTTTTGTGCTAGGGTTATGAGTATGTTATGATGTCACATTGGGACCCAGTATTACCGACAGTGACTAGCATTCTGTTGGTGCTACATTATATTATATTTAGATGGTCATATTCATTGTAAATTTAGCCATCTTTGCCCAGTTTTCCAAAAAAAAATTGTTAGAAAATCAGTCACCTTGAATTGGGTCAATCTGGGTCATAACTGTGTGTCTAAAGTTGTCAGTACGGATGCACTGCATATTGCAGGACATAGAACACAGTCCGTGAACACAGTATGTGACTTACACTAGTTCTGTTGTTGATAAGAGATCTGAACAAAATACACCGCAGAAGCCAACAAGAGCCCGGCTACATCCTGTATGAACAATACACCTGTTATCATGCATGGCATCGACCCCGACTAACAAATTGGTGATTTGATAAGTACATGGGTAGTGAAATGTGTAGGCTACCTTCTTGTGTCTAACTCATGTAACAGTGAAACAAATTGTAATGATTCTAAGCATAGGAAATGTCCAACACTGTTTCGGCAAAACAATTCAGAATTATCCTTATCCTAAACCCAGTTTGTGATAATGAGCTTTATGAACAATTCATTTCATCACCAAATAGGCAGATCAAAGCCCAATGGTTAAGGAAGCGATTGAACATAGAAAGATGCCAGTGGACTTTGGAGCTTGGGAGGAGATGCATTGAAAAAATGATCCAAAGTTGGTGCAACAGTATGGGAAGGCAGCAGTGGTTCAGGCCGTACTCACTATATTTCACAGAACTGACAAAAAGCTCAAATGTATTATCAACCCGGTTGAATACAGATTACTATTGTACATTTTTAGAAACAATTTACTATCAGTTTTAATAAAGCAGTTTGGAGAACCGGGTAAATGTTTAATTAGAATTATATATATGTTTTGATGTGTCTTTTGGGTTGAAAGACACAATTTGACAAGTATATTATAACTTTGTTTTCAACTGTATAACAATTTAGATGTTTTGTGTGGATCAGTCCAATCTTCTGCAGTATCATAAGAAGTTGACGTCATTGTCAAACTGAAATACTGCCTTTTGTGGTGCACGTAACTCCATACTGCCACACTAAACCCTTACCCATCTATCTAGGTGCTGCATGTTGTAGGTGGGTGCATGTAGCCTGAAGATGGCCGACAGTGATGAGCCAAGTTCAAGCGACCAGGGCCTGTCGCCCAGGTCGAGCCCTGTACACAACCCTGTGATGCTTCCTCCGTGCAGGATCTGTAATGAGAGAGCGTCAGGCTTCCACTACGGCGTGAACACATGCGAAGCATGCAAGGTTTGTGAGTTGTTATTTGACAAACCTCATCCAAACAACATGCAAATTTGTTTAACATTCCTTAATAATAACTTATCAGTGCATCGTACGAATAACATTATAAAAATGTATTGAAAAATATTAATATATGTTGTAGAGTGCACAAATATATGCGTAAAATATGTATAATATATATACAGCTGTATATAATTATTTACAATCTTAAAAAACATGATAAAACAGTATCCACCATGATATTGACAACTGTTATTTGATTATCAATATAAAATTTCTATAAAAAAGGATAGCCTTTGCAGATTTCTTATAACCTGCCAGTGTTCTGGATAAGCAAATGTTTCTAGAGATATTGAACCCAAGACATTACAAATTTATCTCCCCTCATGTGAAATCATCTCTATTTCTCTAGGGACAGACATCTGGTAAACAGGACCTGTATATGTTTCTGTGTTTTATCTGAATGACTTCGTAAATTTAATGAAAATTGCTTGGAAAGTGTTTACAAAACATCTGATGGGCTTGAATCATCCTGCACATTCAGTTGACTGACTGGTGTACTACACACTCGTGCTGAGTTGGACGCGGCTGTAGACAGCTGAATGTCACTCCTACTCACAGAGCCACACAGGGGGAGCAGTGTCAGTGGTGTGACACTGGCTACTTACAGAGCCACACAGGGGGAGCAGTGTCAGTGGTGTGACACTGGCTACTCACAGAGCCACACAGGGGGAGCAGTGTCAGTGGTGTGACACTGGCTACTCACAGAGCCACACAGGGGGAGCAGTGTCAGTGGTGTGACACTGGCTACTCACAGAGCCACACAGGGGGAGCAGTGTCAGTGGTGTGACACTGGCTACTCACAGAGCCACACAGGGGGAGCAGTGTCAGTGGTGTGACACTGGCTACTCACAGAGCCACACAGGGGGAGCAGTGTCAGTGGTGTGACACTGGCTACTCACAGAGCCACACAGGGGGAGCAGTGTCAGTGGTGTGACACTGGCTACTTACAGAGCCACACAGGGGGAGCAGTGTCAGTGGTGTGACACTGGCTACTCACAGAGCCACACAGGGGGAGCAGTGTCAGTGGTGTGACACTGGCTACTCACAGAGCCACACAGGGGGAGCAGTGTCAGTGGTGTGACACTGGCTACTCACAGAGCCACACAGGGGGAGCAGTGTCAGTGGTGTGACACTGGCTACTCACAGAGCCACACAGGGGGAGCAGTGTCAGTGGTGTGACACTGGCTACTCACAGAGCCACACAGGGGGAGCAGTGTCAGTGGTGTGACACTGGCTACTCACAGAGCCACACAGGGGGAGCAGTGTCAGTGGTGTGACACTGGCTACTCACAGAGCCACACAGGGGGAGCAGTGTCAGTGGTGTGACACTGGCTACTCACAGAGCCACACAGGGGGAGCAGTGTCAGTGGTGTGACATTGGCTACTCACAGAGCCACACAGGGGGAGCAGTGTCAGTGGTGTGACACTGGCTACTCACAGAGCCACACAGGGGGAGCAGTGTCAGTGGTGTGACATGGCTACTCACAGAGCCACACAGGGGGGCAGTGTCAGTGGTGTGACACTGGCTACTCACAGAGCCACACAGGGGGGTAGTGTCAGTGGTGTGACACTGGCTACTCACAGTGCCACACAGGGGGGGCAGTGTCAGTGGTGTGACACTGGCTACTCACAGAGCCACACAGGGGACAGTGTCAGTGGTGTGACACTGGCTACTCGGCTGCTGTCTTATAGTCACCTCAATGACACAAATTGCTGATAGATAGTTTATTTTTGGAATCGCATAAATCATACAAACAAACATAATCAGCAAATATAACAATAAATGATATAATACACGATTCCTGGCTGACAACGGAGCCAATTAAGGCTGTAGCCAGTACATTAAGGGAATTATAATACAACACAATGAATACTTTAAGAGAAGAAACTGGCCGCTGTCAACCCAGCAGTAGGTAATAATAACAAGGTAATAATAATTTAACATGTTTGATAAGGATTACATTTCAATGTTAGACCTGATTTGAGAAATGTCACAAGTTCAGAGATAGTAAGTAATAAGTTTACACATAGATAATACTTCAGACAGATAATATGCTGGAAGTAAGACCCTAGACTTCTAGTATGACTGGAGTCTAGTTTGGCTGGTCACTGGTTATGCAGCATGGAACAACTGCATACAGTACATAAACTCAGTCGAACCCTATTGGAAATCTTAAGTTGAAAACTTGGTGCGTGTGGAGTTTTTACATTACTTTTTCTATTTAGAGAGTCTTAGATGAACCTCTAAAAGTTTGGCCCTGGAGATGCAAATCATCTAGGATTAAAAGCATTCCAAAACCAAAGACAAACACACAGATGACCTAGCTTGGTCATAGTTAGAACTTAGAAGCCACATGACTTTCAGCCCTTTTTGTGACACCTTCCAAGGCACTATTTGTGTAGACACTAACAGCTGTCCCACTGACATGTCATACTGTGTCACTAGTATGGCTTCAGTCATGTCATCAAATTGTCAGTGTCAGTAAAAGACACGTCTGTAGACTGTGCATGATTCAGGACAGCCACAAAGGTCCTCTCATCCTCTGTCCTCAAATAGACTGGTATTCATTGATTGCCCATGAATGATGTTGATCTGTTGAGCATTGAAGCCTGGTGAATAGCAAGGTGTCATTTGTTTGAGACTTGACCTAGTGGTGTCCAGCCACTAGGGTCATTCATTGTCCATACATTTTATTCTAACAGGCATACAGCTACTTCATTTCTTAGGGCAGACCATGAATGCCTGGATCCCCGTTACTACATATGCCATGTAGTTGATGTAGACCTAATCCTGTTTCAAGTTTGTCTGTATTCAGTGGCATGATATGAGTTTCTAAAACATGACTACAACATAAAATGCGAATCTTAGGTATACAAATATTTACAACATGCCCTTCCCTTGCTTCAATTGATTCCAGTCTCTAAGAGTACTTGAGTTTGAAGTTTCACAATTTTATACACACACATCCAATACACAAATATTTAGTTTGTTTAAAAAGTTCATAAAATGTTTGAAACTTGGGTGAGTTAGCAAACACCACATTTAAAAAGTTTAAATTTTGAAAGAAAAATATCAATTAGTATACAATGTCACTGTGTAAACAGTAATTAATTTTATAATGAAATTAAAACATATTTACCTGTCCTGGAACATCCCTTTCTCAAGCAATCAAAATACTGAGTACGGCTTATTTGAAGTTAATTCAGACAACAACGTTCCTGCAATGAGTGAATACCTCCTGAGTGTGTCCAGTGATTACATAAACAGGTCACATATGACCACCATTTTTACCAGACAAACATAACACGCTGACTACGAAACTTCAATCAACAAGGGCCGTGAAATAACCGACAGCACCAATCTGCAATAATATAAACTTACACATAAGTTAATCATAACAAAATTAATTGTCGTCCAAAACAGGTTCTTTTATATAAAAGTACCTGGGGGTAGTTAGCACTCTAAAATACTATTCTAAGTACCATGGTGTGTTACAGATTCGTGAAATTTTTAATGCTCAGTTGACATTTACAGGTTTTATAGAATTCCGAAGCAGTGAAATGTCTACATTTGATGTGTTGTGTCTGCAGTTGATAAACTATAGTCCATTTATAACTTGCCCCAAAGTAGGGAGGAATAAATTGAATTATAGGGTGCAAAAGTATGATTGTCACTGGAGAATAGTGGTGCTACTGTATGCAGAGAACCACAGAGTTAGTGTATGCAGTTTGTTCTATACAGACTCGACTTTGTGGTATCAAGATAATTGGTTGCTGTATTGAAACGCCCCCATTCACACATACTTAGTTTACTTACACTGTGAGTCCAGTGTCCATTCCCTCCTTTGTACAGACGTCCTGCCTTGAATGTGGCAGGGTCACTAATTAGAATGATGGTGTTTTGTGACATCGTGTACTCATAAAGATACAGGTGTCGTCCAGTACAGGATTACTACCATATGCCATTGTGTCATAATTTAAAATGGCAGTCTGAAAATAGTCTAAATAGTTTCATAATTTAAAAAGTTGTTGGTAAATAACCAGACATACTGTAACAGCTGTATCTTGATTGACAGGGGTTCTTAAGGCAATAAACTAGACTAGACATACTGTAACAGTTGTATCTTGATTGACAGGGGTTCTTAAGACAATAAACTAGACTAGACATACTGTAACAGTTGTTTCTTTATTGACATGGGTTCTTAAGACAATAACCTAGACTAGACATACTGTAACAGTTGAATCTTTATTGACATGGGTTCTTAAGACAATAACCTAGACTAGACATACTGTAACAGTTGAATCTTTATTGACAGGGGTTCTTAAGACAATAAACTAGACTAGACATACTGTAACAGTTGTTTCTTTATTGACAGGGGTTTTCTGACAATAACCTGGACAAGACATACTGTTACAGTTGAATCTTTATTGACGGGTTTTTCTGACAATAACCTAGTCTAGACATACTGTAACAGTTGTTGCTTTATTGACAGGGGTTCTTAAGACAATAAACTAGACTAGACATACTGTAACAGTTGTATCTTTATTGACAGGGGTTCTTAAGACAATAAACTAGACTAGACATACTGTAACAGTTGTTTCTTTATTGACAGGGGTTCTTGTGACAATTAACTAGACTAGAATACTATAACAGTTGTATCTTTATTGACAGGTTCTTCTGGCAATAAACTATACATACTGTAACAGTTGTATCTTTATTGACAGGGGTTCTTAAGACAATAAACTAGACTAGACATACTGTAACAGTTGTATCTTTATTGACATGGGTTCTTTAGACAATAAACTAGACTAGACATACTGTAACAGTTGTTTCTTTATTGACAGGGGTTCTTAAGACAATAACCTAGACAAGACATACTGTTACAGTTGAATCTTTATTGACGGGTTCTTATGACAATAAACTAGACTAGACATACTGTAACAGTTGAATCTTTATTGACAGGGGTTCTTAAGACAATAACCTAGACTAGACATACTGTAACAGTTGAATCTTTATTGACAGGGGTTCTTAAGACAATAAACTAGACTAGACATACTGTAACAGTTGTTTCTTTATTGACAGGGGTTCTTATGACAATAAACTAGACTAGACATACTGTAACAGTTGTATCTTTATTGACATGGGTTCTTAAGACAATAAACTAGACTAGACATACTGTAACAGTTGTATCTTTATTGACAGGGGTTCTTAAGACAATAAACTAGACTAGACATACTGTAACAGTTGATCTTTATTGACAGGGGTTCTTATGACAATAAACTAGACTAGACATACTGTAACAGTTGTTTCTTTATTGACAGGGGTTCTTGTGACAATAACCTAGACAAGACATACTGTTACAGTTGAATCTTTATTGACGGGTTCTTATGACAATAAACTAGACTAGACATACTGTAACAGTTGTATCTTTATTGACAGTTCTTGTGACAATAAACTAGACTAGACATACTGTAACAGTTGTATCTTTATTGACAGGGGTTCTTGTGACAATAAACTAGACTAGACATACTGTAACAGTTGTTTCTTTATTGACAGGGGTTCTTGTGACAATAAACTAGACTAGACATACTGTAACAGTTGTTTCTTTATTGACAGGGGTTCTTGTGACAATAAACTAGACTAGACATACTGTAACAGTTGTTTCTTTATTGACAGGGGTTCTTGTGACAATAAACTAGACTAGACATACTGTAACAGTTGTTTCTTTATTGACAGGGGTTCTTAAGACAATAAACTAGACTAGACATACTGTAACAGTTGTTTCTTTATTGACAGGGGTTCTTGTGACAATAAACTAGACTAGACATACTGTAACAGTTGTTAATCTTTATTGACAGGGGTTCTTAAGACAATAAACTAGACTAGACATACTGTAACAGTTGTTTCTTTATTGACAGGGGTTCTTATGACAATAAACTAGACTAGACATACTGTAACAGTTGTATCTTTATTGACAGGGGTTCTTAAGACAATAAACTAGACTAGACATACTGTAACAGTTGTATCTTTATTGACAGGGGTTCTTAAGACAATAAACTAGACTAGACATACTGTAACAGTTGTATCTTTATTGACAGGGGTTCTTATGACAATAAACTAGACTAGACATACTGTAACAGTTGTTTCTTTATTGACAGGGGTTCTTAAGACAATAACCTAGACAAGACATACTGTTACAGTTGAATCTTTATTGACGGGTTCTTATGACAATAAACTAGACTAGACATACTGTAACAGTTGTATCTTTATTGACATGGGTTCTTAAGACAATAAACTAGACTAGACATACTGTAACAGTTGTATCTTTATTGACAGGGGTTCTTAAGACAATAACCTAGACTAGACATACTGTAACAGTTGAATCTTTATTGACAGGGGTTCTTATGACAATAAACTAGACTAGACATACTGTAACAGTTGTTTCTTTATTGACAGGGGTTCTTGTGACAATAAACTAGACTAGACATACTGTAACAGTTGTATCTTTATTGACAGGGTTCTTGTGACAATAAACTAGACTAGACATACTGTAACAGTTGTATCTTTATTGACAGGGGTTCTTGTGACAATAAACTAGACTAGACATACTGTAACAGTTGTTTCTTTATTGACAGGGGTTCTTAAGACAATAAACTAGACTAGACATACTATAACAGTTGTTTCTTTATTGACAGGGGTTCTTGTGACAAAGAACTAGACTAAACATACTGTAACAGTTGTATCTTTATTGACAGGGGTTCTTGTGACAATAAACTAGACTAGACATACTGTAACAGTTGTTTCTTTATTGACAGGGGTTCTTGTGACAATAAACTAGACTAGACATACTATAACAGTTGTTTCTTTATTGACAGGGGTTCTTGTGACAATAAACTAGACTAGACATATGATAACAGTTGTTTCTTTATTGACAGGGGTTCTTGTGACAATGAACTAGACTAGACATACTGTAACAGTTGTATCTTTATTGACAGGGGTTCTTGTGACAATAAACTAGACTAGACATACTGTAACAGTTGTATCTTTATTGACAGGGGTTCTTGTGACAATAAACTAGACTAGACATACTGTAACAGTTGTTTCTTTATTGACAGGGGTTCTTGTGACAATAAACTAGACTAGACATACTGTAACAGTTGTTTCTTTATTGACAGGGTTTTTTGTGACAATAAACTAGACTAGACATACTGTAACAGTTGTATCTTTATTGACAGGGGTTCTTGTGACAATAAACTAGACTAGACATACTGTAACAGTTGTTTCTTTATTGACAGGGGTTCTTGTGACAATAAACTAGACTAGACATACTGTAACAGTTGTATCTTTATTGACAGGGGTTCTTGTGACAATAAACTAGACTAGACATACTGTAACAGTTGTTTCTTTATTGACAGGGGTTCTTGTGACAATAAACTAGACTAGACATACTGTAACAGTTGTATCTTTATTGACAGGGGTTCTTGTGACAATAAACTAGACTAGACATACTGTAACAGTTGTTTCTTTATTGACAGGGGTTCTTCCGACGGAGTCTAAAGAAGAAGAATGAATACAAATGTTCTTATGATGGCAAATGTGATACACAGTCCAGCAGACGCAACACGTGTGCCGCCTGTCGCTACAAGAAATGCATTGAAGTCGGCATGTCCAAAAGTGGTGAGTGAAGTGTTTCATTGAAACTGTGAAAACATAAGTAGACATACTGTTAATGGTTTTTTTAAGAAGCATTTTGATGCGTCATGATATGCATGATCTATTTCTGGGACACGCTAAAATACTGTAACGTAATGTTCAAATGTTTTAGCATGGAAGAATGTCTATGTTCCAGAAGTGAGATTGACCTCTGCTATCATATGTATCCAGTGTGGCGGGATGGGACTTCATCGATGGCAATTTTCAAATGCCTTTTTTCACCAAGCATTGTTCAGTACCTCGGCTAGTAAGCAATAAATGCCAATGGCAGCTATTAAAAAAACTAAATGTTTTATAATGATAAGATTTTGTGGGAGCAACTTTCAAATTATGAACACTGTTTACGGATGATTAAAGGCAATTTGGCTGGCAGTAGACCATCAAATGTTATTACTGAACTCAGAACAGTAGATACATAACTATTAAATTATTTAGTATCAAATATAAGAGAAATGTTAATAAATGAGGAACAGTGACACCTGTCCTGTAATGTCTCCCTGTAGATTCCTGTCAGCAATGTGTTCATGCGTCTGCCATGTGTTGCAGCCATAAAGACTGGTCGGTACACTCACGAGAAGAAGACAATGAACATCAAGGAGGTGAAGCAACTAGAACAAGCCGAGCGGGCCGCCCTGCCCCGGGAACCCTCCCCTGACATGGTCGCCCTCCTCTCTAAACTACCAGTGCAGATCAATGAGAACAAATACGAGAAAGTGATCGAGCACATTCTTACCGCATACCAGGAGCAGACAATGCACACTGTGAACTTCTTTGCAAACATCAAAGAGAAGGAAGCCACTTACCTGGCAAGTGATGTTTGCAGTGACATGTTTCTCAGTGTCAGCTGTTAGTGCAGTGAATGTGTGTTTTCAAACTTGTCGGTTTCTGGTCAATAAGTCACTGAAAGTTTAAGATATTGTCTGCATTTTGAATCATCATCAACTCTATGTACATTGAAATTCCATGAATACACAAATGCATATTTTATTGCACATGCATGCATACCCATGCACACACATATGCATGCAAGCACAACACACAAAGTTGAATTTGTGGACAAAGTGGTACTAACTAAAAACCATACTGAAACTCTTGAGTCTAACATTGTGTGTGCGTGCGTGCGTGCGTGCGTGCGTGCGTGCGTGCGTGCGTGCGTGTATAATTATATATACTAAAAGTAGACCCACACAGTTTAATTCTTATATATATATATATATATATATATATATATATATATATATAGTGAATTCCTCAAATTGCATGTACTTTATTTGATTAGATGAGAAGATACAAAAATGTGTTGACTTTCAAGGAAAAGCATCCATGCCTGTAGGACATCCATATGTCAGACGTTGTCATTGTTGCCTTGTGGTCGTAGGAAGAGAAGCAACTGTACAAGGACATGTTTGGGTCTCTCAAGCCTGTCCCAGCTGAGGAATATATCAAGATCTACCAGTCAACAGGGCTCGACATCGACGGACGACGCGAACTTGTCGAGCACATGATCCCACGCATTGAGAATGGCATGAGACGGTGCATTGCCTTCGTGAAAGCACTGCCAGGCTTCCAGAGTCTACCCATGGAAGATCAGATGTCACTCATTAAAAGTAAGTGTTACGTTCTCACTGAAATCCCTTTCTTTTTAAAGTGGCTATTGTATGTTTCTTTTGAATTTAGCCATTTTAATAGAACTTCTGAAGGTAAACTATACTTTATTTTAGACCATACCTGAAATATTAAGCAGTGTTCATGAAAAAAGGACATGTTTTTAGTGATGTTTCATGCGTTTTGAGGATTTTACTAATTTTTATTTTTTATTTTTGAGACACTACAAAAATCATTGGTGTGTGTGTTTATATCTATAGGTACATACTGTATATGTTATTTACACAATATTTTTAACAAATGCAAATAACTTTGCTAGAGTTTTATCTACATTTTAATTTTTTTAAGACAGCCAATACTACCCGAGGTAGTAATATACCTACATGGCACAAGTTCTTTAAAAAACTTATTTTGCAGCACTAGAATATTGGCCTGTGGGACATTACCCGAAAGTCGGGGCTACCACAGTACACAAAATGAACATCAATTGATGGCTGTGGTCCTACTGATAGTTTCAGACTTATGCATTTTAGTCCAGGCATTGTATGCATTTTTCAGAAAAGGCAACAGCCTTTGTTTGCTGGTGTATATCACAGGGGAAGCAATAGTGCAGCGGCCGAAGCTGAAAAAGGGCTCTATTTAAGGAGATACCCCTACTGGAGGTATAACAAGCTGGGACCGGTCTCATTTTGATCGTCTCAAACACTACGTCACCTAGAGCAATAAACAAGTTTGAAATAATAGTAGGGTAATGTACTTGTGTGTTGGTATATAATATAAATGTCTTCATTCAATAAGGCAACCTTGGCTTATTGTAAACAAACACCCCATTAATACTTCTCGTTTGGGATAGTTATGTCAGTGGGGATATATCTCGTAGGCAATTACCACCTGTTTTAAAACATCATTTGCCTGCTCAATAACTGATAATCTAAATAGATCGTTGGTAGTCCTGGCCTGAGTGACGCAGGCTTTAACCTGTAAACATGGTTTTCACATGCATCTTTCCATCTGTAATGTGTTCTGGTGATGACACTTTACAAACATACAGGAAATTCATGAATTAAATCAGACTTATATTGACATTTGGTTAAATACAGATGACACATCGATTAATGGTCTTGCCATATGATCTTGTGTATATTGAATGATAATAGGGAACATATATACGACGTTTAACTCGTCTCAAACTTATAACTAATGTCAACAGTGGGTCAAACAGGTCTGCACTATACATCAGCTACATCTTTCGACGATATGAAGCACTTAAAATGTGGTGAAAGATGGATCTAAATACCGTATTTCTTAAATACGGAAATAATAGGCTTTGACAGATGCCATTTTTAATAATGGCACAAATTGTTATGTTGTTGAAGCTAGCTATCCAATAATGTCAACAAAATTGCTTTAGGTGTTTGAGATATTGTAACATTTGTATTGACGACTGCCATCTTTAAAAATGGTGGAAATAAATGCCCGAGGAGCAATGAAATTATATATTTGAAATCGGAATACCCTAAAACATATACTTGCATAGCACAATTATTGCTCTGCATGCCGTATTTATTAAAATAAAGCAAAAATTCAAAAACGTAGTTTGTGCGTTGTTGCAAACAGAGGGTTAATGGACCATGTTATACCCACTTCACCATGCTCAAACTGACTTTTCCATCAATGACACATCCTAGATGAAGAAAAAAGTCAGGTCTGATACTGTTGTAACATGTATTGTTAGTAGGATGCAAGAAAATGTGCTTCAGTTTGGTCAAAATCACAAACAATCGCCATATTTTGGGTCTATTTTTGGACCCTTAACCCCCATATCGGCATAAAACTGCCTAAAATATATTGCTACATGTCCATTTCAATGAAATACATTGATATAACTACCAATTCTAAAAAATAACGGCTGATTTCATAAAATAAGCAAGTAACTGAAAACTTCATTTTTAGAGGCTTGACGCACACAAGGGAAACGGGTTTTCAAAATTGAGACCGGTCAAAACCGGTCCCAGCTTGTTATACCTCCGGTAGGGGTGCATCTAATTTATATGGTCCCGGCCGCTGCACTATAAATGATTGTTGAAATATACAAACCATTGGTAGTCATGATTTTCAACTAAGACATTTGCCTACACAACAAAGTTAGGCAAATTGTCTTACACCATCCAAGCAATGGTTAATTTTGACCAACTTGTCTGGATTACCTCATTTGTATTGTAACTTGCAGCCAGTTTTTGATGCCAGTTAGATTGTGCTGGTGTCAAGATCTAGGACACCGTGAGGTGGTTTTTGGTGAATGTTTCCAATGGTTCCAGTGTCTTCTCAAACAAATGTCAACTATCCTGTGACGTGATGAAATTACTGGCCTTCATTTTTATAACTACAAACATAATGTGTTTGTGCAATGAGTTGGTGAGAACAGTTCCTGTTGTCACTTTTGTGGTGATGGCTGGTGTGAATCCAAATTACAAATTACTTCAAACTCAATGTTGTAAATTGGAAATATTTTGGTAATGTTGCATTTACAGGCTCCTTAATATTATGGTTTTATATGTCATTTGCACCTTATTTTGTCACAACATGTTCACATTATCTTACTACTGTACATTGCTTGAGGTGCAAAAGGGCATATAATTATAATTACCAAATGTATTTTAGCAGAGATGTTTAGGGCAATTTGTTCTGCAAGTTGCACCACCTTGAGCAGTTATTAACGAATCCACAGTCGTAAACAGCAGAGGCAGGTACAATTTGTAGTGCTATTTATGCTAATAATAGAAAGCCTTAAATGACTATTTGATAATTATATGTGCCTGTTTTGTATCTCGAGCAAAGTACTAAGGTGACATGAACATTTGTTGATAGATGAAACGAAGTAAGAATGGTATTTAAAGCCGTACTACTAAGGATGCATAAATGCAACATTGTGAACAATATTACCCCAATAACATTACCTGTTGCACATCGCAACATTCACAAGTCAAAACGTTACCAAAAATCACATCACAACATTGATAAGTGAAAAAGTGACCACTTCTCCTGACCTTTCTCTCATTCTGTGCCACGTAGTTTCGTGCAAAGACATGTGGCCGATCCTGTATCACAAGGGCTTCAACCACGAGCACAGGATCGTGACATTGTTCTGGGGGGATACTGTGGACATGGAAACAATGTGTGCCATACATGGCCAGGAGAATATGGAGGCTGTCTTCACGTTCACGTCGTGCATCAAGAAACTCAACCTCACCGACGAGGAGACAATCATTCTGGCTGCACTCAGTATATTCTTCACCGGTCAGTTTAACAACTTACATCTTTTTATCTCATTAACTACACACTACATCATCAAAATCATGTCATGTCGGCAAATTAAACACCTTTGGATAGTCAAGATGTTGGAACATAGTGTTTAATGAATTGGTGATAAAAACAGTTGCAGTTTGTAACTCTTAACAATGATTATATTTAAATAGTTTATTTTGGTACACAAAAAGGTTTAACATGCAATGCACGGGAAAAAATGAATGTTTAGACTGGAATGAGATTATGATGATATGCATACTTGCAGGGACATCTTTAACCTGCTAACAACTGTGTCCGTGTGAATGCCTGCACTGTAGAATGTTCTGTCTTGTCTTTCAGACAAGTGTCCTTTGCAAAGCCCGAAGCAAGTAGAGACAATGCAGGAGTTGATGACAGAGACACTGTCCTACCTGCTGCAGAAGATGCACCCAGAGAGACGTCACCAACTCGCACACTGTCTCCTCAGTCTCAGAGAACTTCGCACCCTCTCCAGTGTCTTCAGAAAGATGGAGCACAAGTTTGTGATGATGTGGGGTGATAAAATTGACATTCCTCCACTGTTCCGTGAAATGTGGTCTCCGTGTAGCCCTGTGTATGATCTTTAACATTCTGCTTCATGATTCTCTGCAAAGTTTTGCTGTGGCTATTTATACTGTGCTGTTGTATATAGTTTTATGTGACATTCCAGGTGTGTATCTTAGTTCGTTTACTGTCTTGATTGGATGCTGGTAGAAGTGTGGCCATGATAATTTTCATTTATGGAATCTCACATAATTTGAAATGTTTGAACCTTTCCATGTGATGAAATTGAACTAGAAATGTTTCCTGTGGTTGAGTGAATCCACAAGACTGTTGTAACTTGTAAGGTGAAGGTTGTGTGATGAAAGGTTCAAAGTCACATGGCATGATCTCTTAGAATGACTTGTTGAGATAGTTATTCCTTTTTACTTATTTTGTATTTTGCAGGCAATTTAGCTGTTTTATTTTGATTTTTCAATCAGTATCAATCAGTGAAGGTCATTGATATCGAGGATAATGGTGTTGGCTCCTAAACCACAGCTGGGCGGGACTCACCAGTGACAGAATGATAACTGACTGCAGAATGAACAGTGCCAGCAGTGGTTGGCTGAAGAAGTCTGAAAGTTTCACATAACAGACGCTTTTTATGTTGTCAGAACATTGTAGCCTTTCTGTATTGAGAATGAGGTCACTGAGTGAGGTCACTGAGTGGGGTCACCGAGTGAGGTCACCGAGTGAGGTCACCGAGTGAGGTCAACCTGAGTGAGGTCACTGAGTGAGGTCACTGAGTGAGGTCACTGAGTGAGGTCACCGAGTGAGGTCACCGAGTGAGGTCACCGAGTGAGGTCACCGAGTGAGGTCACCGAGTGAGGTCACCGAGTGAGGTCACCGAGTGAGGTCACCGAGTGAGGTCACCGAGTGAGGTCACCGAGTGAGGTCACTGAGTGAGGTCACTGAGGGGTTGGTTTCTTTTCACAGTTGCTACATGTTACCTCTAGTGTGTACATGCTGCCTGTACAAATGACGTGACTCAACATGCTCATCTCCACTGAGTCCCACTGAGTGGTGCGTCACACACAAGAGGCTTTGTTTCAAATACTTGCCACACACCACGTGTGGTTATGTCTGACAATTATTCTATAACACTAATTAGTAACCATTCCTAAAATTGATATTTGAAAGCTGATTCCTAGTTGACTTTCTTGTAAGAAACAGGCATGAGTTTTGATATTTTCACAATTACTGATATTATAGTCTAGTTGTGTATTTACATTGGTGTTTATTTGCTCATCATATAGCCAATCAACGGTGACACATGATATGTGTGTTTTAAACAATCATTTTATGTGTGAAAAAGAAATGTACAAAATATATATATTTAATTTAGTAATACTTGGAAATCCTTACCTAGCTCTAAAATGTCATGTGTACAGTATCATCAAATTGGTAGAGCCAAAATGAAAAATAACAAAACCATGACTGCATAAAAACTACATGTATCACATATGTAGAGTTACATTTTGCAACTACAGTTGTAAAGATTTTTAAAGTACCATAATCTGAGCTTATGAAAAGTAAAAATTACATCTCCGTTGAATTGATGTTAATTCATGATAATTGTATAGTCTGACACGAGAGTAACATTCCAGACATAGCTGTCAGTTTACATTGTATTGTTTTTTGGTGTGCTGCTTATATACATGCACTTTTCACATTGTTTTATTTGTATGTTTTTCACTGTTTTGCACATTTAAATTCACGTTTTACTGTGAATATTTAACTGAGATGTGTTCATGGGTGTAAATTAATATTTTCTCATATTCTGTTAAATATTATGTGCAATCATAAAACAATGAAACATTAGCCAGATATGGTTTCAACATGAGTTAATTAAGAAGACATTTATTTTTCCAACAATGAAAATGTATCCAATATTTGTGATGTACACTGTACTGACATACATGCATGTAGATATGCACACACTCATGCATGCACAAACACACACACTCACACACACACACACACACACACACACACACACACACACACACACACACACACACACACACCACACACGCACCACACCACACACACACCACACACGCACACATGCACCACACACGCACACATGCACCACATACGCACATGAGCGCACACATGCACACATAGTGATCATTATACTGGGAACCTTGTAAATATTTTAATTGAATTGGTTAGAAATTGTGTTGTTATTTATTATAACTGACCTGATTAGAAATAGTCTTTATAATTATATTTTATTCTGAACTAGTAAAGCGTGTCAACTGCAAATTTCTTCACAGGAGTTCTACACGAGGTGCTAGTTGGTCAATTTCCTTTTTTGCACAGTAGCTAAAGAATTAACTATTACAATTTGTGTTATTTGCAGTGTTAAGAATATTAGTTGTTTGAATGTGTGTTTATATTTGATGACTGTTATATTTTACTGCAGTAAGCCATTTTATGTCAGTAAAATATTTAGTTTTGTACTATATCACTGTGTTGCATGCCTCCTCATTGTCACACTGAGAGTACGTCTTGTGTTCCATCATAACACGAAACTTTAGCAAAGACCAATATAACTAGATGAGAAAGTATTTAGCAAATAGAGATGGGACTGTCTTAATGAAGAACTAGACAGGAACATAATGTTAGGCCTTTTTAAAAGATGAGATTGAGGACATTGTTAATAGATTTGTTTCACAGAAAAACAACAGAAACACTCAGAAAAAATGCTAGTTAAGCTTTGCACAAGATTTCATACAAATAAATGTTATAAACATATTGGAAATCTAGAAGGCTACAGGCTCTGCAGTGAGAAAATCAGCTGCTGCTGAAAAATTCAAACATTTCAGCAAAAGTTGGCTAATAATATAACATTTTATTTTTGTAAGGAGTAAACAGATAGTTAAAGATAAGGTGGGACATTCGAAAATAACATTAGAAATATAATATTCAGTATTTACTACATATGTTCATTGCCAGTTTCATTTAATAAGTTCAAGGAAAATGAATCGCGTCAGGGGAGTTGTCTACATAATGTCAGAAAACATTTTAGGTAATGTTTCTACTAGAGGGTAAAGAAGCAAATATACTACACTCCCAGCAGTACACTCACCATTCTGTATATACAGCTTTCTGACCTAGGGCAATGTGGGTGGATGAAACTTATCATCAGGGACAAATGGAATACTGCTGCTGTTGATTGTCTTGTGTGCTTTCTGTGCTACTGTAGCCCTTTGACACGTCGATTGCTCTGTGCTGTTAGCCACAATACAATTACAATATACACAAATGCATTTTATTCATCAACATTTAAGAAATAAGACTTTGTGCAGGTACTAAGAAATAAGGGTGCTATCAGCTAAAAATATTTAAATTCTAGAATAAACTTTGTAATTTATTCAGGACTAAATTACAACTATATATTTGAACAATTTATATTACACAATAGCAGCTTTCAGTTTCCATTATCTTCTCTACCCTTGATGCCGTTTTGTTTTCAGTATTAACTTAATACCAGTGCATTGACATATACAATAGGGAATATAACATGATGTTATTCCCTTGTATTATAAATTTGTACAATGAATTAAAAAATTGACTAGTTCGACATATTTGTAGTCCCACCCCCATCAGTTCTTGTCATGTATTTGTGATACTGGCGCCACCTGGTGATCAACAAATAACACGTGGTGCCATCTGGTGTGAACCTCTTCTTTTATCATGAGAAATTCCTGTCGTTCTAAGACTACTTCTAGATTCTCTCATAGAAGGTTATTATAACGTTTCCTTCATTTCTTACTAAATTTGATATCTGTTATCAAACATTTCACAGCATATTTAACCTCCATTGACATAAATTGATGAAATTTTAATATGTCAGTTTACCACAAACCACTTTCTAACTGACAACCCTTTTTCTGCTAGAAACATGCATTAATATGCCTTAATTACGTCACCAATCACAATATGACATCTGTATCAATACACAGAGAAACACTGAATGACATCTGTCATAACTTGACACCTTTGGAACCATGTTGCACAAATATGGTCTGTACATCATATCTACACACAATTTGCATGACGCTATTTAATAGAACAGGTTTGTGCATGTGTAAAAAAAATTTGATGTGCTGTGCATTTAACATAGGTTATACGTGGCACTTCTAGGAGCCAATAAACATGGAAATTTGCAACTCCATGAATTCATTCTGGCTGACCTAACAAGAAAAGTTGCAAAACATTTACCAGACATGGATGATGCAACTGCCTTAATGTTGCTGTACCATTCAGAAACTTAAATGTAATTTCCTCAAATGATTTAGGACATCATGAATCTATTTCTTTAATTTCTAAATATTTATTATTTTAATAGTAATGTCTGGAGTAGGATTGATCTAAATACATACATTTGTATTGCAGGGCAAACAATTAACACTGAATTTGTTGGTCAGGGTTTTCGAGAACAAGAAACATTTTCAACATTAACATGGAAACATGCATTATTGTACAGTGTACTATGTGTTAGCATGAAGATCTAAAGTTTGTGAACCGTGAGTTAGTAATGTCCAATATAATTAATCATTACATGATGGTCTCAATGCCATCTCAACAGAACACATTCACTGGTAGAATGAACTCTATAGAAGGAGGCAAGTAATGTATGGGAACCACTTATATTGCAGTGTGCTAGATAAATCTTTTGAGATATTTCAAATTCTTATAAAGAATACCTCAGAAATGTTTTATAAATACATTTTGTTTAATTGAATGTATGTGAGTTAGGACTACCGGGTGGGGGCAGATAACAAACTTAAAGCGGCCTGCAATGCGGCAAGGATACTGCAATATTTTAGGGGGAATTTGCACCCCAAACATGCCTATGAATTCTCGTATTTTCAATGTACAGCTGTCAGAGTAACATCATTTACTGACTTGTGACTGACCTTTGTGCCAGCGTCACGCCATGAGATGTTTCTGATCATGTCTCACAACGCATTCAACCATCAACACGGGCTGTTCACATTCTTCTGGGGTGAGACAATGGATGTGGAGAAACTGAGCACACTGCACAGTATGGAGTTCATCGAGGCCTTGCTCACAGTGTCTGCTCACATCCAGAAGCTAGAGCTCAGTCAGACTGAGACCATCATACTGTCTTGCATCCCTCTCTTCTTTACAGGTACGTAGCAGTACACCTGTAGAGACAGCTGTGTCTGTGTCTACAGGTACGTAGCAGTACACCTGTAGAGACAACTGTGTCTGTGCCTACAGGTACGTAGCAGTAAACGTGTAGAGACAGCTGTGTCTGTGTCTACAGGTACGTAGCAGTACACCTGTAGAGACAGCTGTGTCTGTGTCTACAGGTACGTAGCAGTACACCTGTAGAGACAACTGTGTCTGTGCCTACAGGTACGTAGCAGTAAACGTGTAGAGACAGCTGTGTCTGTGTCTACAGGTACGTAGCAGTACACCTGTAGAGACAGCTGTGTGAAGAAGTTTTTATGCATTATTTGTGGTATGGCAGAATACTTCCAAAATAAGCTGAGATACGGTTGAATGAGGAGCTCTGCCACTGTGTAGTTGTAAGGTGTAAGGCATCTTGAGCGGTCCTAAAGACTGGTACCGTGTTGTCCATGTTACGAATCCGTAACCAAAGACTGGTACCGTGTTGTCCATGTTACGAATCCGTAACTAAAGACTGGTACCGTGTTGTCCATGTTACGAATCCGTAACTAAAGACTGGTACCGTGTTGTCCATGTTACGAATCCGTAACTAAAGACTGGTACCGTGTTGTCCATGTTACGAATCCGTAACTAAAGACTGGTACCGTGTTGTCCATGTTACGAATCCGTAACTAAAGACTGGTACCGTGTTGTCCATGTTACGAGTACGTAACTAAAGACTGGTACCGTGTTGTCCATGTTACGAGTCCGTAACCAAAGACTGGTACCGTGTTGTCCATGTTACGAGTATGTAACCAAAGACTGGTACCGTGTTGTCCATGTTACAAGTCCGTAACCAAAGATTGGTACCGTGTTGTCCATGTTACGAGTATGTAACCAAAGACTGGTACCGTGTTGTCCATGTTACGAGTACGTAACCAAAGACTGGTACCTTGTTGTCCATGTTACGAGTACGTAACTAAAGACTGGTACCGTGTTGTCCATGTTACGAGTACGTAACTAAAGACTGGTACCGTGTTGTCCATGTTACGAGTACGTAACTAAAGACTGGTACCGTGTTGTCCATGTTACGAGTACGTAACTAAAGACTGGTACCGTGTTGTCCATGTTACGAGTACGTAACTAAAGACTGGTACCGTGTTGTCCATGTTACGAGTACGTAACTAAAGACTGGTATTGTGTTGTCCATGTTACGAGCCCGTAACTAAAGACTGGTACCGTGTTGTCCATGTTACGAGTACGTAACTAAAGACTGGTACCGTGTTGTCCATGTTACGAGTAGGTAACTAAAGACTGGTACTGTGTTGTCCATGTTACGAGTACGTAACTAAAGACTGGTACCGTGTTGTCCATGTTACGAGTACGTAACTAAAGACTGGTACCGTGTTGTCCATGTTACGAGTACGTAACTAAAGACTGGTACCGTGTTGTCCATGTTACGAGTACGTAACTAAAGACTGGTACCGTGTTGTCCATGTTACGAGTACGTAACTAAAGACTGGTACCGTGTTGTCCATGTTACGAGTACGTAACTAAAGACTGGTACCGTGTTGTCCATGTTACGAGTACGTAACTAAAGACTGGTACCGTGTTGTCCATGTTATGAGTACGTAACTAAAGACTGGTATTGTGTTGTCCATGTTACGAGTACGTAACAACATAGTTGTATCTTGTCTCTCCTTCTGACTTGGGTGTTAGTCACAGTTCTGACAAGTTTGTTGTCAGCTCTCAAGTTGTCATTGCATCCAACTTGCTGCATTGATCACTCCATTCCTTGTCACTCCAGTTCCTTGCCACTCCAGTTCTTTGTTACTCCAGTTCCTTGCCACTCCAGTTCTTTGTCACTCCAGTTCCTTGCCACTTCAGTTTTCTGTCACTCCAGTTCCTTGCCACTCCAGTTCCTCTGTCTCTCCAGTTCCTTGCCACTCCAGTTCTCTGTCACTCCAGTTCCTTGCCACTCCAGTTCTTTGTCACTCCAGTTCCTTGCCACTCCAGTTCTTTGTCACTCCAGTTCCTTGCCACTCCAGTTCTTTGTCACTCCAGTTCCTTGCCACTCCAGTTCTCTGTCACTCCAGTTCCTTGCCACTCCAGTTCTTTGTCACTCCAGTTCCTTGCCACTCCAGTTCTCTGTCACTCCAGTTCCTTGCCACTCCAGTTCTTTGTCACTCCAGTTCCTTGCCACTCCAGTTCTTTGTCACTCCAGTTCCTTGCCACTCCAGTTCTTTGTCACTCCAGTTCCTTGCCACTCCAGTTCCTTGCCACTCCAGTTCTTCAATAAAGTTCTTGATTAGTTGTAGTTGATGTTTCAGATCGCTGCAAGTTGAAGTGCCCTGAGAAGGCGGAGGAGGGCCAGCGCCTCATGCTGGAGACATTCTCCTACCTGCTGGGGAAGATGCACCCCGAGGACCCGATGCGTCTAGCCCAGTGTCTCCTGCTCTTCCCAGAGTTGCGATCCTGTTCCATCCTGTTCTCAAAGGAGGAGGAGAACTTCACAGTGACATGGAATGACAAGGTCAACTTCCCACCGTTATTGTATGAGTTGTGGTCTCCATGATTGACAGGTGTCAGTCATGTTTTATATCAGTGCAGATGGTGCCTAGTTCCCAGCAGATTGCCCTGTTATGGAATATGTTGCCCTGTTTCCAATGGAAGGGGACCTTTTATTGTGAATGTTCCCCTGTGTTCATTGTAAAGTTTGTGTGGAGCGCAATGATTTGAATCCTGTGCTGCTGTGTCAAATTGTGGGCAATTTAGTTTGTTCTACATTGCTCCAGTTCACCCAGCTGTATAACTATGTACTTGGTTGTAGACTGATTGATATTCTTGTAAGGGTAGCCTTTGCACATTAGATCTGACTGGATGCTACCCAGAGAAGTTAAGATGGTATTCCATTGAATAAACTGCCATGGAGTAAACTGTAACAGGTTTGGGGAGTACTTGGATTGATTGTGGTATGTTTAATGTGGGCTGTACTCAGCTGTCAGAGTTACTATTTTAACATGTCTTATTGTAGGGTAATTTTGTTCATATATATTATTTACAACACACAAAAGTATATCTAATGATATTAAATATGTAAGTTGTATATGCACCATTAATATTTGTGTGGAAATATTAAAATACTGTCAGGATCTTCTAAGTACCTCGGGT
Source organism: Ridgeia piscesae (assembly GCA_025642075.2). Taxonomy (NCBI): domain Eukaryota; kingdom Metazoa; phylum Annelida; class Polychaeta; order Sabellida; family Siboglinidae; genus Ridgeia; species Ridgeia piscesae. Next base: position 282,375 of record JAODUO010000869.1, on the reverse strand, counting down.
AGTACCCACGGGTAGTAGCAATTGCTCAAGAAAATACAAATTGTAGCAGTATAGATAACAATTTGTATTGTTACTATATCTTCTACATTTAAGTTTATGTTGTTAATCTGTATCCTTTATATGGCAATGTAAATAAAAATATACGTTTGCACACATTCTAATTGTTTACATGTTTTGTTTTAAAGACGAGGCAAGTATTAGTTGTTTCATGTAGAAGTTAGTCAACAGGCAAAACTCTTATTTATCATTAAAAATGTTGACTAAAATTTACAGAACTGGGGATTGTAGAATGTGCAAAACAGACTGATGACTTGACTCTAAGTGTCTGATCACAGACTGATGACTTGACTCTAAGTGTCTGATCACAGAGTATGAATACAACAAAACAGACTGATGACTTGACTCTAAGTGTCTGATCACAGACTGATGACTTGACTCTAAGTGTCTGATCACAGAGTATGAATACAGACTGATGACTTGACTCTAAGTGTCTGATCACAGAGTATGAATACAACAAAACAGACTGATGACTTGACTCTAAGTGTCTGATCACAGAGTATGAATACAACAAAACAGACTGATGACTTGACTCTAAGTGTCTGATCACAGACTGATGACTTGACTCTAAGTGTCTGATCACAGAGTATGAATACAGACTGATGACTTGACTCTAAGTGTCTGATCACAGAGTATGAATACAACAAAACAGACTGATGACTTGACTCTAAGTGTCTGATCACAGACTGATGACTTGACTCTAAGTGTCTGATCACAGAGTATGAATACAACAAAACAGACTGATGACTTGACTCTAAGTGTCTGATCACAGACTGATGACTTGACTCTAAGTGTCTGATCACAGAGTATGAATACAACAAAACAGACTGATGACTTGACTCTAAGTGTCTGATCACAGACTGATGACTTGACTCTAAGTGTCTGATCACAGAGTATGAATACAACAAAACAGACTGATGACTTGACTCTAAGTGTCTGATCACAGACTGATGACTTGACTCTAAGTGTCTGATCACAGAGTATAAATACAGACTGGTGACTTGACTCTAAGTGTCTGATCACAGAATATGAATACAGACTGATGACTTGACTCTAAGTGTCTGATCACAGAGTATGAATACAGACTGATGAGTTGACTCTAAGTGTCTGATCACAGAGTATGAATACAGACTGATGACTTGACTCTAAGTGACTGATCACAGAGTATGAATACAACAACAAAAATGATATGTTTTCATCTTTCATCATTAGTTTATTCACAGAATACTGCATGCAGCAGAACTGTTATAGATACTGGCTCTCGTTAAAAATACTGTACAATAATAGTAGGTTTATATACACATAAATATAACTACTATGTTATTTAAAACTGTAACATTGTCATCCCTAAATATATATATATATATATATATATGTCCTAACAACTGCAGAGAAAACCTCCTTGAAGACAACATAACAAATAGGTAAGATGCCAACTGGTGATGATTCCCTAAATGCCCATGTCTGATAATATATAAAACTCCCTAGACATCATCCCTATGTTATCATGTCACGTAGGTCTCCATGGCAACTGCTCTCAAGTCACATGACAGCAGACGCGTAGAGAAGACTAGCACCTGAAAATGGTTGGTCATTTACATATTTTCATGCCCCAAGAAGGATTACACAAATATTACTAAGGTGTCTACATATTAAAATAACAAGGATGCCAGAAAGCCAATACCACCCATGTTATTCCTGGAACATGAAGTCACATGAACGCCATTCTATGCCTTATAAAATCTGCCCCACAGGATATGACATTGTTGCAGCCATTATTGCATCAACTGTAAAATGACAACATTCTGACCACAAAGGGGACAGACCATAAATAATACATTCATATGTTTGTTGCATAAATACAATCCAGCAGTCCAACAGATACACAATGGTTTCAAAATTAATCCCATGTACGGTGTGCTCATTTGACCTGCTGTACACCAGCATTAGCTCAGCAAAAAAAACAAATCATCCTAGAATCGTGGAATATAACTCAACATGATGTCTGTTAAAACCTATTTTATTCTATTATAAATAAATTATATTTGCCGCACTACATACATATGTACAGTGTCTGCCAGTAAAATTACTATACATAGAATAAATAGTAAAAGTAATATATTTACACATAAACAAATAAACACCAAATGTTTCGGAAACAATTACTGTGGTGCAATCATTTTGTGCACTTAGACACTTCGAAAAGCAAAACATTACACATTATCAAGGAGAGTTTTATACTTGCAATGAACTTTGCGGCTGGTACAATTTCAACCTAAGAAGCAAGACATAGTACACACGCCAGTTCTGCAAACATCTATTGCACATCAAAAGGTACAATCAACAGTGGGACTGTCAGAATATCCCACAATGCTCTTGTTCTTTGATGAACATTGCTGTCAACAATAAAATAACAACTTGTGCACATCATCATGACAATGGCAATGCAGAACAATAAACATGCCAACTTGTCGACTACTATAAGCACGCAAACTCTGAGCAACCCACTAACAGAAATATGTTTTGCTTTCATTTCAGCCAATTTCAGTATCATGTGCCGCACAGTAGACCATTTAGCATTCAGGTTGACAAACACGCCTGTCGAACTGCTGATTTTGACTGTAGAAAATATTTGCATAAATCTGCAGTTTGCACCAGAATGCGTGACCAAACTGATATCTCACAATAACAACAAAGCTTCCGTCTATCTGAATGTCATATATCTGAATGTCACAGGATCATAGGATGACGTTCAGGATCATAGGATGAGCTCCAGGATCACAGGATGAGCTCCAGGATCATAGGATGAGCTCCAGGATCATAGAATGAGCTCCAGGATCACAGGATGCGCTCCAGGATCATACGATGAGGCCCTGGATGATTAGACAAGGCAACTGGCAATGACTGGTGTGTCTTGTCACCATGTGCCTCACATGTAACATGACAACAGAAGCTGTCCCACAGTGCGTCCACAAACATAGCACCAGTGCATCCTGCTGACACAGGGTGTTCACAAGTCCTAGCACTCCCATCATGTCGTCACATAGCATCATAAAGCGGGGCTGCGTACGTCGTAGCCCGCTTCATCCCAGAGTTGGGTTGGGTGGTGGGGGGTGGTACTGGCATAGGGAGGGCAGCACTGTCCATCCCAGGGTTCTGGCGTGATGGTGGCGGCAACCCCTTCCGCTCCGACACGGGAACAGGTACGTACCCTGTGTGTGCTGGTAGCTCCCCCTTCAGGGGGAATATCTCCATGATCTTCACTGTGTTCGGATCATCTTCCTCACTGTAGTAATATGACAGTATAGAGTCCATCTGGTTTGAGACGTACAGGCAATCCTCAAATGTGTCGAATGACGTCATGTCGTATAAGCTTCCAACTGGCGAGTCGTTCTTCCTCAGCTTCCCGTTGTCCGCACCAGCTTCTGGTAGTGGTTTGATGTCAAGTGGGATGTCACCTAAGTCAACGTCATGATCGAGGATCCGATGGCGAACCTCACCGACTGAACGCAGAGGGTTCTTGTAATGGGTTTGGAAGTCAACAGAGAAGCCAACATTCAGTTGCGAGTTTGTTAGTTCAGGTATATGCTCAACAGAGGGTCGGCGGTGCATTGTGGGCTTACTGACGGCCATAGATGCAGGCTTGACATCGATCATTGGAGCGTCGATGATTGCCAGTTGGCATGTGAATCTGTGAGCAAAGATGTATTATAAATTATAAATCAAACAAAGATTATCTCTAAGCAGACAAATTGTATTCCTGGTTTCTTACGACATAATAACTATTACGTATATACACTAAACATACATATTCTCTACCAATTTGTTTAATTCCTAAACACCTCATTTTTTCCATGATCCATTATTACAGCCACATAATGCTGATCACATTCATGACCAAATGTCATTACTAATATCTCATCTGTTGTTACCAAATAAAATGTGCTATAATTAAACATGTTTTGCACGCAATGATCACAAACAACACTATATACGATACACTAAATTACTTCCATGTTGCAGAGGAAAATGCCAAGTGACAAAAACAAAGTAGGAAAAATGTTCACAAACATTCTTTAGCCAGAATTTCCTCTTTAAAATCAATTTTGCTCTTAACAGTGATCTTGTACAAAGAAAACTGTCAACACGACTGGGACACGTTCACCTGTGTCACAGAGTTAGTGTCCTCTGTCATATCATCACTTGAAAAAGTTCCTTTAATTTAATATTGGATGCTGCTTAATGATGGATTTTGCTTACAAGCTCATTATCTCTGAAACCGTCCTGGATTATGTGCAGCGTGATATGTAGATGTTTTGTGGTCATCCCATGTCCATCAGTAAGTTTAGTCATAAGGCAGAAATGGGGTTGGAAAGACAGTAAACAAAAACTGAGATATGCCCACCTAGCACTGTATCTGTGTCGGTTTGTCTGAATCATCTCGTACAACTCCTTTGTGATGATGCCCAGTTCCCCAATGAGAGGCATCAAACTCACGGACTGGAATATTCTGCAACAAAGATTAATTAGGCTGTTATAAGCATCGTTGCTTTCTTGGTCAACTAAGAAAGTGTATCAAACTATACAAATTGTACAGCATGTAGCATACAACAATAGAAATAGTAGAGATCTGCATGTATGGGTGACCAGTGCCCGTGCAATGATATATTATATATATATATATTTTATATATATATATATATATATATATATATATAATTATTATATATGTGGTATATGTGGTATATCTGGTGTATTTATATTTTAAACGTAATATTGTACATGTAGATTGGAAATTTAAGGTTCTCTGATCCATGTTTGTGAGTCCAAACATTGATGTAAATGTCTGTGACAGATACCATTAAAATACAGCAGCATTCATGTGCACATAAAAGTAGCATTTTTAAATTGCCATTGTATACAGCTATAGTAATATATACTAATATGGCATCAATTTCAGTAGGGAGTCTGCAATACTATAGTATGCATTTTATAATAATAACTTGTGATAAATACCAAGAATAAACACCAGGGACTTACTTTGTAGCGAGAACAATGGTGACCTCTAGTGGCAGAATGACTGGTGCAAAGAGAAGTGAGGCCATCCGGAATAATTGTAGGTTGTACAGTGGCGCCAACAAGTGGCCATTCACCGAGTCGCATGCTGCCTGAAGCTCTGAAACACGCAATAAGAGTGTGTGTGACTGCTGATCACTGTCATGACTAAGGACAGCTGTAGCACAAGATAGGTTTTATTATAATAACAAATTTCATCTCTGTGACAAAATAAGGTCACTGACTTAAATTGTAAGAACAATCTATTCTCTGAAGAAATTAAAAATATAGCACAAATGGAAGAGCGATGTAATACCTAGTGCACTCTCAATTGTTCTAGGCAAAGATGATCTTAGCAAAAGGAAAACTAATTCAAATTGTCTGCTGTTTTAAATAGGAATGTACAACTTACATTCAAACTATATAAGGTATATGAAAACCTAGTCATCTCAGCGCTTAATCAATCATGTTCATATTAGTAACACATAAGTTGCATATGATAAAACACATCAACCAAGTCCTAGGATTGACTATGACTATTTTTAAGTTTACCACTGGATTTATACAATTATTATCAGTGAACAGCTGAAAATCGGGTGCATCTTGGAGCATAGTTTGATGAAACTATTAGTAATAATAATGTTTACATGATTGTATTGGATGTGTCCTTGCATGTGTGTTGACACATGCACATACTAACACACAAACACACACATACATACATAAATACACACATACAAACACACATACAAACATATGCACACATACATATAAACACACACACGCGTGCACACGCACGCACACACGCAGGCATGCACACACACATCCGCCAGCAGCCTCCTCACCGTGAACTACTTGCGGGGGCAGACTGTCGAGTAACGCTAGGTGGCGCCGGTGTTTGCACTCGTAACAACACTCGTCCTCACACTCGCCCTCCTCACTGCCGAGGCTGTCCGTCTCCTCACTCGAGTCGTAGTCCTCCTCATCGTACATCAGCGTCTCCTCCTCCTCTTCATCTTCCGCCTCCTCTATTGGCACGGCCGTCCTGATGCTTGAGTAGATGTTCAAGTGCCGTGTGCAGCCAATCAGATCTACAGCGACAAATCACAAGGTATGATGGGTAAAGAAAAAATGGTAAACTCGTACATAACGCATGTTACACATTTCTGACAAGTGCAGTTTGAATATATTATTTTGTAATCTATAGTGACTAATTTGCATCAAATGCAAGTTACATTAACACTAATGAACAAACCAGTTTCAGCAAAAGAAAAAACACCAACACACCAAGCTGGTCTTTGGCAAAACTAACAACCACAACACAAATGAACCCATCGTGTGACAACCAACGTCCACTCACTGTTGCGCTGTAGATATCGCAGGGCGTCATCAAAGCCCTGCTGGCACATGTTGCTAAGGACCTCAGGGTTGGGTGGGAAGAGTGCGTGAGCCACGCGGTACATGTTGCTGGCTGTGAACTGTATGCTGGTCCCAGCCAGGTAGATGTGTGCAAAGTTTGACGAGTTGTCGTCAGGACAAATGTCACTCTCTCCGGCGAACGGTGACACCGTGATTGTGTTCTTGTCCAGGATCGGAATGTTGTTGGTGATGCCGCCATCAACGTAATACTGCAAAGTAAAACACATTCATTTCATTGTCAGACAGGACAAACTTGCATAACCTGTAGATAGTATGAACGAATCCTGATTGCACAGAAATCATGATTCTATTCTAGTCTATTATTTTTCATACATTTCAACGTATTTCTAGACCAGTGTTCTGAAGAAGGCATGGCAAAATATTCAATAAAATAAAAGAAGTTTCTTGTCAAATAATAATGGTAATTTATCACTTGGATATAATTATCTTGTATTCGTTTAAGTCAATTAATTTGTTGATAAATGTAATTCATGTTGACGTTAAACACAGACATCGTACAGAAATATAAAGCTGGATGTTGCTCGAATGTTGTGACTGTGAGACTTACCACTCCATGGTACTTTGGTGGTACGAGGCCAGAGTAGAATGGCACAAAGGCACTACAAGTGAGGGCCTACAACAGAAGACACAACATTATGGTAGGGCTACCACCAAGGCGAGGGGATGCCCACCAGAGGACATAGCAGGTCTCTCTTAGAGTTGAGGGGATGCCCACCAGAGGGCATAGTTGATCACGATCACGTGACAGAAGGTTTCCGGCCATTGGGGAGGTTTAAATACCAGGGCAGGGAAAGACACGAGAGGATTCATAATATGGTGAGATTGTGAGGTTGAACACATTGGTTTGGAGAAAAGTTTGTGCAGAGCCACGTGCTGCTTGATTTGTACTTTTATGTAAATTATACTTTGACTGTTAGTTTATAACCTTTATTTTTGAAGTATAAAATAAAGATTGCTCCAGGCGAGTTTTATATAAGGTGTTTGTTCATATTTCTCTTGTGCCAATACAGCATAAGTTATCTACTAAGTTGATCCCCTTTATTTACCTTGCCGTTGCCTAATTATAATTAGTCTAGGTAGTGGTATGACAACGTAACCAGTGAGACAGATGTCTCCACCTGCAGTTGTCTCATATATAGTACCGGGTATATACCAAGAAATATCTTCATAAGTGCATCATGAAAAATGGCCAGCAAACTGGAAATAAAGTTGACATCATATATTATCGAGGTACAGATGATATTGTGAAAGAGCAAGCATTTAGGGGTATCCAGTCTGTATTTTATGAACAAAACTGCATTCCAAATTTGTCAATAATTTGGTCCTAATTTTTTTATTTGTAAATAATGCTTGAATTAATTGCACTGAATTTTAGGGTCACACTGCTATTCTAAGGCACTTAGAAATTTTTTTACAGCTAATCCTGCCAGCTAGCCGTACAGTGTTCTGGGAACCAATGACTAACTGCTGGTCACATCTACAATGTCCAGGCAGTGCAACAGAGCAATCAATGACAGCATGACCTAATGCCTGAATGACCTCATATTGATTACACTGTTCATGCTAATTTATGCATGGAAACTGCTCTCTCAGTTGCTGGCCACTTATTCCCGCACATAACTTAGCATTAAAATGCAATAATTTGAGGTTGCTAAGATGTGATTGGTTGTTGAAGTTACAGCAGACTAATGTTAGTGTTGAGTCACTGGCTGACTGCCCTGTCGGTGTGCACAGGGTTGTATATGTCTTTATTGCATTGTCCAGAGCCTGGCTATAGACTGGTCAGTGTTTATGTCCAGCTAATACTGGTCAACATCTCTTTGTCCAAGGACCATGGATATGCTGACACCAATCACTCCACAATCAAACTTTTAGAAGCTGCTTCTGGTTTGAAATCATTACAAGAAAATCTTGGATTGTTTGCAATGGCAAATATAACTGTAATATTTTGTATATATTAAGACATGTCAGTGTAGGACGATGAACAACAGTTTGAAGATGTTTACACACATCCATGGCCCCTCCACACATAAACATACGCACATATACCACACACACGCGCACACGTACACATGCACACACACGCACGCGCACACGTACACATGCACACACATGCACGCGCACTCACACACACACACACACACACTCCCTCATCTATTTGCATATGCACATTTGCATGCATGCATGGTACAAAAATTTGGAACACAAACTTGCCTTGTTTGCATAAATGTACTACAGCATGAAGGAAATTAAACTGTAAATTCACACATGCAATCATACCTTATGCACACACATACATACACACATACATGCGCACCCACAAATGTTCAAATACACACATACACACACGCACACGCACACGCACACGCACACACAAATATATTTATATCACATATTCACATAAATTCATATTTCATTGTCCGTATTATAAGAGCTACTAGATTTATTTTTTTACTGACACTGTGCCTGGGCCAAGATGTAAGGTGGTGTGACAGAGAGGGAGAGAGCAGTCTTACCTGGATGAGATCATCTTTGGAGTCAAAATGTGAAATGAGTATGTTTTTGCGGTCGGACACTCGGGTGAGAGACACAAAGAGGTGACCGGTGGCGATCTCGTGTGCATTGTCAGGCAGGAAGTCATAGAGCCCGTCCCGTAGGTACTTGACGAGATTGAAACTAGGGTGAATAGGGCCGAGGGCACGAGACCTCGCCTTCACAGCGATGCTGAGAACATAACTCGTACATTCACCTGTGGACAGATAGAGGGTGGTTTGTTAGTGAACAATCATACATTTATGTCAACAATTAATATGCAAATAGCACAATAACATGAGGAAAATGTGGAACGACATGGCAATTTGGTGAATGAATAATTTTATTTAGATAAAATATATTGGTTGTGTAGATAGTTTTAAGGATCACTCAGGATTAAGCAAACAAAATGTTCAGATTATAAACTAGAGATCTCTCATTGGCAACACAATTATAAGAGATGCTGCTTTTTCAACATTCAAGGCAGCAATCTGCCTCTTATTAATTATCACCCTCATTGATTCTGAGTAACTCAACTTGATTTTACGACAAAAACAATAGCACTTTTTACTGTTAAGAAATATATTATTTATGAAAACATGTCTGCACAACTTGCTAACTGCATTTATGGAAAGAAAACAAACACATGTTATTGTTTACTTATAGAGCTTACAGACATTAACATACACAAACTGAAGCAGAAAGAACAATGTCACTGTGGACACTTGGCTAAAGGCGCTGTCACATTTTGTTCACTGTCACTGTGCTACGGTCATCTGAGGGTCAAATACAGAACCTACACTGACCAGTTGGTAGTTTATTGATTGTTAAACATCACATCTGGCCAACAATATTGTCAATTGGCCACGCACTATTTCTGTGCATATATATCACCTTCTTCAATTTCTCATAGTGTTTACTTAAGGGTACTCCAGGGTATCCAAACTCAGCATATGCACAATGATCGATTCTGGTTTTCAATTTATGATGTGATTGAGAACTTATTTATGTTGTTATTGGAACATTTATACCAAATACCCCACAGAACGGTGCAGTAGTCCTATACAGTGTAATATAAGCCTTCATTTAATCAAGCACAAGTACATTTCATCAAACATTTCAACCATAATGATTAACAATTAGTAATATTCTAATATTTTGTCATGTGCCAATTATTAATTATTTTTAAATTTATGTATATCTATCTATATCTATATTACACACACACACACACACACACACACACACACACACACACACACACACACACACACACACACACACACACACACACACACACACACACACACACACACACACACACACACACACACACACACACACACACACACACACACACACACACACACACAAACACACACACACACACACACACACACATTCTGGATTCTTGGACCCCCACTTTTAGACCCCCTGCCAAATACATCACATATTCAATATCCTGCTACACTGCAGGCAGACGGCACAATTTATTAGGACACGACACTTTATATTCAACATCAACCTTAATTGTGTCCAAACATAGTTCTAGTACATAACTTTATGGACCAAGCTTATGGATCATACAAACACTGCTGCGTATGTAGTACTATATACTGCATTTAGGTCAATAAAACTGTTCAACAACAAGATAGTAAGAATTACACAAGTATTAATCTAATCAAATAGCAATCATCATGACAGTATTTATGTATCTAGATAAGACAACTGATAATGTTCTGAGTGATGATGTCCCAATTTTTGGGGAAAACAATCAAAACATTTTAACACGAATTAATGCTGGTACTTTTAATGTAAACTTTACGGTCACCTTGGTAATACAGCCACATTGCAACTCCCAAATTTGTTTCACACTGTACTTATTTGGTACAGAAAATTAGTCCTGCTAGAGCAGTCACGTCACTAATCAGGCCACACTGCCCAGTCCTAAGGTGGCCATAATACTGTCGTTTCACTGTACCATGGGCAAGGACAACACGAAACTGAGATGACATCTTGAGGATCCGTCAAAGAGTACAGAACATAAACCAGAGAATGTATGGGGAGCACCGTGACAGATCTAGAAGGTTTGATGACAGACAAACCCAGAGTTTCAACAGCTAACACAATTCAGCACTGAGTTGGTTTCGCTGAAGCTGAAGTATTGACGGGGCAGGAAAAAGCACTTGATTCACTCAGCCAACGATCAACATCATCAACTACTTACAATGTTTGCCTCTCTGGTATAAGCTGTCTGCTAGACTCAGGCCACTAGGTACAAGTGTACTCAGTCGTCACACTCCACTGCACAGACATGTCACACAATGTATGGTACACCAACCCAGACAATTCAACAAAATAGCTGCCCTAGACAATATCCTATGCTTTGATTCCTGCAACTAGAATAACTTTACTTGAAATATATTTATTTAGTACAGAAGTTCACACTATTAAAACTGTCTTTATATAATTACATATTTTAATAAATATATTACTTTTAGTTTATAATTTTTTAACTGCAATGTTGCAGAGGACAATAAATGAACTGAATAAAATATCTATGGTACCAATCATGTTATTGCCAACTAGCAGTCTGCTTCAATTAAAAATTAACAATATTTAAGGGTTCATAGACAAGAAATCATTTGGCTTGTTGGAATCTGGTAAAACATTATCATGTGAATGTTTGTGTAGACAGCCCGTTTATATGGGTGACTTTTGGCTTGTGGATGAAACCAATAAGTACATTTATTTGATGGCTTCCTTGTCCAAACCTGGAGGCTCGAAGGTGACCACTGGAACTGGCTGTTCCGACAGTAATCTAATCCAATCCACATGCAATCAACAACCTTGTTGGGGTTTCTGATTAACAGCAATTGATTCTGTAGGGCAGCATCCGCACCAGTAAACTGGAAGGGTGGTTCTGGTGGGTTGTGTCTTTCAATCTCAAGCCTTCAAGTCAGTCTCAAGTTCCCTTTGCATCTCTTGACAGTTGTGGTGCTATAGATGAAGTATTATTATTTTACTCTTGACTATGAGCTTGCCCAAGCTTGCTGACAACAGCGTGCTGTCATGATGTTTAGGAAAATATCTTCTAATTTAGTTTTCTTTCTGTTAGAAAATGTGTTACACTTCCATGGCACTAACTTTGGAACCAAAAAAATTTCCTGATGCACAAGATTAACTTAAATGGGACAACTGCATGTCATTATGGATATGATATTCATAGTTTTTACTGCATTTACAATTGTATAGTTTGTGTCTGAAGGCTGAACCTTATAATTTAAAGATTACAAAGTTTAGCTTTCTAAATGATCATATTTCAGTTTAAATGTCGCCCAACTAGACAGGTGTAGTTTCCCACTGCCCCACTCAGCCATGTGTTAGTGATAGAGCCACAGCAATAATTAATTATGTCCAGCTCAACAAGCTCGTAAATATCAAAGATGACAGAATGCGTCAGATTATATATAATGGTCAGTCTGGACTATATTTAAAATAATCACATGTCAAGGGCAATTTCCCACATTAGACTATCCTATAATGTGCTAGGTTCAAACGAAGGTCACTAAACAACTTCATGTTGTATACTTCAAGTGTGACATATCAGATATCTTGAAACTGGGAGCAAAACAGCTAGGGTGGGGAGGGGTAAAGATGTTTTTGTGCTAAAACTAATGTAATGGTCAAATAGGAAAAAACAATATAACTTGCCAAATGGGGTTATGGTTATTGAACCAGGAGTGCAGGACCCTCAAATTTACCAATTGCTGACAAACTTTTTAATACATGTGATAAATGTAGATAAATAAAATATATTATAATTTGCATTTATATAGTTTTTAATTAATTTAAATACACCATTACATTTTATTTGGATAATCCACCATTAATGAAATCCAGTTAAACCAGCTATTGACTGACAACAAAAAACAATAGGAAAGCTTGACAAAATGACCTGACTTGTAAGCTAGTTATTTGATCTGCAAGTTGTTTGGCCTTGTAGTTAGACTATCTGACCTCACAGTGAGTAACGCGTCTGACCCAAAAACCCACATATCCCAGCAGAGAGTGACAGCTAAGTGACTGACTGTTAGTCATTGTGATATTGGGGCCATTGCCAGTGTGACCCAGATTACATAAGCATCGAAGATAGCTGATTCTGTGGCTAAGAAGTTTGCATTTTCTTGATGCAAGTGTCAAGGAGTGAACTGGGGTAAATAAATAGTATCAGGCAAGATAAAATCTGCATACAAAGTTGTAAAAACATGCCATAAATATCATGTAAACAAGTTCATTTAAGACATGCTGCTTCAGAGAATTAGGTATTACACAACGGTTAACGTAAATTAAATATATTTGGGCATGCATATAAATGTGGCCTAACAGTTACATCTAAAACAAAGGCTTGATAAAATGCATACGTCCTACTTATTTTAAATTGATAAAAATTTTATATGTTTACACTTTAATCTATGTATTAAAATTATATAGCAAGTCTAACACTGAATAAACATTTCTGATAATGATACATTTTGGGTTGCTGTCTTTGAGATCGAGTTGCTAAGCTGCTCATGCTTTTACGTCTGGAATTATGTGGGTGTCATGTGTAACTGTGGAATTATGTGGGTGTCATGTGTAACTGTGGAATTATGTGGGTGTCATGTGTAACTGTGGAATTATGTGGGTGTCATGTGTAACTGTGGAATTATGTGGGTGTCATGTGTAACTGTGGAATTATGTGGGTGTCATGTGTAACTGTGGAATTATGTGGGTGTCATGTGTAACTGTGGAATGATGTGGGTGTCATGTGTAACTGTGGAATTATGTGGGTGTCATGTGTAACTGTGGAATTATGTGGGTGTCATATGTAACTCTGGAATGATGTGGGTGTCATGTATAACTGTGGACTTATGTGGGTGTCATGTGTAACTGTGGAATTATGTGGGTGTCATGTGTAACTGTGGACTTATGTGGGTGTCATGTGTAACTGTGGAATTATGTGGGTGTCATATGTAACTCTGGAATGATGTGGGTGTCATGTGTAACTGTGGACTTATGTGGGTGTCATGTGTAACTGTGGAATTATGTGGGTGTCATGTATAACTGTGAATTATGTGGGTGTCATATGTAACTCTGGAATGATGTGGGTGTCATGTGTAACTGTGGACTTATGTGGGTGTCATGTGTAACTGTGGAATTATGTGGGTGTCATATGTAACTCTGGAATGATGTGGGTGTCATGTGTAACTGTGGACTTATGTGGGTGTCGTGTATAACTCTGGAATGATGTAGGTGTCATGTATAACTCTGGAATGATGTAGGTGTCACGCATAACTGTGAAATTATGTGGGTGTCATGTATGACTCAATGACAGCATGTCTAATATGAAGTACCCGGGTAAGCCTGACTCAGATTGTATATTATCATTTTGGATTTCACGTTTCCTGTGTCAGTTTTCAGGCTGCCCTATTTACATGACAGCTTCAGCAAATAGCCACTCAGCAATGTAAAATATCTGTCAAGGTCAACGTCTAGTCTGTTTAGACGACAGATTCCTGGACAGTCTGTACCTTTCTGGGCTAATTCAAAATACCAGTCAATCTTCTGGAAAAGTTGTGCATTTGCAGTAAATTTGTGTCACTCAATGTGGTGTTTGCGTTAAGTCCAATTGCGTAAACTTTCACGTTTTAGCATGTTGTTGATAACTTGTAGGTATCTGCAAGTCTTATAAATGCATACTTTATTCAAATACAAGTTTCTTGAAAATAAATGATGACAGCATAACTGTTCATGGAGCAAAGAATTGTATAATATATTATCCATGTTAAATCAGAGCAGTATTATATTGTCAATAATACCTTAACGTGTACTATATATTTGGTTTTGTGTTGGTCCTAAGTATTCTATGACCACCTGGAGACAGCCTTGCCACACTTAGCAAGTATTTCATGACCATGAGCCAGAGTAACTATGACTAATCCAACACCCAACACCAGCAGGCTCCGTGGGGTGTCAGATCTCAATACAGTGTACTAAGGATTTTGTTGAACAATTATTAAACAGTTATTAACTCATTAATTGTGCACTAATGATATGTTTCATGCAACAACACGCCAAAAGCATTTTAGCTTTTGACATTTCATAAATGTTATTTTTAATTTTAAAAAGAAATTCTTTACTGTCTAATGAACTTAAAGATCAGAAAATTAGAACAAAGATTTTTGCTTTATACAGCTTTTATGTAGTATATAGTTTCATAATGATCCGTAAAGTTTGTACCAAATTTATGCTGACAAATAGTACCACATAAGGGTCATTTTCTCTAAATCAAGCTGGCAAACATGTTGTAGTCTATATGTTAAACTACCTTAAAACCTACTACAGCGTAGTACATGTGATAGTTTCTTTGTAATTAAATGGTTACCATTGCTGAATTTAATGACATGAAAATGCCATGGCTTTCCTTCAGACTGACAGTTGAATGGACTATAATATATAATTATGCTAGTCGCTGACACAGCAGGGTCTAACACTGTAATCCAGCCACGTCTCCTGGTACATACATTAACCCAGCGTGTGACTGTACTGCCAGCCAGTTAGTTAGTTAACACCACAACTCCATGCCAATGTGGCATGTGCTGCTGCTTCGAGTGACTAGACTCAACATAAGGACAGCAAGAATTGGCGCTATGAATATAGGTTAATAATAAATATACCTGACTTCTTCAGAGATAAACTGTGCATTCAGTTTGGATAAACATGAATTGAGGGTAAGATACTTGGATTTCAAATGATAACAAGATAATAAATGGTCTGAGCATCATTTAGTGTGAATGGTTTGAAATACCTGTACACACTAATTTAACCATTAAAATCTCCTAAGCTTGCCTTATGAGATATGTTTACCTTTAAGTAAATATATAACACAAGTTAGTATTGAAACACTGTTACATACTTTCATAGTGACTGGAATAAAAGGTTAATTACAGAGCTTTTAAATTTGCTATATAACTGTTACATGCATTAAATGTATGTCATTCCTGGGTGTATAATTTTGAGTTTGTTGGCCTTACAACTGTTACCAGTATTAATAATATATATTACATTTGTGTGTAAAATGAATCTAGCTAACCCATGTAGGAGTTCAACATTTGCCCCTAAGACTAGACAGTGCTCACCCAAAACTGATTATACTACATGGAGGGATACACTGGCCAGCTTGGGGGAGGGTTATTAACAGCTCACCTCCCCCATTGTGACAGCTTCTAGCCTCCCTAAGCACTTGAGCCAGAGCAATAACATGCCATCTGGCAGTTCATACTAAGGACAATCTGCAGTCCTTTGTCCAGCGGGCCAACCTGGACATCCAGTGGACATCCATCCACCTGAGTACAGACGTCTGCAAACCAAAACCCCAGGGAAGACCTTTTCAGTCTTGGAGAGCTGTAGCTAGAAGCTATAACTTAAGTAGACCCAGTTTATAGTGATTTCTTTATCTGGGGGGTGATTATTGACACTCCAGGCAGCCAATTACTGGCCTGATGGGGAGGCAGGCTGCCTGTAGCCACTGGACCAGGTGTGAGATACCAAGATGGAGACCTGGGACACCATCAAAGCTATGTCAATACACAGTCAATACACAGCCTATTAAAGACCTGCTATCATCCAAATGGTGCCTGGTTTCTGTCCTAGTCCATTTACAACATAAGATCAAAGGAATGCCTGATGCCAGTGCTCAAAGAACTCTATGGAATACTACAAGGGTGATAACATTTCAGTTGAGGTGCCAACTAATAGTAACACTGCACAACATGTGGTAGGTCTGCCACTTATTATCACATGAAACTGGTTTATGAGGATTTTGAGTCACAATCTTCACATTACAAAACCACTTTGTAAATCACTAAAAATGTTCAAGAACAATCAAGACTACCCCTGGTAATTCTCAGCTAATAAGCACAATGGAGAGACCAGGGTTTGGGGCCTTGTCCGCCACATAAGCAGCGATGGAGTCAGTCCAGCTATGGAGTTGGACAAGATGAAAATCAACACACATACCTGTCTTGTGGAACCCTGGTGTCCAATATTAGGCCCACCAGACATGACTGACACACTGCTGGTAGTCTACAAAGATGAACTTGACCATGGACTGGTGGTCAATGCCATCCATGGCTGATATCTCAGACATTTGACCTTGAACATTGGATTCCTGATGTCAAACCAGCTGTGCAGCAAAACTGCCCAGTCACTGTCCTAATTTCTGGATGGTCACCAGTCACCACTGACTTAATTAAACATCCAAAAGTGGCCGCCCAGTATGTACGTTGTGCTAGAAATAGTTATTGTAAAGTGTACTGTGACTCCTCAATAGGACACAAATAGTAATGGAATAAGCAGTTTAGTCCTACTGACAGCTGCTGGTGAAAGTGGTTTGGTTTTAAACAATACATTTTCATACCGTGTCATATTGTTGTGAAGAGAGTTAACTTGGGTGCCCCTAAATATGGACAAAGATAAAGCTTCAATGTTGTACACGTGACTAGAAGGCTTTGTTACTTGTGGTTTAAATTATGCCTAAGTTATTTGAAGTTTACATAGATTTCAATAAATGTTATCATAAACACAACAGACTGGCTAATGTGTATTAGCTGAAATTAACCATATTTCTCATGACAAGATTTAATTTAATTATGACATGCTTGTTTTCCATAGATATTCTGGTCACACAGAACATGATCGTTATTCTTCATGGATGAATATAACAATCTAGAAACTTTCCATATAGAAAATAAAACAAAAAGATTAAAATAATTTGAAGATGATTGATTATCAGATTTCTCTATCACATTTTACGATTTCGAGACTTACACATTTCTGAAGAAAAAAATGATATAATCAGATGACAATTCTTGTTTTAAATTGTAAAGATATTTCTGATAATTAAAGTTTACCTATACATTGTACCAGTTAATATACTAAAGGCCAACTTTCATGTAAGTCTTTAAAGATGGTTCACCTTAAAGATAACCGACTGTCTTTAAGATACGGCTCACTGTTGGTCAACAATTGAACAATCATACAATTATACACATGAAAAACAGGTCAGATGTTATTGAGAAAGTGACTAATAATGTTTGCTTGGGGCATGAGGTCTGGACTTAGAAGATAACAGTGTCTCCACAGATGTCTGGTGGCGTGGGCTGTGTCTAATGACACAATCACTGATGAAAGTAATACCACCAAGAGGCAACATGATACCACGACTCCACATGAGCTTTCATAAGAAGGATATCCCACAACTACAGGGACTGTGTGATTTATGTTTCCTCAGCTTTGTTTATTTTATAGAAACCAGTAATTACTTTATGCAAATGCGTACTGTATAATTATCTTTAGTGAGTCTACTCCAAATGCATATTAACCTAATGGCTCCTGGTGAGGACCATTAATACTTTTATGGTCAATTAAGATAGCAGACATGCATATATTACAGGTAGTCTTCATTTCTTTCCATTGGGAAAATAAAATGGAAAATATTTCAAATGTTTCTGTCATCATTTTGAGATTCCAAGACATCTGAAATTTTTCATTTTTTTAGTGGAAATGACTGTAAAAGGAAAAATGTAAAAGGACTGTTGGAAAGTGTCTCCTGGAGCTCCATGTGACACTACAGTGGGTATTTTCAAAAGCAGGGGAGGAGGCACACCTAGAGTCCATTGTAGTTTACAATAGCATAACTTTCTGAGTCTTGTTGTCTTTTGTTGACACTAATAAACAGTCATACAGTAGACACCCAGTTCCTGCTCTGGCAATCTCCTTCAAGCCTTTCTCTGCCACAGCCAGATCTAACACCTTTCTCTGTCCACCATGGCTCCACAACAGCTTGTTGTGTCCCTTGAGAAGTAGGTTACTCAGCTGTGAGCCAACTGCATGCTTGTGAGCATTGACACAATGGCTTGGAACAAAGGCCTAGACTGACCACCCAACTCTATCTTATAGAGAGCTCCACTCATGCATATGATAAGTCAAACCAGTGTGAAATTCAAGGGGCAAAACCATCTAATTAAGGTGATTGTTTTCATGCCTGAATGACGGCACTGGTTTCCTTGGGCGGCAATTTACATGACACAACTTACAAGAAGAAACATCATTACAGCCATTAAGTAAATAAGTACATTTTACACATTCAAGATGTCCCAGTAGGTGCATTTTCACATTTTGTACACAGGTAAACAGTCCATCCACAGGGTATATATACATGTTATTGTAGAGTACTCCACAGGACTTAAGTTGCCTGAGCCAGGGTGGCCACAGGTGCTAGTATATTGACAGCATAATTAATAGTGAGATGCCTCCAGCAGTAATTGACCTACACATCTGACCAGTGACCAAAATATGCATTAGGCCTGCCTGCATTCCAGGAAGGCAATTCTGGCCTGGCAGCATCAGGTAGTGAACGCCACTATCTGTTTGATGGATCTACTTCACTTGGGAGGCCAGGAATACCCACACAGCAAATGGTATAAGCTCCCTACCAAGTATGTGCTATTCCCACTGGTGGATTGTCTGTAAAATTTCCCTCACTGGTTATATTTACAATTTTGTAAATAAATAACTATTCTAGAATCAACAAGATGGACAGATGGGAACAACACCACAGAGGAATGGGAACAACACTATCTGTGAGCCATAATTTGATACACATTGGTCAATATTTGTGCATTAAAAGGTTATGTGATTGTCAAGTATTGAGGCAAATAATTATTGTAATGTATTTAAATATATATTTGATATATCTGGGGTCCTGATAATTCAATAAATTCAAAAAACATATGTTTTTGTTAATTAATTACTTTAATTCTTTTAATGTAAAGCACCCCAAATTCGTTTAGTTAGATGTTGTGCTATTTATTTATAACATACAGGTAACTAATTTACACGTGTATAAAAATGACAGAATCACATATTCAACCATAAAAGTGACAATATGAAGAAATGTTTTGTCAAGGAGACAGGTTCGATCATCTGTGAATTTCATCATGATAACATATGGCAGACTTTGGTGTTATGTGCCATTAATTAATTCACAATGACACATTTTCTTTATAATAATGAATTCATTATATCTGAAACATTCCCAGAGGCTGGTTTTATATTACAACCCGGAAAGACTTCACAATTACTACCATTAATACATTCTGAAACTGAGACCGAGTGCCACATCTGACACTGACAGCTTGCCTTATTAAATTAGCCCTATTCCATCCTTCACGGGTTCCCTACTGACAGGTCACAGCACCAGACTCGTGCATCAAATAACTGAACTAGTCTCAATTGAAACAGCGTAACAAACAGCCTTTACCTAATGAACTTATGTCCTTTATATGGCTCTGCCTCCGCCAACCCAGTTGTCAACAATTACAATAATTACCTCACAAAGACAATTGGCTGCGCGCCAACCGAGGTCACGCGTTTATTGCCACACAACCGAACATCCCGCTGTCTTGACTTCAAGCTCATATCATGTTCTTTTGCTGCTTACAGTATGATATTATGTTTATGAATAAGGTTCTACCTATACGTCGTTTGATGTTTTGACTTACCTAGAGAGCATCCTGTCAGAAGGGCGCATGCCGCTAGCGAACCTGCACTCGCACCGGCAATTTTTTCATGAACCAAATGCGGTGCATACTCTCTCAAACAGCTCGCTACGCCAACGTGATAAATGCCCAGAAATCCACATCCAGAGAACGACAGATTCATACTTTTTAAAATAAATATGCCAAGGAACGCTCACTCTGAGCTTCGCTCGACAGTACTCAATTATATACGCTATAACTCGCTTGAAGCTCAACGTATTTCTAATGTTTTGGTTCGCTCCGCCGCGTACATGCGAGCTGTTCGCGGCCAGGTCACGCCTCCGAACGTCATCAAAGTTACACCATCTGATTGGTTGTTATTCTTGCCAGTTAGAATTACCCAATCAGCGTCATTCTTTCGCTCACGCTGTTTTCGAAGGCGGGATCCGATTGGTGACCTTGCTTTGCTGGCGTTGCCGTATATTGTGTATGATACGCCGTGACTGGCAAAATATTTTTACCAAGGGACAAGGTCAATGCCGATGGTTTGGAACGCGTAGCCAAAAATTAGATCTCTGCATGGTTGCATAATTGTAAACTTAACTAGTTTTGTCAGTACCTTTGTAGCTACCAAGATTCATACAGATATGTATACTCATACGATTCGTACGTATTATTGCCATAACCGTGTCATGCGGAAATTGTATAATTTTTTTATATTATTAATCTAAAAAATAAATAAACATCTATTGACAGTCTTTGAAATACATATTATATAATTGTAACTAAAATCGTTTCATGTAGGTTCTGGTCACAATAACTAATGTATTGTTTATTTAGACATTAGTGTCCTGCATTATGGACGGGATCATCACGTACGTATCAACACCAACCAGTTTTCTCTTGTCACGTCAAGCATGGGCATGATGCTCAACAAATAATGATGAAGATGAATGATTCAACCTACATCTAGATCTTACCGATTACGGTGATATATATATATATATATATATATATATATATATATATATATATATATATATATATTATATTATATATATATATATATATATATTATATATATATATAATTATTTAAAGAGTGAATAATCAGTTTTATATCTATAATTTTAAACAACATGGGTGAAATAAAACAATACAATTTTAATAAAGAAGAATGGTGCAGCGTTACATTTTAAAGGATTAAAAAATATGAAAAGCTTAAAACACAAAAACGTTTCGAGCAAACGTACGTATGTAAAACAAATTTTTTTACGTTTTGATAAATTGATAACTGTATTATAAACATCCCATTACTGCCAATTGTCTGCAATAATGGCTGTGACACAGTAAGATAATTACAATGGATAATAATAATTATTATTATGAGTTATGAATGATTATTATAATTATCACCAATGGAAACGGCACTACAACGCATATCAGTGCAACGAGTTGTGCTGATCTATGTTATAAAGTGCGCAATACGTCTGCACTAGGCTCGTGCACAGGCGCGTGCGCTCACGTATCGCATGCACACGTATAGGCCTGCACGCGCATACAAACATACACGTACACATGTTTTATGTTGTTGTATATAATTTTATATTCGTGTTTTGTGTGTGTAATGATTACCTATATAAAAATACCGACATGTAACAGTATATCCATCTCTTTCAAATAGTCTACGTCAATAATCAGCCAGCTTACATACGTGACAGATTGTCGGTCGTGGTCTTAGAGCAGTCAGTTATGGTTGCTAAATTGTATATCCTAAAATGAATGACAACAACATGCAACGATAATATGTTAACAATTCTACACAGTTGACACCCGTACTAACTCATTGAGTTTCATTTATTCAAAATGTGTTAGCTAACACACGACGCAGGGAAGGAGTGACGCGGGGAGATAGTTGTGGGAAGGCTGGGGGAGAGGGTGGCACGATGGAAGGAAGAGGAAGGACGGACGGGTGGAGGAGCGGTCAGACGGCCGAAGGAGAGGACGAACAGACAGGCGGAGGAGAGGACGGACAGACGGGCGAAGGAGAGGACGAACAGACGGGCGGAGGAGCGGTCAGACGGGCGGATGAGAGGACGGACAGACGGGCGGAGGAGAGGACGGACGGACGGGTGGAGGAGCGGTCAGACGGGCGGAGGAGAGGACGGACAGACGGGCGGAGGAGAGGTCGGACAGATGGGCGGAGGAGCGGTCAGACGGGCGGAGGAGAGGACGGACAGACGGGCGGAGGAGAGGACGGACAGACGGGCGGAGGAGCGGACGGTCGGATAAAATTGAATAAAACACTTCATGGAGCGGAGATTGTTGGACACTAGTATTTCAATCATAACAAACATTTATAGAAAATGATGCAGTTTTAGAAACGTAGTCTGAGAACAATCATACGTATTTCTATAGGATCAAAGGCATATTTAAAAATGAACCCAATATTGTAGTGAGGTATTACAGATAAGATTAGCCCCGTCAGATATTTTGGATATAGGTATGCATTTCGTTGTTTTTTCCAGGGTTGCAGGATTTGCTTTTGTTGTTTTGAGAAGAGGTCCATGTATTATTTGTGAATTTTTTATTTGAGAGGCCTGAAAATGGTTTCCCGCGCTGCAAGGAAGTAAGTGCGTCGGCAAAAATTGTATACGATGTGAGACAACGCGGTAGGAGAATGTTCAACGAGAGCGCGCCAATGCCTGCCTCAGCCTCCCAATAGTCAATAGTACTTCCCTTGGCAAAAAATTCTATAGAAAACTATAGATTTTCTATAGAATTCACGGGGTCTATAGTTTTCTAAAGAATATTTTATAGATTATGCACAATCTATAATTATATATATTTTGTGATAGTTGTTAAATTTAATCTCAGCGTCCGAATGGAATACGAGAAATCAATAAATAAGTCCGCGTATCCGTCAACATGTCACATATCGAAGTAAACTAAGAATAAGCTATAGCTAGGGTACGTGATTCCAGATCACATACTTTCTTATTTCGCCTTAAGACTACATTCTGAGTAAATCTTTTTAGGTGTAGAAAGCGCCGTAGACGTGATTACAAAATTAAATCATGCGATGTTTGACACGAACATTATCAAACCCTCATTTTGGAAATACATTTTGGAACCTAATAATTTATAATTTTGTTACCGTACATTTCGCGCGTTTTTAAGATCCAGGGCCAGGGCGTAAATACGCCCTTAACGGTAACCAAATGCACGACGTCCATGTTCAGCGGAAGTAAGTCTTACAAGTTCTGGGTTAAATCGAACGATGTTAAATCTTAGTGTTTATGCATCTGTTGTCTTATGTAGTAAATGACGTTCCAAGCAGAACAGCACATTATAAATATACACAAAGTATTCGCGTCAATGCCATTAAACGTTTGTTGGACCTTGTTGACGTGCACGATGTGTGCGATAATACACTAATCTGAGACAACTTGCGGGGGCTTATGCCGTTACAAGTCCGTTGCCGGTGGACTTGGATGGCAATAATAAGTAAAAATTGGGGGTATTGGCACTTGGGATTGGGATTAATGTAGGGAACGAAAATTGCAAACCCACTAACTAAGTCCAAGTCTGTTAAATGGACACGAGACTTGATCGGAAGCTACCAACTAACCAAGACAAGTCCAAGACCAAGTTAACTTGCTCCAAGTCCAGGAGCAAGACGGTGAAGACCAAGTCTTGCCAGCCCATGTGTAAATCTAAAGCCTAAGCTAGGTCTAGGTTTTCAACTTTCTGAAGTCACCTAATATGTCACAGAGAAAGTATCAAGTTATTTTTTACATGTTCAGGGTTAGAATTTAGCTTAAAATTTGTGGGGAAGGCCCCCCACTTTTCAAAATCCAGGGGCCCAACACAAAAAGTGGCGGCCAAGCAAAAAACCCTGTTTAAGTCATAAATTAACTCAACACCAGGTCGCCTCTTCCTGGTTTTCCCACACACCCACAACAGCTTGATAGACTACAGGGTCACATTCCTTCATGTTATTTTATATATGGCAAAGTTAAGGTACAAGAAGCTTTACTAAACATCTGTTCACATGTGAATTTCATAACATTAGCTCATCTGAGCTATTTTCCAACAGACAAGTGTAAAGCAACAAGACAAAAAAATGTAAAAAATGTGTTTATGTGCTGCATCAATCTGCCTTTAAATGGACCAACAGCAAATATATCCTTGTGTTTTATTGAATTACTACATTTGCACTTTTTACAGTGTTACATTGACTGTTAAGCCCAAAAGCAAAACTTAATTTCTTCCAGTTAGCTCATGAAATATAAAACAATCTCGTAGTCATCTTTTTAACAATGCTTACTGATTTCAGTACTGAATAAATTTTTACAGTCTGTTGTCTCTTATTGTGACTTGCATGCCTAAAATAGATTGTGGACTGTCGTTGAAGCCCAGCTCTGGGCTGTGACTTTAACTTAAGTCACAACCCAAAGCGGGGCCTTAAAAAGCTTACTTAAAAGTTTAAATAAGCTGTTTTACTAATAATCCTGACTTCAGGCCATTTTGCCTGTTTTATTACCTTTTTCGTTGTTGTTTTTCAAAATGTTATCACCGCCAGTCATGTACTTTAAATATTATTGGCCATAATTGTTCAAATCAAGGCTTGCGCACGCACATATGCAGTGCACTAGCGTATTTATGAAAACTACGAGTACAACAGTTTACTGACATTGTAGGGCTTCATGGTGGATTATGTCTAAGAACTGTCTACTACTACCCGTGGTAGTAACACAATCCTAGGTCATTAATGCCGTTATTAATTGTTCCAAATTAATAATGGCATTCTTTTTCCCTGGACAAGTCAACAGGTTTGCCCACCTTGCAACCTCTTTGCATATAATTTTAACCCCAACAAGACAATAGACTGCACCAGACTGCGCACGCCTAACAGCATCATACTGATATCGTGAATAATGACTTTTTTGCCATGGCCTCTGGAATACCAAGTTGCTAGTTCATAATTGGTCCGCCACCAGCACACAAAAACACCCTGATGAAAACAGCATTGACTAAGAATAATGTGCTAAAGAGCCAACCAGGGCATAGGTGATTTGTCACTACCGGTAGTCGTGCTGTCAAACAATGTGTTTGGATAACACCAGATCTCCGTTGGTGTTTATTAGGGTGGGGGAGGGGGAATTTAAATAGGATAGTTTGGTATTGGTACAGTGTAGTACATTGTGAAACATTCCACTGCATCAATCATGCAATGTCTGGGGGCCAGTGGGGCCCGTAGATTTGGACATTTTGGGGACCCAAAGGTAAATGTGGGGATCAACAGGCCCCACAGTACCCGCTAAATTCAAGCCCTGATTCGTACACAAAAAGCCTTGACATAAATCAGTTGACATTATACATTATTACTTAGCATTAATATTAATAATATTAATAAGACCACTTATAATTACATAGATTGAGATACAAGATTGAGGTACAAGATGTTGGCATACTTTGTGGAATATTTGCACGTTTTAAACATTCTCATTAGTTATTATCTTTTTTGAGACATCCACAATTTTTTGGACATGTGACTTGGGACGTGACCATCTACAACATGGCAGCTACACTCTGTACAGTCACAGACACAGTGTCTACAGGTGTGACAATGGCACCAAAACAACGAGCACCTACCAATATACATGTAGCTTCCAATCATGGCCCCTTTATGGTTTTATACAGGATCACACTTCTGGCAGTCCAAAACTGTTCCAGTAGATGCATTTGTCTACATAAACATGCATAGAAAGGTTGTTCCAGATGTGGGTATATGTCCAGAAATTTGCAGAAATACAAAATAATACAATGGTACCCACTGCACAGTGCCCACTACACCAGAGTAACACCCATTTTCAAAGCAAAGTGTATTTGAAAGTGTAATAGTTATAAAATGTACCTGTCCAACCAGTGGGCAACCATACATTTTTACCTGTCCAAATGGATTTTACGCATCAAGACGGTGGATGAACGGGTCTCTAGATAAAGCTGTCACTCAAGTGCTTCTGGATGTAGATGATTACTCAAGTTGAATTCAATGAAGTCTGCAGGATATTGTGCTAAAGTTAAAGTTTATTTCAAGGCATCCTTCTCAAGAGTTTGTGAGTCCACCACAGTTTAGATGTTTACTCTAAGGGCATGTGATCTAATACTACCCTTGACAGACACCAGGTAGAAGGAAGATCAAGAATCTAGCACTCTAAGTTTCTAACAGCTTGACTATTGGACCTCGTGTTATATTGCATTTTCACCAAAACATCAGTTCACTGAATACATTTGCTAAATTGTTCTATTTAAGTTGTGTAATTATATTTGACTGAATATAATGTGATTGGTATATGACAACAGTGTAATTATATTTGACTGAATATAATGGGATTGGTATATGACAACAGTGTAATTATATTTGACTGAATATAATGGGATTGGTATATGACAACAGTGTAATTAAATTTGACTGAATATAATGGGATTGGTATATGACAACAGTGTAATAATATTTGACTGAATATAATGGGATTGGTATATGACAACGGTGTAATTATATTTGACTGAATATAATGGGATTGGTATATGACAACAGTGTAATTATATTTGACTGAATATAATGGGATTGGTATATGACAACAGTGTAATTATATTTGACTGAATATAATGTGATTGGTATATGACAACAGTGTAATTATATTTGACTGAATATAATGGGATTGGTATATGACAACAGTGTAATTATATTTGACTGAATATAATGGGATTGGTATATGACAACAGTGTAATTATATTTGACTGAATATAATGGGATTGGTATATGACAACAGTGTAATAATATTTGACTGAATATAATGGGATTGGTATATGACAACGGTGTAATTATATTTGACTGAATATAATGGGATTGGTATATGACAACGGTGTAATTATATTTGACTGAATATAATGGGATTGGTATATGACAACGGTGTAATTATATTTGACTGAATATAATGGGATTGGTATATGACAACAGTGTAATTATATTTGACTGAATACAATGGGATTGGTATATGACAACAGTGTAATTATATTTGACTGAATACAATGGGATTGGTATATGACAACAGTGTAATTATATTTGACTGAATACAATGGGATTGGTATATGACAACAGTGTAATTATATTTGACTGAGTAACATGTGATATCTGAATGCCTTTGACCTAGCAGCTCAAGCTGGGTCTGTTGATGTGGCAAGCAAGGTTTGCTCAGTTCAAACCAAAGCATCTGTGGCCTGTTGGGTCGAGGTGGATTACCTCTCATGAGTTGGTGGTTGTCCTCAATGTACTTGGCATATAATGGAAGGTGAGTTTGTTGCACTCACAGGTTACTTTGTTTTGTACAGTTCTATATATATATATATCATATATGAATAATTTACACAACGTATGAATTCATAACCTTAGAGTTAGAGGCTCAGTTCTTGTGACTTAGATGACCGAAAAGCAGTCTGGTTTTATCCTTGACATCATCATCATAATATTATTCTCTGTATATAAGATATTTTGCAATATTTTTGTCTTTACTTTGTCCCTTCTACTGGGAATTCCACCATCATTATTGAAATTACCGATATTTTTTCAGATAATTTTTTTATATGCAGGAAATAACTGTAAAAATAGTTATATATATATATATAATTTGTTTTAAATATACACAAATATGCTTCAGCAGTATATACAGACTATATATATATATATATATATATATATATATATATATATATATATATATATATATATATATATAATATATTATATATAATATATATATATATATATATATATATATAGTGACAATGTTTAACAATTATTATTAGAACCGCAGCACTGCTGTGTAAACAATTAATACACAAGTAATGACCAGATCTGGGGATGATTTGACATCAGTGATTCCAGTTCCATGTAATTCTTTGTTTTGAGTTCATCAACATCGCAGTTATTCCATTGCCAAATTTTTTTTAAACCACTTTCCTTAGATGTTATTGTTAAATACAATTTGTACACATTCAATTTGTAAGCAGTTTTAGTTCTTTTGAGATCTGTGATATTAGCTAATTGCACTTGATCCTGCATAATGAAGTTAAAAAGTAAAGATAAGTTCTTGTATAGCGCAGTATCCAATCCTCAGGACTGCTCAAAGCGCCTTACACTTTACTTCCCTGACAGACCTGTTCAATTAGACACCGTCTCAACTTCTCTGGGGAGCATCCAGCCATATGCTGCAATTAATGCGTGAAGGCTGCTCGTACATATATCCACCACTGTCAATAGCCAGGTACTCATTTATACAGCTGAGTGAACTGGAAACATGTAGAATGAAAAAACTTGCCCAAGGTTTTAACACCGCAGCACAGGATTCGAACATGGGTCCTCTTAGTCGAGAGTCCGACGCCACTGCACTCTCTTGTAGCTTGTAATCTATTTTTCCTAATTCTATAAAATGAGCATGCCAATTATATTTATGTCTTTACTAAAAATGTCTTGCCATTTTAATAACAGTCATATTTTTTCTTAATTATACATATCCAGTTGAACATTCCAGATCCAGTTGAATGGTCACAGTGCTCATTAAAGATACTGGATATTTTGGGCAGTCCTTATTGTAGGTAGATCTACTTATGTAGCTTTATAATAACATTTCATGTTTATTCTCATAATGTATAAATTTATGCATTTTCGCTTTATTTCGCAGCACTAAAATATAACATGATCAGTGAAGGTAGAATTAGCATTTGTCTTCGATTGAATCAATACTGGAATAAAAATTGTCACAAATGTGATACCAGTATTATAGCTGTACTTGAAAGTCTGTGATTTCTAAAGATGTACCTACTACCTAGGAATGTGGAGGGTAATAAGGTGTCACATGATAAAGCCATTGGGATATGTCCTTGTGTCTGTATGGCCTGGCTCAGTACTGGGCCATACCTTTGTCCTGGACTGACCAGCTGCTGTGTCCACTGTAACTGACCCACTGCTGACCTTACACTGTGTATGTTATGTAAGATTGTCAGCTCAAGTAATATACACTGGGTGACCTCTCTTGATGGAGATTTCGTTCAGTATGGCATACTTCATGCTCCCTGGAGCATCCCCGGAGGTATGTCCCCAAACCAGTAACACATCCCTAGAGATGTTGCAAACAATTGTGAATTTGGGGGCATATTTTTGTTCATTATTTTCTACTGGCTAAGTTTTAGACTTTCTTTCTGAGAACTTGATTTGCCATTTGTTGTTTCTGGGGCATCTACCTGACAAGAAGCAACTAACCAATTTAGCATTTTGTAACAGGTTTCACAAGCTTTAGTATGCTTTTTAAGTTTTAAAGTCTGGATGGTGGATGTTTAATTTGGATTTTGAGTTGGATACATATAGTGTTTGTTTTCACTGCAATGTTTCATGGCTTAACTTGGTCACATGACACATGGGTAGTTGTGGTCGTTTCTTGTCAACTGAAGATTCTGTCATGTGGAATATATGAACAGTTGGAAAACTGATTTATATGAGGAGAAAAACAAAGACTGTTTACACTGCATTCAACCCGAACAGTGCCATGGATGGTTGAGATAATTTATTGGTGTCACAGTATGCCAGAGAAAGAACAATAACAATGTTTCATGTGAAGGAATCTGTTTGTCAACACGGTACTTAGGGGTGGGTGTTGGTGGGTGCTTTAATCTCTGAGTTCACAAGAGTGCTCTCAACATTTTGTGTTCCCTCATCAGGTGAATCTTGAATTAGCAGTGGATCAGCTGAGTCACATGTGCTGTGTGATTGTATATAAACTTCTACTGTTTGTGTACCCTGGTAGTTAAATAAGCAGGGGCTGTTTTCCTCACATGCACCAGATACATAATCATGAAATTTATATAGCGCTGTTCCAACATCTACAATAATTTACACAACGTATGAATTCATAACCTTAGAGTTAGAGGCTCAGTTCTTGTGACTTAGATGACCGAAAAGCAGTCTGGTTTTATCCTTGACATCATCATCATAATATTATTCTCTGTATATAAGATATTTTGCAATATTTTTGTCTTTACTTTGTCCCTTCTACTGGGAATTCCACCATCATTATTGAAATTACCGATATTTTTTCAGATAATTTTTTTATATGCAGGAAATAACTGTAAAAATAGTTATATATATATAATTTGTTTTAAATATACACAAATATGCTTCAGCAGTATATACAGACTATATATATATATATATATATATATATATATATATATATATATATATATATATATATATATATATATATAATTATGTATATATAATATATATATATATATATAATATATATATATATATATATATATATATATGTACAATGTTTAACAATTATTATTAGTACTGCAGCACTGCTGTGTAAACAATTAATACACAAGTAATGACCAGATCTGGGGATGATTTGACATCAGTGATTCCAGTTCCATGTAATTCTTTGTTTTGAGTTCATCAACATCGCAGTTATTCCATTGCCAAATTTTTTTTAATCCACTTTCCTTAGATGTTATTGTTAAATACAATTTGTACACATTCAATTTGTAAGCAGTTTTAGTTCTTTTGAGATCTGTGATATTAGCTAATTGCACTTGATCCTGCATAATGAAGTTAAAAAGTAAAGATAAGTTCTTATATAGCGCAGTATCCAATCCTCAGGACTGCTCAAAGTGCCTTACACTTTACTTCCCTGACAGACCTGTTCAATTAGACACCGTCTCAACTTCTCAGTGTGCGTGTGTTCTAATTTTTTACATGAAATTTTATGTTCTCATTTTTACTGAAATATTTACAGAAATGACCTGTGGCTCTAAATCTTCACTGGCACACAGGTATCTAGTATATTTGTGTAGTGTCATCATTGACCCACCTGTTTCTAGTTTCTAGCACAGACATCAAGGGCTGTTATGGACTTATGGTTGAATAATCATGTTAACTAATAATTACGAACAATGATTTTTCAATTGATATTGTGGGTGTGGTGTGGATGACGTAGGTCAGGTCTTTTGGTAGCTGTGCACTAGATATATTTCTGGCCAGTAACTGAATCATGTGTCGTGTTAAGAGTATCACATGGTATGTAAGGTTCTAGGTTAATTAGGCTAATGACGCGTTTACACATATTCATTGTTCACTGTTGGCTTTCACATGTATTGCACAGCACGTTTCTTGCTAAGTATGTTGAGCTGAGTGGAAGGTTCTAGGTTAATCAGGCAGATGACGTCATTACACATGTCATTGTTTGTTACATCTGATTGAATTTCACAGATTGTGTTATTGCTGTGTAACCTGTGAGGCAGTGCAACATTGGAGGCGGTGGTGTCTTGTAGCATTGGAGGCGGTGGTGTCTTGTAGCATTGGAGACGGTGGTGTCTTGTAGCATTGAAGACGGTGGTGTCTTGTAGCATTGGAGGCGGTGGTGTCTTGTAGCATTGGAGGCGGTGGTGTCTTGTAGCATTGGAGGCGGTGGTGTCTTGTAGCATTGGAGACGGTGGTGTCTTGTAGCATTGGAGGCGGTGGTGTCTTGTAGCATTGGAGGCGGTGGTGTCTTGTAGCATTGGAGGCGGTGGTGTCTTGTAGCATTGGAGGCGGTGGTGTCTTGTAGCATTGGAGGCGGTGGTGTCTTGTAGCTTTGGGAAGGGGTTTGGTTTTTGGTTACGTGGTGTCAGCATTGGAGCGGTGGTGTCTTGTAGCATTGGAGGCGGTGGTGTCTTGAAACATTGGGGGCGGTGGTGTCTTGTAGCATTGGAGGCGGTGGTGTCTGAGCATTGGAGCGGGGGTTCTTGTAGCATTGGAGGCGGTGGTGTCTTGTAGCATTGGAGGCGGTGGTGTCTTGTAGCATTGGAGGCTGGTGGTGTCTTGTACATTGGAGGCGGTGGTGTCTTGTAGCATTGGAGGCGGTGGTGTCTTGTAGCATTGGAGGCGGTGGTGTCTTGTAGCATTGGAGGCGGTGGTGTCTTGTAACATTGGAGGCGGTGGTGTCTTGTACATTGGAGGCGGTGGTGTCTTGTAACATTGGAGGCGGTGGTGTCTTGTAGCATTGGAGGCGGTGGTGTCTTGTACATTGGAGGCGGTGGTCTTGTAGCATTGGAGGCGGTGGTGTCTTGTAGCATTGAAGACGGTGGTGTCTTGTAGCATTGGAGGCGGTGGTGTCTTGTAGCATTGAGCGGTGGTGTCTTGTAGCATTGGAGACGGTGGTGTCTTGTAGCATTGGAGGCGGTGGTGTCTTGTAGCATTGAGACGGTGGTGTCTTGTAGCATTGGAGCGGTGTGTCTTGTAGCATTGGAGGCGGTGGTGTCTTGTAGCATTGAGACGGTGGTGTCTTGTAGCATTGGAGACGGTGGTGTCTTGTAGCATTGAAGGCGGTGGTGTCTTGTAGCATTGGAGCGGTGGTGTCTTGTAGCATTGGAGGCGGTGGTGTCTTGTAGCATTGGAGGCGTGGTGTCTTGTAGCATTGGAGACGGTGGTGTCTTGTAGCATTGGAGACGGTGGTGTCTTGTAGCATTGGAGACGTTGTGTCTTGTAGCATTGGAGCGGTGTGTCTTGTAGCATTGGAGACGGTGGTGTCTTGTAGCATTGGAGACGGTTGTGTCTTGTAGCATTGGAGACGGTGGTGTCTTGTAGCATTGGAGGCGGTGGTGTCTTGTAGCATTGGAGACGGTGGTGTCTTGTAGCATTGGAGACGGTGGTGTCTTGTAGCATTGGAGGCGGTGGTGTCTTGTAACATTGGAGACGGTGGTGTCTTGTAGCATTGGAGGCGGTGGTGTCTTGTAGCATTGGAGACGGTGGTGTCTTGTAGCATTGAAGACGGTGGTGTCTTGTAGCATTGGAGGCGGTGGTGTCTTGTAGCATTGAAGACGGTGGTGTCTTGTAGCATTGGAGGCGGTGGTGTCTTGTAGCATTGAAGACGGTGGTGTCTTGTAGCATTGGAGGCGGTGGTGTCTTGTAGCATTGGAGACGGTGGTGTCTTGTAGCATTGGAGGACGGTGGTGTCTTGTAGCATTGGAGGCGGTGGTGTCTTGTAGCATTGGAGACGGTGGTGTCTTGTAGCATTGGAGGCGGTGGTGTCTTGTAGCATTGGAGGCGGTGGTGTCTTGTAGCATTGGAGGCGGTGGTGTCTTGTAGCATTGAAGACGGTGGTGTCTTGTAGCATTGGAGGCGGTGGTGTCTTGTAGCATTGGAGACGGTTGTGTCTTGTAGCATTGGAGACGGTGGTGTCTTGTAGCATTGGAGGCGGTGGTGTCTTGTAACATTGGAGGCGGTGGTGTCTTGTAGCATTGAAGACGGTGGTGTCTTGTAGCATTGGAGGCGGTTGTGTCTTGTAGCATTGAAGACGGTGGTGTCTTGTAGCATTGGAGGCGGTTGTGTCTTGTAGCATTGAAGACGGTGGTGTCCTGTAACATTGGAGGCGGTTGTGTCTTGTAACATTGGAGGCGGTGGTGTCTTGTAGCATTGGAGGCGGTGGTGTCTTGTAACATTGGAGGCGGTGGTGTCTTGTAGCATTGGAGACGGTGGTGTCTTGTAGCATTGGAGGCGGTTGTGTCTTGTAGCATTGGAGGCGGTGGTGTCTTGTAGCATTGGAGACGGTTGTGTCTTGTAGCATTGGAGACGGTTGTGTCTTGTAGCATTGGAGGCGGTGGTGTCTTGTAACATTGGAGACGGTTGTGTCTTGTAGCATTGGAGGCGGTGGTGTCTTGTAGCATTGGAGGCGGTGGTGTCTTGTAACATTGGAGGCGGTGGTGTCTTGTAGCATTGGAGGCGGTTGTGTCTTGTAGCATTGGAGACGGTGGTGTCTTGTAGCATTGGAGACGGTTGTGTCTTGTAGCATTGGAGGCGGTGGTGTCTTGTAGCATTGGAGGCGGTTGTGTCTTGTAGCATTGGAGGCGGTGGTGTCTTGTAGCATTGAAGACGGTTGTGTCTTGTAGCATTGGAGGCGGTGGTGTCTTGTAACATTGGAGGCGGTGGTGTCTTGTAGCATTGGAGGCGGTGGTGTCTTGTAACATTGGAGACGGTGGTGTCTTGTAGCATTGAAGACGGTGGTGTCTTGTAGCATTGAAGACGGTGGTGTCTTGTAGCATTGGAGGCGGTGGTGTCTTGTAGCATTGGAGGCGGTGGTGTCTTGTAACATTGGAGGCGGTGGTGTCTTGTAGCATTGAAGACGGTGGTGTCTTGTAGCATTGGAGGCGGTGGTGTCTTGTAGCATTGGAGGCGGTGGTGTCTTGTAGCATTGGAGGCGGTGGTGTCTTGTAGCATTGGAGGCGGTTGTGTCTTGTAGCATTGGAGGCGGTGGTGTCTTGTAGCATTGGAGACGGTTGTGTCTTGTAGCATTGGAGGCGGTTGTGTCTTGTAGCATTGGAGGCGGTGGTGTCTTGTAGCATTGGAGACGGTTGTGTCTTGTAGCATTGGAGGCGGTGGTGTCTTGTAACATTGGAGACGGTGGTGTCTTGTAGCATTGGAGGCGGTGGTGTCTTTTAGCATTGGAGACGGTTGTGTCTTGTAGCATTGGAGGCGGTGGTGTCTTGTAGCATTGGAGGCGGTGGTGTCTTGTAGCATTGGAGGCGGTTGTGTCTTGTAGCATTGGAGACGGTGGTGTCTTGTAACATTGGAGGCGGTGGTGTCTTGTAACATTGGAGGCGGTTGTGTCTTGTAGCATTGGAGGCGGTGGTGTCTTGTAACATTGGAGGCGGTGGTGTCTTGTAACATTGGAGGCGGTGGTGTCTTGTAGCATTGGAGACGGTTGTGTCTTGTAGCATTGGAGACGGTGGTGTCTTGTAGCATTGGAGGCGGTGGTGTCTTGTAGCATTGGAGGCGGTGGTGTCTTGTAGCATTGGAGGCGGTGGTGTCTTGTAGCATTGGAGTGGTGTCTTGTAGCATTGGAGCGGTGTGTCTTGTAGCATTGGAGGCGGTGGTGTCTTGTAGCATTGGAGGCGGTGGTGTCTTGTAGCATTGGAGGCGGTGGTGTCTTGTAGCATTGGAGGCGGTGGTGTCTTGTAGCATTGGAGGCGGTGGTGTCTTGTAGCATTGGAGGCGGTGGTGTCTTGTAGCATTGGAGGCGGTGGTGTCTTGTAGCATTGGAGGCGGTGGTGTCTTGTAGCATTGGAGGCGGTGGTGTCCTGTAGCATTGAAGACGGTGGTGTCCTGTAGCATTGGAGGCGGTTGTGTCTTGTACATTGGAGGCGGTGGTGTCTTGTAGCATTGGAGGCGGTGGTGTCTTGTAACATTGGAGCGGTGGTGTCTTGTAGCATTGGAGGCGGTGGTGTCTTGTAGCATTGGAGGCGGTGGTGTCTTGTAGCATTGGAGGCGGTGGTGTCTTGTAGCATTGGAGGCGGTGGTGTCTTGTAGCATTGGAGACGGTGGTGTCTTGTAGCATTGAAGACGGTGGTGTCTTGTAGCATTGGAGGCGGTGGTGTCTTGTAGCATTGGAGGCGGTGGTGTCTTGTAGCATTGAAGACGGTGGTGTCTTGTAGCATTGAAGACGGTGGTGTCTTGTAGCATTGAAGACGGTGGTGTCTTGTAGCATTGGAGACGGTTGTGTCTTGTAGCATTGGAGGCGGTGGTGTCTTGTAACATTGGAGACGGTGGTGTCTTGTAGCATTGGAGGCGGTGGTGTCTTGTAGCATTGAAGACGGTTGTGTCTTGTAGCATTGGAGGCGGTGGTGTCTTGTAGCATTGAAGACGGTGGTGTCTTGTAGCATTGGAGGCGGTGGTGTCTTGTAGCATTGGAGGCGGTGGTGTCTTGTAGCATTGGAGGCGGTGGTGTCTTGTAGCATTGGAGGCGGTGGTGTCTTGTAGCATTGAAGACGGTGGTGTCTTGTAGCATTGGAGGCGGTGGTGTCCATTGGTTAGCATTGAAGCGGTGGTGTCTTGTAGCATTGGAGGCGGTGGTGTCTTGTAGCATTGAAGACGGTGGTGTCTTGTAGCATTGGAGGCGGTGGTGTCTTGTAGCATTGGAGGCGGTGGTGTCTTGTAGCATTGGAGACGGTGGTGTCTTGTAACATTGGAGGCGGTGGTGTCTTGTAGCATTGGAGGCGGTGGTGTCTTGTAACATTGGAGACGGTGGTGTCTTGTAACATTGGAGACGGTGGTGTCTTGTAGCATTGGAGGCGGTGGTGTCTTGTAGCATTGAAGACGGTGGTGTCTTGTAGCATTGGAGGCGGTGGTGTCTTGTAGCATTGGAGGCGGTGGTGTCTTGTAGCATTGGAGACGGTGGTGTCTTGTAGCATTGGAGGCGGTGGTGTCTTGTAGCATTGGAGGCGGTGGTGTCTTGTAGCATTGGAGACGGTTGTGTCTTGTAGCATTGGAGGCGGTGGTGTCTTGTAACATTGGAGACGGTGGTGTCTTGTAGCATTGGAGGCGGTGGTGTCTTGTAGCATTGGAGACGGTTGTGTCTTGTAGCATTGGAGGCGGTGGTGTCTTGTAGCATTGGAGGCGGTGGTGTCTTGTAGCATTGGAGGGGGTTTGTGTCTTGTAGCATTGGAGACGGTGGTGTCTTGTAACATTGGAGGCGGTGGTGTCTTGTAACATTGGAGGCGGTTGTGTCTTGTAGCATTGGAGGCGGTGGTGTCTTGTAACATTGGAGGCGGTGGTGTCTTGAAAGCATTGGAGGCGGTGGTGTCTTGTAGCATTGGAGACGGTTGTGTCTTGTAGCATTGGAGACGGTGGTGTCTTGTAGCATTGGAGGCGGTGGTGTCTTGTAGCATTGGAGGCGGTGGTGTCTTGTAGCATTGGAGGCGGTGGTGTCTTGTAGCATTGGAGGCGGTGGTGTCTTGTAGCATTGGAGGCGGTGGTGTCTTGTAGCATTGGAGGCGGTGGTGTCTTGTAGCATTGGAGGCGGTGGTGTCTTGTAGCATTGGAGGCGGTGGTGTCTTGTAGCATTGGAGGCGGTGGTGTCTTGTAGCATTGGAGGCGGTGGTGTCTTGTAGCATTGGAGGCGGTGGTGTCTTGTAGCATTGGAGGCGGTGGTGTCTTGTAGCATTGGAGGCGGTGGTGTCTTGTAGCATTGAAGACGGTGGTGTCCTGTAGCATTGGAGGCGGTTGTGTCTTGTAACATTGGAGGCGGTGGTGTCTTGTAGCATTGGAGGCGGTGGTGTCTTGTAACATTGGAGGCGGTGGTGTCTTGTAGCATTGGAGGCGGTGGTGTCTTGTAGCATTGGAGGCGGTGGTGTCTTGTAGCATTGAAGACGGTGGTGTCTTGTAGCATTGGAGGCGGTGGTGTCTTGTAGCATTGGAGACGGTGGTGTCTTGTAGCATTGAAGACGGTGGTGTCTTGTAGCATTGGAGGCGGTGGTGTCTTGTAGCATTGGAGACGGTGGTGTCTTGTAGCATTGAAGACGGTGGTGTCTTGTAGCATTGAAGACGGTGGTGTCTTGTAGCATTGAAGACGGTGGTGTCTTGTAGCATTGGAGACGGTTGTGTCTTGTAGCATTGGAGGCGGTGGTGTCTTGTAAGCATTGGAGACGGTGGTGTCTTGTAGCATTGGAGGCGGTGGTGTCTTGTAGCATTGAAGACGGTTGTGTCTTGTAGCATTGGAGGCGGTGGTGTCTTGTAGCATTGAAGACGGTGGTGTCTTGTAGCATTGGAGGCGGTGGTGTCTTGTAGCATTGGAGGCGGTGGTGTCTTGTAGCATTGGAGGCGGTGGTGTCTTGTAGCATTGGAGGCGGTGGTGTCTTGTAGCATTGGAGACGGTGGTGTCTTGTAGCATTGGAGGCGGTGGTGTCTTGTAGCATTGAAGACGGTGGTGTCTTGTAGCATTGGAGGCGGTGGTGTCTTGTAGCATTGGAGACGGTGGTGTCTTGTAGCATTGGAGGCGGTGGTGTCTTGTAGCATTGGAGGCGGTGGTGTCTTGTAGCATTGGAGACGGTGGTGTCTTGTAACATTGGAGGCGGTGGTGTCTTGTAGCATTGGAGGCGGTGGTGTCTTGTAGCATTGGAGACGGTGGTGTCTTGTAACATTGGAGACGGTGGTGTCTTGTAGCATTGGAGGCGGTGGTGTCTTGTAGCATTGAAGACGGTGGTGTCTTGTAGCATTGGAGGCGGTGGTGTCTTGTAGCATTGGAGGCGGTGGTGTCTTGTAGCATTGGAGGCGGTGGTGTCTTGTAGCATTGGAGGCGGTGGTGTCTTGTAGCATTGGAGGCGGTGGTGTCTTGTAGCATTGGAGGCGGTTGTGTCTTGTAGCATTGGAGGCGGTGGTGTCTTGTAGCATTGGAGGCGGTGGTGTCTTGTAGCATTGGAGGCGGTGGTGTCTTGTAGCATTGGAGGCGGTGGTGTCTTGTAGCATTGAAGACGGTGGTGTCTTGTAGCATTGAAGACGGTGGTGTCTTGTAGCATTGGAGGCGGTGGTGTCTTGTAGCATTGGAGGCGGTGGTGTCTTGTAGCATTGGAGGCGGTGGTGTCTTGTAGCATTGAAGACGGTGGTGTCTTGTAGCATTGGAGGCGGTGGTGTCTTGTAGCATTGGAGGCGGTGGTGTCTTGTAGCATTGGAGGCGGTGGTGTCTTGTATAAGTACATAAAATGTATAGCTGCAGACGTATATTAATAGTCCTTTCTATCATGTTCAACATCAACATGTCTGCTCTCTTGGCAAGTTTTCTCCGTCAATAGTAGAAATAAGCTCAAGTTGTAAATTAGTACCTGTACTAAACTTACTTGTAACAATCTAAAAACAACAATTAATGACATCCATGCATGCACGTGCACACACACACACACGCACGCACGCACGCACGCACGCACGCACGCACGCACCGCACGCACACACACACTTGTTCTTCCACTTAAAAATTATAGATTCTCCTATGCTGGAATATGCTCAGGTTGTGTGCCGTGTATGTACATTGACTACGGTGCTTGCTGAGTGCACCTGTTCACCTCTGTCTCCCGCCACCTCTAGTCCACTGCACCGACTGACCCCATGAGGATGCACACAGCACACAAACAACCTCCACGCAATCTCAGCTTGATTTCTTGACTTTTCTGCCAACTTACGACAAATTGCCTGACCTGGAGCCAACCCACTGACATTGACCCGCTTGAATAACTTAACCCAGTAAGCGACTGTGCTAGTTTCACATTGCTGTTGTTGGGTCTTATGCTGAACCATCCAGGCACACACCTTGGCCACATCAACACATAAACATGGCACTTATGGTGACCAGTGATGGTGGGGGGTGATGGTGGGAGGGGGTGATGGTGGGGGGGGTATTCAGTTCTACCAGATCTGTTCAAATTTGCACACACTTGTAATTGGATATGCTGTATAAAATGTATTGGTAAAATTTGTTCTGACCACTAAGTGTTTTTCAGACAATGCTATAATGTAATCATAATGCATTTTTACTGTTGACTTTTGGAAAGTTGCATGTTTTTGGAAAACCAAAACAACATAATTTTATTACTTACTGGTTAATTGCAGATAGAAAAAGTTGTAATTATGGCAGGTGTTACCCTCAGGTAGACCAATGACACAACATGCATGAAAGGACACAGTTGGGGCAGATTACAAAATTATATACAATGTATGTTTATTATTGATTGTATAATTATATATTTATAAAAAAGATTTGCCGTGACTGCTATGCAAACTTCCTTTATGACTTGTTTTTGAAAACTAGAATAATAAAATACAATTTTTTTAATTGCTTAGGGCCATAGATGTTTTTACTAAAAACAGGTTCTTGTGTAGTGTGTGGTAGCGTAGTTGTTAGCACATCTACCTGGCTTGCAAGTGCTCCAGAGTTCAACACCTGGATAAGACATATAATTATGGAATGTTTAAAGTAAAATCCTTGCTCCTGACCTGGGCACTGTGTATGTTGGGTCTGTTAATGTTTGCTCGGTCTCAATTTTTGACATAGAACAGGTACTGAAGATAACACACTTCCTGGAAATGACCACCCTTACTGCCGTCAATATTGTGGCTAGTCCATATTGTCCTGAAAAGGGCTGACTAATTGGATGAAACCTGACATCTAACCACAGTCCCTGAACACTAGACACACATAGAATACCTGGATAACTAGAACAGTTCAGTTTTATTGGTTAAACCTTTGGGCCTTTTCTAACCTTTTCTCTAATTCTGCATAGACATCTTTGGGTAAAGAGGTGATACACAAGAAGTTTTTATTTGATTGTATGTTTCTAAGAGGCACCTCTAATGCTAAATGTTCACATTTATGTGGTCCTGCCTA
The DNA here is from genome assembly GCA_025642075.2 of Ridgeia piscesae. NCBI lineage: Eukaryota > Metazoa > Annelida > Polychaeta > Sabellida > Siboglinidae > Ridgeia > Ridgeia piscesae. The sequence goes on along the minus strand of JAODUO010000869.1, from coordinate 241,458 downwards.
GCATGAGGTGTATACTCACCAACTTGTAAATATTCCAGGGATTGTGTATTTGCCAGCTCTATGGACTCAAATTCCAGCTGTCTACTGTTCATGCAGTCTGTCTGACATGTGACTGATCTGTAATTAGTGGCAAACTGATACTTATATGAACAACACATTATGTCTATATGACACTGAAAAGTTGCCAGCATTGTTTCAGTGTCCAGTAACTCCAGTTTAAAGGGTAAGTTGAATATTAATAGGGTAGATTAGTTGAAAGGTATGTTTATATTTGTATAAGTGTCACAACTAAGAAGATAATTACTAATAGTAAAAACATTATTGATAACATGTTGATAACATTTACAGATAGTTTTGTTTTGCAAAGTTACACAACTTCAATGATTGTATCTGTGATACTGACACTTGACAGATGTTTGTTGTCCACAAAGCATGTGTCCAGAAATAGCCAAAGAAATGTAAATGAATATTGGCATATTATGCTAAACTAAATAAGCTTTTCTGATTCTATACAGGCATTTGCTGTTGTAGTGCCACACAATTTTTTTTGATCGAAATAGGCATCTCAGTGCCACACGATATGCAATTTTGTATGGTTTTCTATTTTGTTAAATTTAGTATTTTTTTTTTTTTTGGGTTGATACTCCACATTGTTATACCACCATGATTCACCAAAAGGACTTGGGGGCCTCTTGGCCCATTTTTTTATTTGTAGATTTTTCTGCAAGAATAATCCTTGTGGTAACTGATAGTAAATAGTTATTTCTCCTGTGGACATTGGTCACATCTGTACAGTGTACTGAGCCACTGGCTCTGTACTGGGTACATCCAGAAATACAGAAGAAAAACAGCATCATTTAAAGCCCTGCCCCATTGACCTGTTTAGTTGATGAGTTATTTGACATGCCACTGTCATCTACCCAGGTACATCTGTTTACAGAACAACTGAGATAAATAAATACATGATTGTTAGGGGACAGGTGAAGATTGATACATTTAATGGGTGGGTATTGTCAAGCGCCTCCACATTTTGAATGTAGGTACAGTTAAACTACAGTATATTATAGAAATGTCAGTAGAGGGGTTAATTTAGGAAATAAATGTTGAATGAGAAAAAAACTTGTTTTTGTATTGAAACAGTTGTGGACAATTTTGTTTCTGGAATTATGGAAGAAACTTATCTTTTGTCACATTTAGAAGATACTGGATGAAATCCAAATTTATGTTTGGGATAATGAAAAAGGGGAGCTGTGAGGGTGCATAGACAGGTATAGAGGGTGACAGACTAGTGGAGGGAGAAAGCTGAAGGTAGAGATGAAAGGGGTGTCTGCCTGAAGGGTGCGGTAGGAATACAACTAGTCAGCCTCACTCCTGTATACTGATTTCATTAAAGAGTAAGTAATTTGGTAGTCATAAAAAGTAATAATATGGTCAGTCATGAAAGACAATGGATGGATGGTAATAATTAATAGTCATGTCCAGTTATAATTTTTATTATTTCAATGTCAAATGCCACATGACTGAAAAATGGGTGTCAATAATTTCAGATTGTGAATGTGTCCCCAAACATGCTGTTTTATAGCATATGCTGTGCTCATAAGGATTATGTAATTATATACTCAAGATCACAGCTCATACGTGTTCTCTTTAGTTATGTGAAGATAGATATCACAGCTCATACATGTTTTCTTTAGTCATGTGAAAATAGATACCACAGCTCATACGTGTTTTCTTTAGTCGTGAAAATATATATTACAGTTCATACGTGATCTCTTTAGTCTTGTGAAGATAGATATCACAGCTCATACGTGATATCTTTAGTCACGTGAAGATAGATATCACAGCTCATATGTGTTCTCTTTAGTCATGTGAAGATAGATATCACAGCTCATATATATTCTCTTTGGTCATGTGAAAATAGATATCATAGCTCATACATGTTCTCTTTAATCATGCGAAGATAGATATCACAGGTCATACATGTTCTCTTTAGTCATGTGAAGATAGATATCACAGCTCATACGTGTTTTCTTTGGCCATGTGAAAATAGATATCACAACTATACATTACACAGTTTCCTGCATTTGTTGATATTATATTGCCCTTGTTTAGAGCCATAGACACCACATGGCTTCTGTACTGTTGCCTCATCTCAGCGACACAATTATTACACGTATATTTAGTCATACTGTAGAGTGAACATTTCATTTATTTAGTTTTCTCCATGTTTGGTGGTCCATGATTGAAATGAACCCGTTCTCACCCACTGTCCTGTGTTATGTTAGCTCTCTGGAGTGTTTGTTTGAAAGGGGTCTTTTGGCATGTTTTAATAGCTACAACATCGTGTGGTCTCGTAAACTAACTGTGAAATGCCAGTTTGGTGCTCATAAATAACTAGTTACAACTGCCTTATATTAGAACTGCCATGGAGATATCGCTGATTGTTTGACCAGAAATAAGCTCAGTAGAAACTGGAATGAACTGGTTTCAGAGTTATGCGGTTACACGTGCCGCTCAAGTACCCTAGTAAATCTATCACGTAAATCTCTCCTGCTAACTCTGCACAAGTTATGCAGTCTTGTTCATGGTGCACCTGAATGCGGTATTGCAAAATAAAAAGGAATGTCATAATATAATGGTTTAGCAATTACAATTAAATGCAACATTTTGTGAGTATTTTTAATAATACTAATATAATTTATTACAAATTATGTAGTAATTAACACTGTTTTATCATGGATGGAACCAAGAAATTCCATTCTCCAGTTTTACTTGAGATAACAGGATGAAATATGAAGTGAATGCAGGCAAGGTGTGTAGACAGGTTTCTGAATCCTGGTACTGCTGCAGTGGTCACTCCTGTGGTGTGATCAGTACTGACAGTGGTCATAGGCAGTGGTCAGTAATGCAGCCAGCTGTGTATGTAACTGACCAGGCCAACTGGAGCAGTATTGACCAGCTTGCAAATTTACCACAGGCCAAACTGGACAGAATATGAAAGCAATGTTTAACATGTTTCATATACACACATTAAAGGAGCCTCCTCAAAGTTTTGTGGGCAATGTTTTTTTAGGTTCAATTAAAAACAAACCTAGCCAGCATGTGCTACATATGTCTTCAATTGTCAATGTTTGTAGGGTTGTGAAGGAAGGCTTACACCAGGGCTTTACGCAAGGTCAAATTTGTGTCCAGTCGCAATTTGTTTGGTACACACGTTTTTTAAACTCACATACAACGGACACAAGTCAATTGAAATAAACAATAAACACACATGTAACACCCCTTTTCAATATCTATGATTTTGGTTGATCTCTTGTTGATCATTTTTTACCCATCCACCACCTGTCAAGTGATATTTCGACCTATCCAAAACGGCTTTTACCCATCCAAGTGACATGTGGACAGGTCACTATATAAGGCTATGGGTCAACTACTTATCTGTTGGACAAGTGATATTTAACTTCTGCATATACATGTGTATCCGAACACATGCTTGTGATTTTGTCGACAAATAATGTTGCTAAAAATGTGTGTATAAATTTAACATTTTAATACCTTAGGTTCACTGGATTGTTTACTGCATGGTTATAGATGTGACAATTTGAATATTTACCAAAAAGGAAAAATTATATATTATGCAGCTTTAAGCATGTTTTTCCATATACACCTGTATGTGTAAAATTCTGTTGATTAAATGCAGGCTGAAGGGTTTACTATTACAATTAGATCAATGCTTGATGACAAATTTGTTAAAGTAACAGTAACATACTTGAAGTGGATGACTTGATGCTGTTACCCCAAATTTGATTGCATTACTAATGTGTCGGTGTCACATTAATTATTATTTATGGTTTATGAAATAATTATGTTAACATAATAACCAACATATGCATATTACCATTAAAATAAACAGCTCATTAATTTATGTGCAACTTTTTTCTGTTTCTAGCACAGAAACACAAATGACTGACATTGTGAGTAGTACCAGTAGCAGCCACCCGGAGCAGCACACGGACGAGGTGAAGCACACATCAGATGGCGCCACTGACACATCACAGACGGATAGCGATGGAGAGAACTCAAATGGCCCGCTCCAGTGCGGCGGGAAAGATCGCAACCCTGAACCTCCCCCAGAGCTGCTGAAGGAGAGGATTCTGGATGCAGACAACATTGGAGGGACAGTCTTCAGCAAACACTGGCTGTTTACCACCCTCATGAAGTTGATACAGGTGAGAGCTGAGAAGATACACACCTGGTCTCTTAATTACTCAGGGGTAAGCTAGACTTGCTTTTCAGTACAGGTCCTTTCTTTATACATGTATTTAGTTTCCTTAAATTCAAAATGATATGCTTCTGATATTGTCTTACCCTGAGTGTGTTGATGGTGTTGATGATTGTAAATGGAAGGGGTAGGAGACGTGTTTGAATCTACTACAAAGTGATGTCCACTTCAGAGTCCTTCCATATGACACAATTTGACATTGCCACATACATGATCATTTATCATTGTAAATGATCTGATTGAAATATTTATATATATCTGTAGACAAATGAACAAACTAACTATGTAAGATACATAATTTACATTGCAACTAGCTGTAATGTACAATGCAAATATATATTCAATAATTTTGTTTTCTTTTGTGACAATCATCATGTGATAATTACTCATAGACTTAGCAAGGAAAAGATAAATTGCCAGTTTTTACCAATTGTTGAACCAATTATAATTTAACAAGATTTAACAAGATTTAACAAGATTTAACAAGATTTAACAAGATTGTCACCTAGAGATTCAACTCTAGATGGCAGGTGGACTAGGAAGCCATTTGGCTTATCGAGAGTCCAACCTATCTATCTAAGTATACCCTGCCCTTCTTAGGTATATGTCGATTTTATTTTTAAATATATTAACACTACTAGCACCTACACAATCAGCTGATAATCTGTTCCATTCGTTTACTGTTCTTTGTGAAAATGAAAATTTTCTAATACCTAGTCTACACTGCTTCTTTGCTAATGTAACTCCATGTCCTCTAGTCCTTCTCTCTTCCTTGACTGTGAAAAATATTTCTGTCAATATTTTCATATCCATTCAATATTTTAAACACCTCAATCTGATCTCCTCTCAATCTTCTGGTTTCTAGTGTTGTTAAACCACATTCTTTTAGACGCATTTCATAACTAATATTCCTGAGTTTTGGTATCATTTTGGTTGCTCTCCTTTGTACTCTTTCTAGCATATCAATATCCTTCTTGCGATATGGCCTCCATGCTTGTATACAATATTCTAAGTGAGGCCTAACTATTGTTTTATACAGCGGTATTATTAGTTCTTTTTCTTTGTACACTATATTTCGCCTAATTAATCCAAGAATTTGGTTTCCCTTCGCTGCTGCAATTCCACACTGCTCTGATACCTTCATGTCAGCACTAATAGTTAACCCTAAGTCCTTTTCCTTTAAGGTAGTATTTAGTACAGTATCACCCATTGTATATTGTGCATCTTCATTCCCATGTCCTGTGTGAAGGCACTTACACTTTCCAAAATTAAACAGCATTTGCCACTTCTCAGACCATTCTATCAACTTATTAAGATCATCTTGTAAATGCTGTCTATCTGCATCACTTTTAATTTTCCTAAACACTTTTGTGTCGTCCGCAAACTTCAACACCTTGCTTGTTATGTCATCATCCAAATCATTGATATATATTAAGAATAAAATAGGTCCCAGTACTGATCCCTGCGGTACTCCACTCAAAACCGCTTTCCAGTTTGAAACCTCCCCATCAACTACTACTCTTTGTCTTCTATCAATAAGCCATTTTTCTATCCACTTGATCATTCCATTTCCTATGCCATGGGCCTTTAGTTTAAGTAGTAGTCTTTGGTGTGGCACTTTGTCAAAGGCTTTTTTAAAATCTAAGTAGATTATATCTACTGGTGATCCCTCATCTAGCCACTTTGTGACATCTTCCAAAAAACATAACATATTTGTTAACCCATTAGACCCCACGCGTCCAAAAGCGCCCGGGTGTCTCCTCCCCAGAGCGCCCGAAAGCGTCCGGCGGAGATAAAGCCTCTAACGGTGGCCCCATCTTGCGGATACTTAAGAGACTAATTCCCACTGATTCTTTGATATCTCAGCTATGAATCCTGGGTAATTTTGACATGGGTTTGCATTGAATTTTTTTGAGTTTTTCGTGATTGAAGTTCATCATCTGTGGACCTTCAAAAATGGCGGCGCCTTGGACATCGTATCTGGTTACTACTGATTAAGTTTGTGCTTATATATCGTTGGATTGGACACTTCTTGCATTGAACTGAAGGTAAGTTTACATTACGTACGAAATACAACTGAATGAGCGATAAAATGAATGATCGGAGCTTTGTTTATGTTTCGTTGTACAGGTTGGGTGACCAGTAGTCGGGTTTTCAGCACCGAAACTGTTGATTATGTGTTTATAAATGAAAATTAGGTGTTTTATTATAACAAATCATTAGGTAACATTGCCAATTTTCCTAATGGTTGACATTTCGTTGTTTCAGGTGTCAAAATACCAGTGATCACAATGTCAACATACACATTGGCATGACACAGAAGTCGCATATAGGATGATGACAACCAAGATAGAAGTCTTGCAAAGCTGTGTTTCCTGTCCATATCCAGACAAAATGAACTGATTTACATAGTACCATATCTAAACAAGGCAGAGCATGTGTAAATAGAACAATATAATACATTTTATGTGAATAAAACATGATATATTCTACTGTATTGTTGTCCAGAATAGTAATGTTCTATGTTTGTCACCTATATATAACAACATATGTTTTACCAACATACACCAAAGTTACACCAATTTAAAGATAATTAAATGAACATTAAAATAAACACAACTTGCAATTATAGAAAATCAGTAGTTTTGAAGATACAGCTTAAAATCTGCAAGCACCCCAAACTGGTGAAATCAGTGGCTGCAGCTTGGGGAACAGGAGCACTAGTCAATTTAACCGGCTGGGGTCTAATGGGTTAAGCATGACCTCGCTTTTAAAAACCCATGTTGAGATGGGTTTATCAATTTATTTTTAACAAGAAAATCAACCAGGTGATCTTTAATTAGTCTTTCTAATAGTTTACAAATCACCGATGTTAAACTCACTGGTCTATAGTTCTCTGACTTGTTCTCGAACCTTTTTTAAATAATGGTATAATGTTTGCTTCTTTCCATTCTAACAGAACTATTCCCTCCTCTAATGACAAATTGAACACTGTTGCAAGCGGTATGCTGATTTGTTCTACAATTTCCAATAGTAATTTGGGAGGAATCCCATCCACTCCAGGTGATTTATTATCCTTCATATCTCTTATTTTCATAGCTACCATTGTTGGGGTTACAATTAGTTGTCCTAAATAGTCAAACTCTCTCCCTTCGAACTTAGTCTCAAGTACTGGTAATATACTAATATCTTCCCTGGTAAACACCGAACTAAAGTACTATAATGTCAGTGGATCTCTGATGCAACATGTCGTTTGAACTTAGGACCAGGACAATTGGGAATAAATAAATAGTTTTGATTTGTTTGCATAATTTTAATAACTATAATTTATAGTAATGTTTTGGTAATTAACCAGAAATCTTACAGAACTAAAAGTTTAAGTAAACTATGTAGATGTGACATTGCAGTTATATTTAATCACATATTTATCAATATGATGATAATCTGCTATTAAACAACACTGGACAAAGTGTAACATCAGCCATGGTAATGTCAGTCATGCAGATTTTTAAACATTTCATTTTTATTCTTTCAGTTGTACAGCTGTAGTAACATTTCAGAAACTATCATAACATAAACAGTTATATAATAACGTGTCTAATGCAACAAATAAATCATTTCATGTACAATGAGGAGAATGTTGTAGCGAAATTCAGTCAAATATTTCTGCCCATTTTGTGTACAGTTAGACCCGTTTCTGTAAATATCTGCCAGCAAACACTGGCAAAACGTGTAGACTTAGAATGAATGTTTTTAAGTAGCACTTTGTCCAAGGCCACTGGGAGCTTATTACAGACAACTTTTTTAATCATTTGAAATAATGTTGTGTGAAAGGTTGTTTTGTTTTGCATAGTTGTGGTCAATGTGTAGTGTCAGTCATGGTGGAGTTGACCGTCCCCTCACTTCCTGGTTCCAAGAATACAAACACAAAATCAACCAATAATTTTATGTCAAAAGGGGTACCCTGGTACACAAAATTTTACATATAACAGTTGGAGTCCTGTTAAGCCAAAGGTGACCATGTCAACTTGCCATCAGAATTATTATCTCTTTGTGACAACCTTGCTGCATCAGTGTCCTTTAAACTATGTATTTATGTAGTAAAAAGCAATTTACTTGTCACCTTCACATTTCTGTTGATCTTATGTCTGGAATATCATGATATTGCAGCAGATAAGTTGATCACCTGACTTAATGAAGTCGAGATAGGCATTGAGATATGTTATCTGTGCAGGCCGTTGACAGCGAAAACGAGAGCAAGGATGCGAAGCCGACCTCTGACAGTGGCCTTGACCTTGAGGATGGCCTCCAGGATGAACTGTGCAACTTGTGGGACATGTCAATGAATCCGGTGGGCGTCTGAGTCAGGCACTAAAATGTATTGAATTCACCATGACAGTGTTTATGACATGTGCAATGTCAAGTACATCATTCTTCTCTGGCCCGATATAAATCCAAACACAAGGGAAACAAAGCTTTTCAACCAGATCAAATATTTTTGTGTGCGAGTTTATTGAAAATTTGTTCTTAAGAAAATTACCACAAAAGTACTTGAAAGCTGATTAACTCTAACTGTTAATTCCACCAGGAAAATAATAAAAGAAAGACAACCTCTCATACCTAGTTACCTACTGAACCTCAGAGTTTAAAGGATGTAACTGGAAACATAAATTTTCTGGAAGGCATTAAATTCTTCTTCAATTTAGTTACCAAGGTCATCTGATAGCCGTTGTTGAATAAAGTTTTAAGATTACGATGAAGGTATCAGGTTGTATGTCAGGAAACTAGTGCAGGGCCATGTTAAGTACAGAGATGAAGCAGTGTTAGCCACTAGCAGTAGCAAGATGCCATCCTCCTGCTGGTGCTACGTACACAGACAGAAGGTGCTACATACACAGACAGAAGGTGCTACGTACACAGACAGAAGGTGCTACGTACACAGACAGAAGGTGCTACGTACACAGACAGAAGGTGCTACGTACACAGACACAAGGTGCTACGTACACAGACACAAGGTGCTACGTACACAGACAGAAGGTGCTACGTACACAGACAGAAGGTGCTACTACACAGACAGAAGGTGCTACGTACACAGACAGAAGGTGCTACGTACACAGACAGAAGGTGCTACGTACACAGACAGAAGGTGCTACGTACACAGACAGAAGGTGCTACGTACACAGACAGAAGGTGCTACGTACACAGACAGAAGGTGCTACGTACACAGACAGAAGGTGCTACGTACACAGACAGAAGGTGCTACGTACACAGACAGAAGGTGCTACGTACACAGACAGAAGGTGCTACTACACAGACAGAAGGTGCTACGTACACAGACAGAAGGTGCTACGTACACAGACAGAAGGTGCACGTACAAAAGAAGGTGCACTACACAGACAGAAGGTGCTACGTACACAGACAGAAGGTGCTACGTACACAGACAGAAGGTGCTACGTACACAGACAGAAGGTGCTACGTACACAGACAGAAGGTGCTACGTACACAGACAGAAGGTGCTACGTACACAGACAGATGGTGCTACGTACACAGACAGATGGTGCTACGTACACAGACAGAAGGTGACTCCTAAAGTATTCCTACCAGACAATGATGATGTCAATGTCACCAGTTTCACCATATTCACATGGTTTATATCATTCTTGTGAGTTCCTCGTCATGTTGTGGACACTACCTGCTAGCAGCTCTTGTAGTCGCTGAATCAGGAACAACTGTTTTCGAATTTGACATTATGCTGCTTTCCAGTTTATTAAAATATATATATATATAAACATGGAAAGACATGTTGCTGTAACTTGCATCACAATGTTATGCAACATCAAAGTGTCATGGCATGTCACTGTCATGATATGCCACTGTGTCATGATGTGTTACTCACTGTCATGACAGGATATGTCAGTGCATTATAACATGTCACTGCGTCATGATGTGATTATACTGTCAGTGTCATCATATGGCTCTGTGTCATGATGTCTCATTGTGTAATGTGTCACTGTATTATGTGTCGTGTGGTACTGTGTCATTGTCATGTCCTGCCACTGTGTCATGATGTGTCACTATGCCATTATGTGTCGATGTGTCATTTCTTTCAGGAGGTTGTCAGTTTTTTGCAAGACTTCAAGGCTGTTGACATCCTAACGGGTGTCATTGCCAAGTCACAGGCTCCCAGGGCTACGGTGAGTGTCAGGGGTAGGGTGAGGTGGGATACAGGGGTGAATGGTGGGGCTCCCAGGGCTACGGTGAGTGTCAGGGGAAGGGTGAGGTGGGGTACAGGGTGAAGGGTGGGGCTACCAGGGCTACGGTGAGTGTCAGGGGAAGGGTGAGGTGGGGTACAGGGTGAATGGTGGGGCTCCCAGGGCTACGGTGAGTGTCAGGGGTAGGGTGAGTGGGGTACAGGGTGAAGGTGGGGCTCCAGGCTACGGTGAGTGTCAGGGGTAGGGTGAGTGGGGTACAAGGTGAAGGGTGGGGCTACCAGGGCTACGGTGAGTGTCAGGGGTAGGGTGAGTTGGGGTACAAGGTGAAGGGTGGGGCTACCAGGGCTACGGTGAGTGTCAGGGGTAGGGTGAGTTGGGGTACAAGGTGAAGGGTGGGGCTACCAGGGCTACGGTGAGTGTCAGGGGTAGGGTGAGTTGGGGTACAAGGTGAAGGGTGGGGCTCCCAGGGCTACGGTGAGTGTCAGGGGTAGGGTGAGGTGGGGTACAAGGTGAAGGGTGGGGCTCCAGGTCTACGGTGAGTGTCAGGGGAAGGGTGAGGTGGGGTACAGGGTGAAGGGTGGGGCTACCAGGGCTACGGTGAGTGTCAGGGGAAGGGTGAGTTGGGGTACAAGGTGAAGGGTGGGGCTACCAGGGCTACGGTGAGTGTCAGGGGAAGGGTGAGTTGGGGTACAAGGTGAAGGGTGGGGCTACCAGGGCTACGGTGAGTGTCAGGGGTAGGGTGAGTTGGGGTACAGGGTGAAGGGTGGGGCTACCAGGGCTACGGTGAGTGTCAGGGGAAGGGTGAGTTGGGGTACAAGGTGAAGGGTGGGGCTCCAGGGCTACGGTGAGTGTCAGGGGTAGGGTGAGTTGGGGTACAAGGTGAAGGGTGGGGCTACCAGGGCTACGGTGAGTGTTAGGGGTAGGGTGAGTTGGGGTACAAGGTGAAGGGTGGGGCTACCAGGGCTACGGTGAGTGTCAGGGGTAGGGTGAGTTGGGGTACAGGTGAAGGGTGGGGCTACCAGGGTTACGGTGAGTGTCAGGGGTAGGGTGAGTTGGGGTACAAGGTGAAGGGTGGGGCTACCAGGGCTACGGTGAGTGTCAGGGGAAGGGTGAGTTGGGGTACAAGGTGAAGGGTGGGGCTACCAGGGCTACGGTGAGTGTCAGGGGTAGGGTGAGTTGGGGTACAAGGTGAAGGGTGGGGCTACCAGGGCTATGGTGAGTGTCAGGGGTAGGGTGAGGTGGGGTACAAGGTGAAGGGTGGGGCTCCCAGGGCTACGGTGAGTGTCAGGGGAAGGGTGAGTTGGGGTACAAGGTGAAGGGTGGGGCTACCAGGGCTACGGTGAGTGTCAGGGGTAGGGTGAGGTGGGGTACAAGGTGAATGGTGGGGCTCTCAGGTCTACGGTGAGTGTCAGGGGTAGGGTGAGGTGGGGTACAAGGTGAATGGTGAGGCTCTCAGGTCTACGGTGAGTGTCAGGGGTAGGGTGAGGTGGGGTACAAGGTGAATGGTGGGGCTCTCAGGTCTACGGTGAGTGTCAGGGGTAGGGTGAGGTGGGGTACAGGGGTGAAGGGTGGGGCTACCAGGGCTACGGTGAGTGTCAGGGGTAGGGTGAGGTGGGGTACAGGGGTGAAAGGTGGGGCTACCAGGGCTACGGTGAGTGTCAGGGGTAGGGTGAGGTGGGGTACAGGGGTGAAGGGAGTGGCTCTCAGGTCTACGGTGAGTGTCGGGGGTAGGGTGAGGTGGGGTACAGGGTGAAGGGAGTGGCTCCCAGGTCTACGGTGAGTGTCAGGGGAAGGGTGAGTTGGGGTACAAGGTGAAGGGTGGGGCTACCAGGGCTACGGTGAGTGTCAGGGGTAGGGTGAGTTGGGGTACAGGGTGAAGGGTGGGGCTACCAGGGCTATGGTGAGTGTCAGGGGAAGGGTGAGTTGGGGTACAAGGTGAAGGGTGGGGCTCCCAGGGCTACGGTGAGTGTCAGGGGTAGGGTGAGTTGGGGTACAAGGTGAAGGGTGGGGCTACCAGGGCTACGGTGAGTGTTAGGGGTAGGGTGAGTTGGGGTACAAGGTGAAGGGTGGGGCTACCAGGGCTACGGTGAGTGTCAGGGGTAGGGTGAGTTGGGGTACAAGGTGAAGGGTGGGGCTACCAGGGTTACGGTGAGTGTCAGGGGTAGGGTGAGTTGGGGTACAAGGTGAAGGGTGGGGCTACCAGGGCTACGGTGAGTGTCAGGGGAAGGGTGAGTTGGGGTACAAGGTGAAGGGTGGGGCTACCAGGGCTACGGTGAGTGTCAGGGGTAGGGTGAGTTGGGGTACAAGGTGAAGGGTGGGGCTACCAGGGCTATGGTGAGTGTCAGGGGTAGGGTGAGGTGGGGTACAAGGTGAAGGGTGGGGCTCCCAGGGCTACGGTGAGTGTCAGGGGAAGGGTGAGTTGGGGTACAAGGTGAAGGGTGGGGCTACCAGGGCTACGGTGAGTGTCAGGGGTAGGGTGAGGTGGGGTACAAGGTGAATGGTGGGGCTCTCAGGTCTACGGTGAGTGTCAGGGGTAGGGTGAGGTGGGGTACAAGGTGAATGGTGAGGCTCTCAGGTCTACGGTGAGTGTCAGGGGTAGGGTGAGGTGGGGTACAAGGTGAATGGTGGGGCTCCAGGGCTACGGTGAGTGTCAGGGGTAGGGTGAGGTGGGGTACAAGGTGAAGGGTGGGGCTCTCAGGTCTACGGTGAGTGTCAGGGGAAGGGTGAGGTGGGGTACAGGGTGAAGGGTGGGGCTACCAGGGCTACGGTGAGTGTCAGGGGAAGGGTGAGTTGGGGTACAAGGTGAAGGGTGGGGCTACCAGGGCTACGGTGAGTGTCAGGGGAAGGGTGAGTTGGGGTACAGGGTGAAGGGTGGGGCTACCAGGGCTACGGTGAGTGTCAGGGGTAGGGTGAGTTGGGGTACAGGGTGAAGGGTGGGGCTACCAGGGCTATGGTGAGTGTCAGGGGAAGGGTGAGTTGGGGTACAAGGTGAAGGGTGGGGCTCCCAGGGCTACGGTGAGTGTCAGGGGTAGGGTGAGTTGGGGTACAAGGTGAAGGGTGGGGCTACCAGGGCTACGGTGAGTGTTAGGGGTAGGGTGAGTTGGGGTACAAGGTGAAGGGTGGGGCTACCAGGGCTACGGTGAGTGTCAGGGGTAGGGTGAGTTGGGGTACAAGGTGAAGGGTGGGGCTACCAGGGTTACGGTGAGTGTCAGGGGTAGGGTGAGTTGGGGTACAAGGTGAAGGGTGGGGCTACCAGGGCTACGGTGAGTGTCAGGGGAAGGGTGAGTTGGGGTACAAGGTGAAGGGTGGGGCTACCAGGGCTACGGTGAGTGTCAGGGGTAGGGTGAGTTGGGGTACAAGGTGAAGGGTGGGGCTACCAGGGCTATGGTGAGTGTCAGGGGTAGGGTGAGGTGGGTACCAAGGGTAAAGGGGGGCTCCCAGGGCTACGGTGAGTGTCAGGGGTAGGGTGGGGTTGGGGTACAAGGTGAAGGGTGGGGCTCCCAGGGCTACGGTGAGTGTCAGGGGAAGGGTGAGGTGGGGTACAGGTGAAGGGTGGGGCTACCAGGGCTACGGTGAGTGTCAGGGGTAGGGTGAGGTGGGGTACAGGGTGAATGGTGGGGCTCCCAGGGCTACGGTGAGTGTCAGGGGTAGGGTGAGGTGGGGTACAGGGTGAATGGTGGGGCTCTCAGGTCTACGGTGAGTGTCAGGGGTAGGGTGAGTTGGGGTACAAGGTGAAGGGTGGGGCTACCAGGGCTACGGTGAGTGTCAGGGGTAGGGTGAGTTGGGGTACAAGGTGAAGGGTGGGGCTACCAGGGCTACGGTGAGTGTCAGGGGTAGGGTGAGTTGGGGTACAAGGTGAAGGGTGGGGCTACCAGGGCTACGGTGAGTGTCAGGGGTAGGGTGAGTTGGGGTACAAGGGTGAAGGGTGGGGCTCCCAGGGCTACGGTGAGTGTCAGGGGTAGGGTGAGGTGGGGTACAAGGTGAAGGGTGGGGCTCCAGGTCTACGGTGAGTGTCAGGGGAGGGTGAGTTGGGGTACAAGGTGAAGGGTGGGGCTACCAGGGCTACGGTGAGTGTCAGGGGAAGGGTGAGTTGGGGTACAAGGTGAAGGGTGGGGCTACCAGGGCTACGGTGAGTGTCAGGGGTAGGGTGAGTTGGGGTACAAGGTGAAGGGTGGGGCTACCAGGGCTACGGTGAGTGTCAGGGGTAGGGTGAGTTGGGGTACAAGGTGAAGGGTGGGGCTACCAGGGCTACGGTGAGTGTCAGGGGTAGGGTGAGTTGGGGTACAAGGTGAAGGGTGGGGCTACCAGGGTTACGGTGAGTGTCAGGGGTAGGGTGAGTTGGGGTACAAGGTGAAGGGTGGGGCTACCAGGGCTACGGTGAGTGTCAGGGGAAGGGTGAGTTGGGGTACAAGGTGAAGGGTGGGGCTACCAGGGCTACGGTGAGTGTCAGGGGTAGGGTGAGTTGGGGTACAAGGTGAAGGGTGGGGCTACCAGGGCTAGGTGAGTGTCAGGGGTAGGGTGAGGTGGGGTACAAGGTGAAGGGTGGGGCTCCCAGGGCTACGGTGAGTGTCAGGGGAAGGGTGAGTTGGGGTACAAGGTGAAGGGTGGGGCTACCAGGGCTACGGTGAGTGTCAGGGGTAGGGTGAGGTGGGGTACAAGGTGAATGGTGGGGCTCTCAGGTCTACGGTGAGTGTCAGGGGTAGGGTGAGGTGGGGTACAAGGTGAATGGTGAGGCTCTCAGGTCTACGGTGAGTGTCAGGGGTAGGGTGAGGTGGGGTACAAGGTGAATGGTGGGGCTCTCAGGTCTACGGTGAGTGTCAGGGGTAGGGTGAGGTGGGGTACAGGGGTGAAGGGTGGGGCTACCAGGGCTACGGTGAGTGTCAGGGGTAGGGTGAGGTGGGGTACAGGGGTGAAGGGTGGGGCTCTCAGGTCTACGGTGAGTGTCGGGGGTAGGGTGAGGTGGGGTACAGGGTGAAGGGAGTGGCTCCCAGGTCTACGGTGAGTGTCAGGGGTAGGGTGAGGTGGGGTACAGGGTGAATGGTAGGGCTCCCAGGGCTACGGTGCGTGGCAGGGGTAGGGTGAGGTGGGGTACAGGGTGAATGGTAGGGCTCCCAGGGCTATGGTGAGTGTCAGGGGTAGGGTGAGGTGGGGTACAGGGTGAATGGTAGGGCTCCCAGGGCTATGGTGAGTGTCAGGGGTAGGGTGAGGTGGGGTACAGGGTGAATGGTACGGCTCCCAGGGCTATGGTGAGTGTCAGGGGTAGGGTGAGGTGGGGTACAGGGTGAATGGTAGGGCTCCCAGGGCTATGGTGAGTGGCAGGGGTAGGGTGAGGTGGGGTACAGGGTGAGGCGTGGGGCTCCCAGGGGTAAGCTGAGGTGGGGTACATTTTTCCAGTAATTTATAGAAATATGCACTTGTATTATATAAATTGTGCATATTCAATTAAAAATCAACCTTGTTCATTGTTCATGATGGGTTAAACCGTTTTTTTATGATTTGCATCTGTAAAGAAGTATATTTATTACAATGTAAAAATAAATGTGGTGGGAACACTACCTTTGTCTACAATATAATAACTAATTGACTCGTCAAGATATTGATTTTGCTGCAGGAAATATGCGTTGGTATCCTGGGCAACATGGCATGTAACGAACAGGCCTGTAAAGAAATCACAGCTCATGACCGACTTGTGTATGTATACCACTTGTTATATATCAGTTGGAGAAACCAGTCAAAACACAAGTGACTGTCACACTTAATGTGAGGTGTCAGAAACTACCATGAGCTGCTAAGTCAACACAGAACTCCACATAGAACAAAACACAAACAGGGATTCATCGCACTATGTTGCTGTGGATTACTGTTTGCCATGTATTTTTGTGGGCAGTTGTTCATTTTGCAGATTAAGAAATATTGTCAGTGCATGCATATGATAAACCCAACCCAGAAACATTGTGGTTTGCCATTGTATAGTAACATTGTATTTGTAGCTAACCATGAACATAAAATTTTTAAACTCTCTTTGATCTAGAAGTGGCAGAAATATTAATAGGTGTCTATTCTCACACTACAGTGCTGAGGTAACTAAGGTTACTCAGCTAGTATTTGAATGTGGTCAGTACAGATACTCCGGTCTGATTTCAGTGAACTTCTTTTGTTACTCTTGGAATCTCCCGATGTGCCTACTCTGATTGAACTGACGAGGTAAGTACTCTTTGGTTTGGAGGTTTAATACTGGTACTTGTCATCCAATGAACGTGTTTAGCCATGCAAAACATCTTGTGGATTTTGGTTTCTTCCAGAAATATTAAGAAATTTGAGAACATTTTCATAATTGTCAGCTTGTGTTTATATCTCATCGTCATTAAACAGTGTTGACATGTGTTTGTGGTAGATTGGTGCAGGTGTGTGTGTGTTTGTGGTAGATTGCTGTGGGTGTGTGTGTGTGTTTGTTGTAGATTGCTGTGGGTGTGTGTGTGTTTGTTGTAGATTGGTGCGGGTGTGTGTTTGTTGTAGACTGCTGCGGGTGTGTGTGTTTGTTGTAGACTGCTGTGGGGTGTGTGTTTGTTGTAGACTGCTGCAGGTGTGTGTGTTTGTTGTAGACTGCTGCGGGTGTGTGTGTTTGTTGTAGACTGCTGCGGGTGTGTGTGTTTGTTTTGTAGACTGCTGCGGGTGTGTGTTTGTTGTAGACTGCTGTGGGTGTGTGTGTTTGTTGTAGACTGCTGCGGGTGTGTGTTTGTTGTAGACTGCTGCGGGTGTGTGTGTTTGTTGTAGATTGCTGCAGGGTGTGTGTGTTTGTTGTAGACTGCTGCGGGTGTGTGTGTTTGTTGTAGACTGCTGTGGGTGTGTGTGTTTGTTGTAGACTTGCTGCAGGTGTGTGTGTGTTTGTTGTAGACTGCTGCGGGTGTGTGTGTTTGTTGTAGACTTGCTGCAGGTGTGTGTGTGTTTGTTGTAGACTGCTGCGGGTGTGTGTGTTTGTTGTAGACTGCTGCGGGTGTGTGTGTTTGTTGTAGACTGCTGCA
This sequence comes from Ridgeia piscesae, assembly GCA_025642075.2. Lineage (NCBI taxonomy): Eukaryota > Metazoa > Annelida > Polychaeta > Sabellida > Siboglinidae > Ridgeia > Ridgeia piscesae. The sequence continues at coordinate 223,942 of JAODUO010000869.1, read as the reverse complement.
GGTGTGTGTGTGTTTGTTGTAGACTGCTGCGGGTGTGTGTGTTTGTTGTAGACTGCTGTGGGTGTGTGTGTTTGTTGTAGATTGCTGCGGGTGTGTGTGTGTTTGTTGTAGACTGCTGCGGGTGTGTGTGTTTGTTGTAGACTGCTGCAGGTGTGTGTGTGTTTGTTGTAGACTGCTGCAGGTGTGTGTGTGTGTTTGTTGTAGACTGCTGCAGGGTGTGTGTGTGTTTGTTGTAGACAGCTGCGGGTGTGTGTGTGTTTTTGGTAGACTGCTGCGGGTGTGTGTGTGTTTGTTGTAGACTGCTGCAGGTGTGTGTGTGTGTTTGTCGTAGACAGCTGCGGGTGTGTGTGTGTTTGTTGTAGATTGCTGTGGGTGTGTGTGTGTTTGTTGTAGACTGCTGCGGGTGTGTGGGGGGGTGTGTTTGTTGTAGGCTGCTGCGGGTGTGTGTGTCTCGGAGACAGCTGAAGCAGGTTTTTTGTGTTTTGGGGGTTTTTGTAGGGCTGCAGCGGGTGAAGACATGTGTTTGTTGTAGACTGCTGCGGGTGTGTGTGTCCATGGAAAAAAGCTGCGGGTGTGTGTGTGTGTTTTTGTAGAGAGCTGTGGGTGTGTTTTTGTGTCTGCGGTGTTGTGTGGGCAGTGAAGTGTGTTTGTTGTAGACTTTCTGCGGGTGTGTGTGTGTTTGCAGGTAAAAATTGCTGTTTGGGCTGTGTGTGTGTTTGTTTCAGGCTGGAGTGTGTGTGTTTGTTGTAGACTGCTGCGGGGGGTGTGGGGGGGTGTGTTTGTTGTAGACTTTCTGCGGGTGTGTGTTTTTACGGAGACAGCAGTGAGTGTGTTTGTTGTAGACTGCTGCGGGTGTGTGTGTCCACGGAGAGCAGCAGGGGAAGACATGTGTTTGTTGTAGACTGCTGCGGGTGTGTGTTTTTACGGAGACAGCTGCAGGATGTGTTTGTTGTAGACTGCTGCGGGTGTGTGTTTTTGTGGAGACTGCTGTGGATGTGTGTGTGTTTGTTGTAGACTGCTGCGGATGTGTGTGTGTGTGTTTGTTGTAGATTGCTGCGGGTGTGTGTGTCCACGGAGACAGCAGTGAAGACATGTGTTTGTTGTAGACTGCTGCGGGTGTGTGTGTCCACGGAGACAGCAGTGAAGACATGTGTTTGTTGTAGACTTGCTGCGGGTGTGTGTGTCCACGGAGACAGCAGTGAAGACATGTGTTTGTTGTAGACTGCTGCGGGTGTGTGTGTCCACGGAGACAGCAGTGAAGACATGTGTTTGTTGTAGACTTCTGCGGGTGTGTGTGTCCACGGAGACAGCAGTGAAGACATGTGTTTGTTGTAGATTGCTGCGGGTGTGTGTGTCCACGGAGACAGCAGTGAAGACATGTGTTTGTTGTAGACTGCTGCGGGTGTGTGTGTCCACGGAGACAGCAGTGAAGACATGTGTTTGTTGTAGACTGCTGCGGGTGTGTGTGTCCACGGAGACAGCAGTGAAGACATGTGTTTGTTGTAGAATGCTGCGGGTGTGTGTGTCCACGGAGACAGCAGTGAAGACATGTGTTTGTTGTAGATTGCTGCGGGTGTGTGTGTCCACGGAGACAGCAGTGAAGACATGTGTTTGTTGTAGACTTCTGCGGGTGTGTGTGTCCACGGAGGCAGCAGTGAAGACATGTGTTTGTTGTAGACTTGCTGCGGGTGTGTGTGTCCACGGAGACAGCAGTGAAGACATGTGTTTGTTGTAGATTGCTGCGGGTGTGTGTGTCCACGGAGACAGCAGTGAAGACATGTGTTTGTTGTAGACTGCTGCGGGTGTGTTTGTCCACAGAGACAGCAGTGAAGACATGTGTTTGTTGTAGACTGCTGCGGGTGTGTGTGTCCACGGAGACAGCAGTGAAGACATGTGTTTGTTGTAGACTGCTGCGGGTGTGTGTGTCCATGGAGACAGCATTGAACACGTGGACAACCGCCATCAAGAAGTCCGAATCTATCTTTGCCAGCATTCTGTTCATACTGCAGAGTTCCACCAACAGTGAGTGTGTCAGACACTGGGCCCCTCGACTCTTTAACTCGACTCTTAAACTTTATTTTAATCATTCACATCACTCTTTAAAAATGAAAACTGTCCACAAAGTGCGTCACCAGTATACTGCCACCACTGAAAAATGTGACTAGCAAAATAACAACAGGAAGGCATACAGTGAGATTATTATGACAAATGTAATAAATTTAATTTAATTTCTTTGTTGGCTGCATACATTGAACTTACAAATGACACTGTATGTTTTCTTACAGATGATCTACTGCGTAACTTGGCTGAGTTTGTTGACAAAGTGATGGACATAGACGAAGAAGTGGTGGGGTTGTGGGGAACACCTGAACTAGTGCAGGCTCTACTGGAGGCCATCAAACAAGTCAGGTAGGGCTCGGGCTGGGCAACATAGCGTTGTGGGGGTAGAGTGCCCAAAATAATACTGTTATAAACAGCAAAGTCACAACTTTACTGCTGAAAAGTTTGAGCTTTTTACATTTCTTGAAAGCAGAAAGCTTTTGGTACCATTAATACATTTAAAAGTCACTAAATCACATGGGAATGAGAGTGACTGATGTGACACATCTGTTGGCCAGGACACAAGTTGGGGGCACATTTGACATGTTCCTGCACATTCTGCAACTAGTGTCTACCTGTGAGACTGGCATCCACGCAATAGGTACGTGTCTCTGTGGCCCCTCAAGCCCCTGCAATAGGTACGTGTCTCTGTGGCCCATCAAGCCCCTGCAATAGGTACGTGTCTTTTTGTGGTCCTTCAAACCCCTGCAATAGGTATGTGTCTTTTTGTGGTCCTTCAAACCCCTGCAATAGGTATGTGTCTTTTTGTGGCCCCTCAAGCCCCTGCAATAGGTACGTGTCTTTTTGTGGTCCTTCAAACCCCTGCAATAGGTACGTGTCTTTTTGTGGTCCTTCAAACCCCTGCAATAGGTATGTGTCTTTTTGTGGTCCTTCAAACCCCTGCAATAGGTATGTGTCTTTTTGTGGCCCCTCAAGCCCCTACAATAGGTACGTGTCTCTGTGGCCCCTCAAGCCCCTGCAATAGGTACATGTCTCTGTGGCCCCTCAAGCCCCTGCAATAGGTACATGTCTCTGTGGCCCATCAAGCCCCTGCAATAGGTATGTGTCTTTTTGTGGTCCTTCAAACCCCTGCAATAGGTATGTGTCTTTTTGTGGTCCTTCAAACCCCTGCAATAGGTATGTGTCTTTTTGTGGCCCCTCAAGCCTAAGGATGTCTCTGGCCCAATAGGTACTGTCTCTGCTCCCCAATTGTAGGCCGCCTCAAGCCCCTGCAATAGGTACGTGTCTCTGTGGCCCCTCAAGCCCCTACAATAGGTACGTGTCTCTGTGGCCCCTCAAGCCCCTGCAATAGGTACGTGTCTCTGTGACCCCTCAAGCCCCTACAATAGGTACGTGTCTCTGTGGCCCCTCAAGCCCCTACAATAGGTACGTGTCTCTGTGACCCCTCAAGCCCCTACAATAGGTACGTGTCTCTGTGACCCCTCAAGCCCCTACAATAGGTACGTGTCTCTGTGACCCCTCAAGCCCCTACAATAGGTACGTGTCTCTGTGACCCCTCAAGCCCCTGCAATAGGTACGTGTCTCTGTGACCCCTCAAGCCCCTACAATAGGTACGTGTCTCTGTGACCCCTCAAGCCCCTGCAATAGGTACGTGTCTCTGTGACCCCTCAAGCCCCTACAATAGGTACGTGTCTCTGTGACCCCTCAAGCCCCTACAATAGGTACGTGTCTCTGAGGCCCCTCAAGCCCCTGCAATAGGTACGTGTCTCTGTGACCCCTCAAGCCCCTACAATAGGTACGTGTCTCTGTGGCCCCTCAAGCCCCTGCAATAGGTACGTGTCTCTGTGACCCTCAAGCCCCTGAATAGGTACGTGTCTCTGTGACCCCTCAAGCCCCTACAATAGGTACGTGTCTCTGTGGCCCCTCAAGCCCCTGCAATAGGTACGTGTCTCTGTGACCCCTCAAGCCCCTGCAATAGGTACGTGTCTCTGTGACCCCTCAAGCCCCTACAATAGGTACGTGTCTCTGTGGCCCCTCAAGCCCCTGCAATAGGTACGTGTCTCTGTGACCCCTCAAGCCCCTGCAATAGGTACGTGTCTCTGTGGCCCCTCAAGCCCCTGCAATAGGTACGTGTCTCTGTGGCCCCTCAAGCCCCTGCAATAGGTACGTGTCTCTGTGGCCCCTCAAGCCCCTGCAATAGGTACGTGTCTCTGTGACCCCTCAAGCCCCTACAATAGGTACGTGTCTGTGTGACCCCTCAAGCCCCTACAATAGGTAGTGTCTCTGTGGCCCCTCAAGCCCCTACAATAGGTACGTGTCTCTGTGACCCCTCAAGCCCCTGCAATAGGTCTCTGTGGCAGGGGCATCAGGCACCCATTTTTTACAGAAGTAATATTGCAATTGGTTCTGATACAATGTTTTAATGTTAACCAAGTGATTTACTGACAAAATTTCTGTGGATTATCATCAATTTATGTGAGAACTGGTTAAACAGAAAAAGTTATGTATAGTTCAAGCTGCAGTTCCATTTAAGTGTCTTCTGCATTTTATCTATTTGTCTAGTTATGTTTACGGCATTCTGATGTTAATTACATCAGTCACTTTGTCAAAACATGTGCAATGTAAGCAAAGCAGTACTTCATGACACTCTGATGACACTGTTGTTGACATTTGTTACAGTTGACTATGCTGGCATGCTGCGTGACATCATGTAGCAGTACCTGGTGACACTCTGATGACACTCATTGTTGTTTGTTACAGTTGACTATGCCGGCATGCTGTGTGATATCACACAGCAGTACCTGGTGACACTCTGTTCTGATGACGTCCTGGTGGTGTGTGGCCGTGAGCGAGGCATTGGGTCCGCCATCTCCATCCTCTGTGCTGTGTTCTCTGGCTGGACTGACAGACTCACTCTCCTCAAGTCAGGTACCACTTAAATACCACCTGTCTGGGTAGCTAAAGAGTTCATTATAGCCTAGCCGCAACTGCCCAGGCTCCATGAGGTGGCAGCACTTGTTAGCCCCTCAAATCTGCCTGGTAGATTTATGCTCTGCCAATGTTATCACCAGGGCGGCCGGCCTAATCCCAGAGTAGGGAGAGATGCTGATTGGCTCCCAGGTCAACTACGAAATAAAACTACAATAAGGATATACATTTATAAGTTAATACTATACTATTAAAAGTATTCAACATTAAAATTGAATTCACACAAAAATAATAAGATATACAAATTTGCAGTTGTTTATGAAGCCTAAATAATGGCAGGATTACATCGGCCCCGTGAGGTGGCAGGATTACATCGGCCCCGTGAGGTGGCAGGATTACATCGGCCCCGTGAGGTGGCAGGATTACATTGGCCCCGTGAGGTGGCAGGATTACATCGGCCCCGTGAGGTGGCAGGATTACATTGGCCCCGTGAGGTGGCAGGATTACATCGGCCCCGTGAGGTGGCAGGATTACATCGGCCCCGTGAGGTGGCAGGATTACATCGGCCCCAGTGAGGTGGCAGGATTACATTGGCCCCGTGAGGTGGCAGTACTTTAAGTCCCTCAAATGGATAACATTCAAAGGCTGGCAAGTGACCAGAATGTCTTCTTGGTGAAGTTATGCAGCCGGGTGAGAGTCGGTTAAACGAGACTAACACGCCCTGGGGCATGTAGAAGATATTTCATTGTCATTCTTGTCATATTAGTGTTTATGGTTGTGGTTGTGTGTGTGTTGTGTTTAAAATTACTTTGGAAGCGCTGTGTTAGGAGTTTGGTTTTTCATCAAATAGATATTTTGGTGCAGTGATCATGATCAGCACCACCAACACAGCACCAACACCACCTGAACATCTAGTGTTGACACCCATCATACACATCACTGACAACACCTTCAGCAACACTGACACCACCACTACCACTATTACCACCTTCAACAACACTGACACCACCACTGCCACTCACACCACCTTCAACAACACTGACACCACCACTGCCACTCACACCACCTTCAACAACACTGACACCACCACTACCTCTCACACCACCTTCAACAACACTGACACCACCACTACCTCTCACACCACCTTCAACAACACTGACACCACCACTACCACTCACACCACCTTCAACAACACTGACACCACCACTACCACTCACACCACCTTCAACAACACTGACACCACCACTACCACTCACACCACCTTCAACAACACTGACACCACCACTACCTCTCACACCACCTTCAACAACACTGACACCACCACTACCACTCACACCACCTTCAACAACACTGACACCACCACTACCTCTCACACCACCTTCAACAACACTGACACCACCACTACCTCTCACACCACCTTCAACAACACTGACACCACCACTACCTCTCACACCACCTTCAACAACACTGACACCACCACTACCACTCACACCACCTTCAACAACACTGACACCACCACTACCTCTCACACCACCTTCAACAACACTGACACCACCACTACCTCTCACACCACCTTCAACAACACTGACACCACCACTACCTCTCACACCACCTTCAACAACACTGACACCACCACTACCTCTCACACCACCTTCAACAACACTGACACCACCACTACCACTCACACCACCTTCAACAACACTGACACCACCACTACCTCTCACACCACCTTCAACAACACTGACACCACCACTACCTCTCACACCACCTTCAACAACACTGACACCACCACTACCACTATACCACCTTCAACAACACTGACACCACCACTACCTCTCACACCACCTTCAACAACACTGACACCACCACTACCTCTCACACCACCTTCAACAACACTGACACCACCACTACCACTCACACCACCTTCAACAACACTGACACCACCACTACTCCACACCACCTTCAACAACACTGACACCACCACTACCTCTCACACCACCTTCAACAACACTGAAGACACTACCATTTACACCTTAACAACATACACACATATTCAACCACCTTCAACAACACTGACACCACCACTACCTCTCACACCACCTTCAACAACACTGACACCACCACTACCTCTCACACCACCTTCAACAACACTGACACCACCACACTCTCACACCACCTTCAACAACACTGACACCACCACTACCTCTCACACCACCTTCAACAACACTGACACCACCACTACTCAATCACACCACCTTCAACAACACTGACACCACCACTACTCAGTATTACCACCTTCAACAACACTGACACCACCACTACCACTCAACCACCTTCAACAACACTGACACCACCACTACTCAATCACACCACCTTCAACAACACTGACACCACCACTACTCAGTATTACCACCTTCAACAACACTGACACCCCCACTACCTCTACACCCCTTTCAAAATGAACCACACACCTTCAAACCTTCAACAACCTGACACCACCACTACCTCTCACACCACCTTCAACAACACTGACACCACCACTACCTCTCACACCACCTTCAACAACACTGACACCACCACTACCTTTCACACCACCTTCAACAACACTGACACCACCACTACCACTCACACCACCTTCAACAACACTGACACCACCACTACCTCTCACACCACCTTCAACAACACTGACACCACCACTACCTCTCACACCACCTTCAACAACACTGACACCACCACTACCTCTCACACCACCTTCAACAACACTGACACCACCACTACCACTCACACCACCTTCAACAACACTGACACCACCACTACCACTCACACCACCTTCAACAACACTGACACCACCACTACCTCTCACACCACCTTCAACAACACTGACACCACCACTACCTCTCACACCACCTTCAACAACACTGACACCACCACTACCACTCACACCACCTTCAACAACACTGACACCACCACTACCACTCACACCACCTTCAACAACACTGACACCACCACTACCACTCACACCACCTTCAACAACACTGACACCACCACTACCACTCACACCACCTTCAACAACACTGACACCACCACTACCTCTCACACCACCTTCAACAACACTGACACCACCACTACCACTATTACCACCTTCAACAACACTGACACCACCACTACCACTCACACCACCTTCAACAACACTGACACCACCACTACCTCTCACACCACCTTCAACAACACTGACACCACCACTACCTCTCACACCACCTTCAACAACACTGACACCACCACTACCACTATTACCACCTTCAACAACACTGACACCACCACTACCACTCACACCACCTTCAACAACACTGACACCACCACTACCACTCACACCACCTTCAACAACACTGACACCACCACTACCACTCACACCACCTTCAACAACACTGACACCACCACTACCTCTCACACCACCTTCAACAACACTGACACCACCACTACCACTCACACCACCTTCAACAACACTGACACCACCACTACCACTCACACCACCTTCAACAACACTGACACCACCACTACCTCTCACACCACCTTCAACAACACTGACACCACCACTACCTCTCACACCACCTTCAACAACACTGACACCACCACTACCTCTCACACCACCTTCAACAACACTGACACCACCACTACCTCTCACACCACCTTCAACAACACTGACACCACCACTACCACTCACACCACCTTCAACAACACTGACACCACCACTACCACTCACACCACCTTCAACAACACTGACACCACCACTACCTCTCACACCACCTTCAACAACACTGACACCACCACTACCTCTCACACCACCTTCAACAACACTGACACCACCACTACCACTCACACCACCTTCAACAACACTGACACCACCACTGCCACTCACACCACCTTCAACAACACTGACACCACCACTGCCTCTCACACCACCTTCAACAACACTGACACCACCACTACCTCTCACACCACCTTCAACAACACTGACACCACCACTACCTCTCACACCACCTTCAACAACACTGACACCACCACTACCACTCACACCACCTTCAACAACACTGACACCACCACTACCTCTCACACCACCTTCAACAACACTGACACCACCACTACCACTCACACCACCTTCAACAACACTGACACCACCACTGCCACTCACACCACCTTCAACAACACTGACACCACCACTACCACTATTACCACCACCGTCACCATCACTACCATCACAACCACCACCACCATGAGCTCCACCATCACCACACAGACTAAGACTACTGTATTTGCAGACTTCCAGCTGATGCGGTGTTCCCTGAAGATACTTGAGGTGCTCACCCAAAAGCAGCACCACAGCACCGCCCGCTACAGCGCCACACATCGGCGGCGTAGGTCACGCAAAGCATCCACCCTAATCCCTTCCCCAACTGCCCCCAGGCACGATGAGGACTGTCCCTCCTCAACCTCGAAGGAAGGAGAACAAGTGGGAGAGGGAGAAAGGAAGGGAGAGGGTGATGGAGAAGGAAGGGGAGATGCCTGTGCAAGGGACAAGGAGGAAAAGGAGCGGATTGGGGAAGATGAGAGTCGGGAAGAGGAAACGGGAGAGGAGGGGATGAAGGAGATGCTGAGGGAAGTCGTCCGCAATCTCCTCGTGGAGATGGTGTCTGTTCTGTCTCAGGTGTGCACTTCTTACATTGTTATACACCGTTGCATTCTGGGACTAATGGCAATGTAACTGTAAACATTCATTTTATAATTTCATAAAAATAAAAATTTCAGTGGATGAAAATGTTTGCTAATAGATAAACAATTTTGAATAGACCATTAAGGCCATTCCTGTTTTGGCAGTTTTTACAGCTGCTGTTGCAACGATATGTACACACATTGCTATCTATTATAATGCACTCCCACATGGGTCCCACTGAATGCCATGATTCTCTTAGTACAAAAGAACATTGTAGTTTGATTTGCCATATTCTGTATACCTGATGCTGTGTGGACTAAGGAGCTCTCTCTGTTAGTGTTAATTGGGATTGTGTCTAATCAACACTGGCACCATTGGTTTCAGGACGCACAATCAACTGACACAAATCCACAACTTGACGGAAACAGGACTCAGAATGGTGACGTGTGTGACACATCACATAGACACCCCATTCCTGAAACACTGGAATATCTGGATTCCATGTGTCCACATGTAAGACTGACATGTCTTGTCCACTCGCTGCAGTCAGCCAGTGACCACAGTCACAATGTTGTCACCCTACTTACAGATCTCGCGGCCAAATACCATCTTGACCGGTTGTGGAGAATTGTCGATGAAACAATTGCCAGAGGATGACCACTTGAATGATTGCACCAGACAGTGGATGATATCTGTGGTCTTGACTATGGACACTCTAGTGGACGTTAGATCACCATGTATGACAGCATGGAAAAGTGGTTATGTGGCACTGGAATTCCTGAACACATAAAACCAATTGTCATTTATGAGATGCTCTGACCCGAAAACCAAACTGTATTTGTGGTATATGTTTGTCTGAACTGTGAAGATCTCACGAGTCCTACAGTCAACTTGGCACTGGGAAAACTGCTGCATTGCTAGCGAGTTGACCGCTTTGTCTCTAAATCTCCCCTTGATCTATAAATTGTGTGTGAATGAAATGCATGCAATGACATAACACAGGGTTGGGTTCATCCAGCTCTGTGACATCCTCTCATAATGTCTTGCCCAGAGAAAACTGGTCAAAATGACAGATCCCACGGCTGCAACAGCGCAGTTGACACTTGGATCGTTATGGATCAAATTCCCGTTGTGGATGCAACACTAAAATACACTTCAGGTGGACTGTATGGTTCACTGTTTCTTTCAGGAAGCATGTGCCAAGTGATACAGATATGTGCATTTATAAGTCGTGAAATACTAGAGGCATTGTAAAATGAGTGTGTAAGTGCGATACATAAACTCTGAAAGGAGACATGCAATGTTGGACGGTGATCATGTCGGTTCTGCGTATGAATACTGATCATGTCAGCTTAGTGTGAATTTTTGATGTGTGTAGTATAGAGTGGCACCTGGAAGACTTGCTGACATTCATTTTGTGTGATAGAAATATGAGAAGAACCTATTAAATTGCCAGCTGTATTCTGATATAGTGAGTTGTAATAAATAAACGAAGACCATAAATAAAACATGCAATGCACATTAAATGTGCTCCACACAGGTTGTGTAGTGACATGTGTATACGTGTTTTATGAACTAACAAGCACTAAAATACTGATAATTATATTTACTGTATAAATAAAGCATAATTTCCCTTTTATTGTGGCTTCTGTAAAACAGACCCATAAAGGTATGTTTGGAAAGCTGAGTTTTCGACAAGACTCAAGTGACCAGTGGTGTAGATTGTAGAACCAAATTGCTGGCAGCCTTTGAGTGACACCCTCTAGTGCATAAGAAAGGTAGCGTAAGGAGGACGTCAGTGGCGCCGTCTGGTGAATAAATGGTTATGTATTCGGGAAGTGAAATTTGGTCAGACTTTCTATTACTTGATTATTTAGAAATTTTAGATTTCTCAGTGGTAATCTGCCATAATCTAAACAATGCACGGAAATTTAATTGCATCTTTGACGCAGCATGTAGCGAGACAACATAATTACGTAGAAAAGGTTTATACTAACTCCACTTGGTGGCAGCACCGCTCATTGCGGTGTTCGTCTTGGAAGGAAGGCCCGCACAGCCCACGAGTTCCTCATCGAGTGCAAAATGAACGGTTATTACACATATTGGATGCATTCTGGGAGGGAGAGGAGTAGATATCCGCTCTGAGAGGGGGAGGGGTAGACACTGGATGCACTCAGAGAGAGGGATAGGTAGACACTGGATGCACTCAGAGAGAGGGATAGGTAGACATTGGATGCACTCAGAGAGAGGGATAGGTAGACATTGGATGCACACTGAGAGAGGGATAGGTAGACATTGGATGCACACTGAGAGAGGGATAGGTAGACATTGGATGCACTCTGAGAGAGGGATAGGTAGACATTGGATGCACTCAGAGAGAGGGATAGGTAGACATTGGATGCACTCAGAGAGAGGGATAGGTAGACATTGGATGCACTCAGAGAGAGGGATAGGTAGACATTGGATGCACTCTGAGAGAGGGATAGGTAGACATTGGATGCACACTGAGAGAGGGATAGGTAGACATTGGATGCACTCTGAGAGAGGGATAGGTAGACATTGGATGCACTCTGAGAGAGGGATAGGTAGACATTGGATGCACTCAGAGAGAGGGATAGGTAGACATTGGATGCACCGAGAGAGGGATAGGTAGACATTGGATGCACTCAGAGAGAGGGATAGGTAGACATTGGATGCACCGAGAGAGGGATAGGTAGACATTGGATGCACACTGAGAGAGGGATAGGTAGACATTGGATGCACTCAGAGAGAGGGATAGGTAGACATTGGATGCACACTGAGAGAGGGATAGGTAGACATTGGATGCACTCAGAGAGAGGGATAGGTAGACATTGGATGCACTCTGAGAGAGGGATAGGTAGACATTGGATGCACACTGAGAGAGGGATAGGTAGACATTGGATGCACTCTGAGAGAGGGATAGGTAGACATTGGATGCACTCTGAGAGAGGGATAGGTAGACATTGGATGCACACTGAGAGAGGGATAGGTAGACATTGGATGCACTCAGAGAGAGGGATAGGTAGACATTGGATGCACTCAGAGAGAGGGATAGGTAGACATTGGATGCACTCTGAGAGAGGGATAGGTAGACATTGGATGCACTCTGAGAGAGGGATAGGTAGACATTGGATGCACACTGAGAGAGGGATAGGTAGACATTGGATGCACTCAGAGAGAGGGATAGGTAGACATTGGATGCACTCTGAGAGAGGGATAGGTAGACATTGGATGCACACTGAGAGAGGGATAGGTAGACATTGGATGCACTCTGAGAGAGGGATAGGTAGACATTGGATGCACACTGAGAGAGGGATAGGTAGACATTGGATGCACTCTGAGAGAGGGATAGGTAGACATTGGATGCACACTGAGAGAGGGATAGGTAGACATTGGATGCACTCAGAGAGAGGGATAGGTAGACATTGGATGCACACTGAGAGAGGGATAGGTAGACATTGGATGCACACTGAGAGAGGGATAGGTAGACATTGGATGCACACTGAGAGAGGGATAGGTAGACATTGGATGCACACTGAGAGAGGGATAGGTAGACATTGGATGCACTCTGAGAGAGGGATAGGTAGACATTGGATGCACTCTGAGAGAGGGATAGGTAGACATTGGATGCACTCTGAGAGAGGGATAGGTAGACATTGGATGCACTCTGAGAGAGGGATAGGTAGACACTGGATGCACACTGAGAGAGGGATAGGTAGACATTGGATGCACTCTGAGAGAGGGATAGGTAGACATTGGATGCACTCAGAGAGAGGGATAGGTAGACATTGGATGCACACTGAGAGAGGGATAGGTAGACATTGGATGCACACTGAGAGAGGGATAGGTAGACATTGGATGCACTCAGAGAGAGGGATAGGTAGACATTGGATGCACTCAGAGAGAGGGATAGGTAGACATTGGATGCACTCAGAGAGAGGGATAGGTAGACATTGGATGCACTCAGAGAGAGGGATAGGTAGACATTGGATGCACCTGAGAGAGGGATAGGTAGACATTGGATGCACCTGAGAGAGGGATAGGTAGACATTGGATGCACACTGAGAGAGGGATAGGTAGACATTGGATGCACTCAGAGAGAGGGATAGGTAGACATTGGATGCACTCGAGAGAGGGATAGGTAGACATTGGATGCACCTGAGAGAGGGATAGGTAGACATTGGATGCACTCGAGAGAGGGATAGGTAGACATTGGATGCACACTGAGAGAGGGATAGGTAGACATTGGATGCACACTGAGAGAGGGATAGGTAGACATTGGATGCACTCTGAGAGAGGGATAGGTAGACATTGGATGCACTCTGAGAGAGGGATAGGTAGACATTGGATGCACACTGAGAGAGGGATAGGTAGACATTGGATGCACTCGAGAGAGGGATAGGTAGACATTGGATGCACTCGAGAGAGGGATAGGTAGACATTGGATGCACACTGAGAGAGGGATAGGTAGACATTGGATGCACTCAGAGAGAGGGATAGGTAGACATTGGATGCACACTGAGAGAGGGATAGGTAGACATTGGATGCACCGAGAGAGGGATAGGTAGACATTGGATGCACTCGAGAGAGGGATAGGTAGACATTGGATGCACACTGAGAGAGGGATAGGTAGACATTGGATGCACTCAGAGAGAGGGATAGGTAGACATTGGATGCACTCGAGAGAGGGATAGGTAGACATTGGATGCACACTGAGAGAGGGATAGGTAGACATTGGATGCACCGAGAGAGGGATAGGTAGACATTGGATGCACTCAGAGAGAGGGATAGGTAGACATTGGATGCACACTGAGAGAGGGATAGGTAGACATTGGATGCACACTGAGAGAGGGATAGGTAGACATTGGATGCACTTTTTTTTTTTTTTTTTTTTTTTTTTCATGGATGCAACTAAAGGGGGAAATTAGTTTAGACATTGGAGCAAAATTAGAAAAAGGATAAAACCCATTGGTGCACACGAGGGGGTTGGAGAAGGGCACCAGAGAGGGGAAAATAGGTAACATTGGATGCATCTGGGAGGGAAGGAGAATATCCTCGAGAGGGGAGGTAGACATGGATGCACTCAGAGAGAGGGATAGGTAGACATGGATGCACCTGAGAGAGGGATAGGTAGACATTGGATGCACCGAGAGAGGGATAGGTAGACATTGGATGCACCGAGAGAGGGATAGGTAGACATTGGATGCACACTGAGAGAGGGATAGGTAGACATGGATGCACCTGAGAGAGGGATAGGTAGACATTGGATGCACTCGAGAGAGGGATAGGTAGACATTGGATGCACTCAGAGAGAGGGATAGGTAGACATTGGATGCACCGAGAGAGGGATAGGTAGACATGGATGCACTCAGAGAGAGGGATAGGTAGACATTGGATGCACACTGAGAGAGGGATAGGTAGACATTGGATGCACACTGAGAGAGGGATAGGTAGACATTGGATGCACTCAGAGAGAGGGATAGGTAGACATTGGATGCACTCGAGAGAGGGATAGGTAGACATTGGATGCACTCAGAGAGAGGGATAGGTAGACATTGGATGCACTCGAGAGAGGGATAGGTAGACATTGGATGCACTCGAGAGAGGGATAGGTAGACATTGGATGCACCTGAGAGAGGGATAGGTAGACATTGGATGCACTCTGAGAGAGGGATAGGTAGACATTGGATGCACTCTGAGAGAGGGATAGGTAGACATTGGATGCACTCTGAGAGAGGGATAGGTAGACATTGGATGCACTCGAGAGAGGGATAGGTAGACATTGGATGCACACTGAGAGAGGGATAGGTAGACATTGGATGCACTCAGAGAGAGGGATAGGTAGACATTGGATGCACTCAGAGAGAGGGATAGGTAGACATTGGATGCACCTGAGAGAGGGATAGGTAGACATTGGATGCACTCTGAGAGAGGGATAGGTAGACATTGGATGCACTCTGAGAGAGGGATAGGTAGACATTGGATGCACTCTGAGAGAGGGATAGGTAGACATTGGATGCACACTGAGAGAGGGATAGGTAGACATTGGATGCACACTGAGAGAGGGATAGGTAGACATTGGATGCACACTGAGAGAGGGATAGGTAGACATTGGATGCACTCTGAGAGAGGGATAGGTAGACATTGGATGCACACTGAGAGAGGGATAGGTAGACATTGGATGCACACTGAGAGAGGGATAGGTAGACATTGGATGCACTCTGAGAGAGGGATAGGTAGACATTGGATGCACACTGAGAGAGGGATAGGTAGACATTGGATGCACACTGAGAGAGGGATAGGTAGACATTGGATGCACACTGAGAGAGGGATAGGTAGACATTGGATGCACACTGAGAGAGGGATAGGTAGACATTGGATGCACTCTGAGAGAGGGATAGGTAGACATTGGATGCACACTGAGAGAGGGATAGGTAGACATTGGATGCACACTGAGAGAGGGATAGGTAGACATTGGATGCACACTGAGAGAGGGATAGGTAGACATTGGATGCACACTGAGAGAGGGATAGGTAGACATTGGATGCACACTGAGAGAGGGATAGGTAGACATTGGATGCACACTGAGAGAGGGATAGGTAGACATTGGATGCACACTGAGAGAGGGATAGGTAGACATTGGATGCACACTGAGAGAGGGATAGGTAGACATTGGATGCACACTGAGAGAGGGATAGGTAGACATTGGATGCACACTGAGAGAGGGATAGGTAGACATTGGATGCACACTGAGAGAGGGATAGGTAGACATTGGATGCACACTGAGAGAGGGATAGGTAGACATTGGATGCACTCTGAGAGAGGGATAGGTAGACATTGGATGCACACTGAGAGAGGGATAGGTAGACATTGGATGCACACTGAGAGAGGGATAGGTAGACATTGGATGCACACTGAGAGAGGGATAGGTAGACATTGGATGCACACTGAGAGAGGGATAGGTAGACATTGGATGCACACTGAGAGAGGGATAGGTAGACATTGGATGCACTCTGAGAGAGGGATAGGTAGACATTGGATGCACTCTGAGAGAGGGATAGGTAGACATTGGATGCACACTGAGAGAGGGATAGGTAGACATTGGATGCACTCTGAGAGAGGGATAGGTAGACATTGGATGCACCTGAGAGAGGGATAGGTAGACATTGGATGCACTCTGAGAGAGGGATAGGTAGACATTGGATGCACACTGAGAGAGGGATAGGTAGACATTGGATGCACTCTGAGAGAGGGATAGGTAGACATTGGATGCACTCTGAGAGAGGGATAGGTAGACATTGGATGCACTCTGAGAGAGGGATAGGTAGACATTGGATGCACTCGAGAGAGGGATAGGTAGACATTGGATGCACCTGAGAGAGGGATAGGTAGACATTGGATGCACTCTGAGAGAGGGATAGGTAGACATTGGATGCACACTGAGAGAGGGATAGGTAGACATTGGATGCACTCTGAGAGAGGGATAGGTAGACATTGGATGCACACTGAGAGAGGGATAGGTAGACATTGGATGCACTCTGAGAGAGGGATAGGTAGACATTGGATGCACTCTGAGAGAGGGATAGGTAGACATTGGATGCACACTGAGAGAGGGATAGGTAGACATTGGATGCACTCTGAGAGAGGGATAGGTAGACATTGGATGCACACTGAGAGAGGGATAGGTAGACATTGGATGCACACTGAGAGAGGGATAGGTAGACATTGGATGCACTCTGAGAGAGGGATAGGTAGACATTGGATGCACACTGAGAGAGGGATAGGTAGACATTGGATGCACTCTGAGAGAGGGATAGGTAGACATTGGATGCACACTGAGAGAGGGATAGGTAGACATTGGATGCACTCTGAGAGAGGGATAGGTAGACATTGGATGCACACTGAGAGAGGGATAGGTAGACATTGGATGCACTCTGAGAGAGGGATAGGTAGACATTGGATGCACTCTGAGAGAGGGATAGGTAGACATTGGATGCACTCTGAGAGAGGGATAGGTAGACATTGGATGCACACTGAGAGAGGGATAGGTAGACATTGGATGCACTCTGAGAGAGGGATAGGTAGACATTGGATGCACTCTGAGAGAGGGATAGGTAGACATTGGATGCACTCTGAGAGAGGGATAGGTAGACATTGGATGCACTCTGAGAGAGGGATAGGTAGACATTGGATGCACACTGAGAGAGGGATAGGTAGACATTGGATGCACACTGAGAGAGGGATAGGTAGACATTGGATGCACTCTGAGAGAGGGATAGGTAGACATTGGATGCACACTGAGAGAGGGATAGGTAGACATTGGATGCACTCTGAGAGAGGGATAGGTAGACATTGGATGCACACTGAGAGAGGGATAGGTAGACATTGGATGCACACTGAGAGAGGGATAGGTAGACATTGGATGCACACTGAGAGAGGGATAGGTAGACATTGGATGCACACTGAGAGAGGGATAGGTAGACATTGGATGCACACTGAGAGAGGGATAGGTAGACATTGGATGCACACTGAGAGAGGGATAGGTAGACATTGGATGCACACTGAGAGAGGGATAGGTAGACATTGGATGCACACTGAGAGAGGGATAGGTAGACATTGGATGCACACTGAGAGAGGGATAGGTAGACATTGGATGCACTCTGAGAGAGGGATAGGTAGACATTGGATGCACTCTGAGAGAGGGATAGGTAGACATTGGATGCACTCTGAGAGAGGGATAGGTAGACATTGGATGCACACTGAGAGAGGGATAGGTAGACACTGGATGCACTCTGAGAGAGGGATAGGTAGACATTGGATGCACACTGAGGGGGGATTGGTAGACATTGAATCCGCTCTGAGAGGGTAAGGGTGTGGACATTGGATACGTTCTGAGTAGGGGGAAGGGTTAGACACTGGACGGGTAGATACTGGATGCGTTTTGAGGGGGGAGGGGTGGACACTGGATACGCTGTGAGTAGAGGGAGGGGTTGAAACTGTGAATGTGTCAATGATGGGTTCTGTATATGATAGTTATGATGTGAATGACGGGTTCTGAAGGTGAGGGTTTCTGCAATGAGGGGTTCTGCCAGTAAGGGATTTTGTGAGTGAGGGTTTCTATTTGTGAGTTGTTCTGTCACTGACATGTTCTCTCTGTGAGTGTGTTCTCTCAGTGTGTGGTGCTGTCAGTAAATAGAACCCATTAAAATAAACGTGCGTATATATACTCTTCGTATACCACGCACGCACGCAGGCACGCAGGCACGCATACAGGCACGACACACACACACACACACACACACACACACACACACACACGCGCGCGCGCGCGCAACACACACACACACACACACACACACACACACACACACACACACACACACACACACACACACACACACACACACACACACACACACACACACACACACACACACACACACACACACACACACACACACACACACACACACACACACACACACACACACACACACACACACACACACACACACACACACACACACACACACACACGTATAGAACCCGCAGTTTAAAAACACATTACGCATTACGCAGTTATATCGCTATACACATTATTGATGCACAGGTGGCATTACCGTATCATACAATAACTTGTATTTACTTAGATGATTGTGTCAATTCTTACGTATCGTTTGCCACCGCCTACTCAGTGCACATTCACACGTTGACACATTCACCACGCTGTGAGACCCGCCGTCAGGCCAGTGTCAATGTTAATCGTGGCACGGCGAGTTACTAGGTGACGGGTAAACGCAAGTTACTAAGTACAGACGAGGTCAACTACGAAGAGACACAGGCATTGATGTCGGCCTTGAGTGGATGTATTCACTAGATATAATGCACATTGAACAACATAGACCGTTGTTGATTCAGCCCGTGAATACTGCGGTAGGCCGTGATTAGCTTTGTTATTTGGACACAGGCGTTAACTCTAACTATAATAATAACACTATTTATACTCTATCAAATCCGGTGCTATTGCCTAGCAGTGTTTACAATATTGGTATAAATCTAAAACACATAATCTAATTAGTTCGCTTTACCAGAAACTTGACAAGGATCAGACAATTCTGGACAACGTCACATAGAGTTAACAAAGCAAACACAATTCACACATGTAGGCATACCGACTCATATATGCACTCGTCCCTTGTACAGTATCCGCGCGCATGCACGCACGCACGCAAGGACGCACGCACACACGCACACACACACATACTTTACAAATAACCAAGACTATTGTATGAAATATACGCCGGGTATACAAACGAATGATACCACACGTGAAATATTTCTGACATTTAAAAAGGCGTATAACATACATTCAAGTGTGATGATTGCTTCACAATATTCAGGGCCTACTTGTTAGTTAATAACGTAAGAAAATACTAACTATATTATATCATGCACAGTGGATATTGTATTATATTAAATAATACGGTATTAGCATTTTTTGTTTAGGTAAATGTGTCTTTGTAGTAAGAACGCGTTGGCGTTTGCACCACCATTTTCAATCAACATTCCTTTGTCACAAGTTGAATACTAAATTAGTAGGTAACCTGGGGCAGCCCGGCCCACTTAAGGGAAAAGTTGTGTATTTTTGTATCCATAACTTGTCGATGCATAATTATGCAGTAATAGTGTTGAGGTATACATACTTTGTGTATGACACATGTTTCTGAACGATTGAATAACCAAAACGTAAGTTATAACAAGTTTCAAATGTGCTCCAACAAAACCGTTTTGCCCCATGCTTGGTGTAAAACGGCCCCTCGCCTGGGGTAAAACGGCCCTTCGCCTATTTACTCTAAAATTATGTTTAACCGTTGTAATGATATAAAACAATGTGTTTTATCGATTATTTATTTAAACCGTCATTAAGTACTACTATTATTATCACTCATCGTGAACAGAAATAATCACCACTCCGCATCACTCATCGTGAATTACATTAGACTCATCATTGTTGTGTCCGTCTACTATTGCTTCTTCGACAATACGACACGGTCACATAATACTGATAATATTTGTTGCACTTCTACAGTTCTCCCGCTCTATTGGTCTTACACCCTGGACATCCCGGTTTCCTACCTATCAGCTCCTGTCGGTATTATTCGACATTACGATCACCTTTGACATCTGCATCATCACAGGCCTTAAAATCACTATAGTGTTGAACATATTATACTAAAGTAATGACATGCAGATACTTCGCGGCAGATACAATAGCCTAATCTTCAATCGAAAGCACTCATCATTAATTACAATATGTCAAAAAATACAGTTGTCATTAAAAGCAATATTCTGCATTATCATTACACTCGTCACTGAAAACACTCATCAGCTTTGGAATTTGCATCATCACAAGCCTTAAAATAATTAACATATTGTATTAACGAATGGCTTGCAGATATTCTATTGTCTAATCACACTCTGACTCGCGGTTGGGACACACGAAATACGGGAGCCCTGGTGTGCACTCACTGTGAGCCCAATTCTTGCATTCTTGGTATTGAACCCAGACTTCTCGTGGCCGACTGCAACTGAATGGTTCTCCGCACACCAAACACGGCCAATCTTCTTCATCGCTGCTTTCGTCGACTTTCTTTCACTTTTTACTTAAATTATTGTATATGCTATAAATACATCACAGCTTTATTACGTTTACATACCATATTCGTACTGCATGGCGGGGCAAGGCGGCCCCCGGGACCGTTTTGTCCCATTCTGTCCATACACACCAGTGCTGACTTTTTCACCTTCACATGTAATCCTTTAATATCACTCCCATTTCGATTAAAGTCATTGAAAACGTGTATAGATGTAAGTGCATTAGTACCAGTCGCTGGCTTATCATCACAAGGTGGACATGTTAGCATTTATTTGGCCGAAGATTGATTATTAGATCACAGGGTATGCAAAACTTTAAAAAAGGTTTGTGAACTTACTTTTAATAGCTTTTGGCCTTACGGTCGGTAAGAGTATTCGCTAGGTAGCAGCATCTTGTTCCACTATTCAACGTTAGTTTGTGTTCACTCGTTTGGCTGATAAGACGGGGGGCCGTATTACCCACAGAGGCCGTTTTGCCCCAGGTTACCCTAATGTAGATTCGAGCATGCACCTAATATCAGACATTAAGACGTAGAAAGGTGCCAAACTCGCAATTTTTTTTTAAATTTATTTCGAATCAATACAACATGTGGTATCGGTTTAACACATCCATCTTTATAATATACTGTTTGACTATATGTATTGTTATCAATACTGGTCAATTTCTATGGTTTCGCAGTTCCAAAGTAAATTGTGTCAATAACCCTTTGGGGCACGCCTATAGTATCAGCAGTTTCTAGGCAGTTCGGACCAACATTTACAGGATTCTCACGGGAGACTAAATTAGTAATTGAGATCGTTTTGTTTAATCAGTGCGGTTAGGTTCATAGTGGGCGTTCCGTGCAAAGATCGATAGGTAAACAAACGTAGCCCGGTATCCACGGCAGAGCGGCTAGCGACAGCGCCGTGAGAGGGGGCGTAGCAACGGCACTCACGAAGCCGTCCTCGCGCGAGCTCCACCGCAGTCAGTTCGTGTCGTTGACTGTCTCTTGTCATGGCGTCCCTCGGTCTCTCTCATGTCGGGTTACATGTATATGTAGCGTGTCTGCTTACGATGTGGACAGGTAGGTGTGCCTTGTGGCTAATTGTATTACACTTCTGGAGATAGCTGGGAGGTGGTACTGGAGGAAGGTGGATTCTAACAATATGGAAATAGTAGGCGTGGATCTTCAAACGGATGGTTGGTGTCATCGATACATAATCACATCGAAGTTCACTATACACTTGCAAACCAGATAACCCAAGTATAACGGCGATACATATGAATTATATATAACTGAGGATTACAGACGAGTTCTCATTCTGATCGTACTCGTGGTCGTACTAAAAAAACTACTAATGCCGTTTTACGTAATATTGGAGGTTAGACATTCCTCGTCAACGCGAGCCGGGTGCTATGGCGAATACGCAACGAAACGATTCAATAAAGATGAATACTATTAGATTGTGATGAATTCGTATTAGATGGAAGCTGTGATTAACGAATGTTCCGTTATTAACTCAGATCACGCACTAGCGGTCGACGAAGAGACGGAATTGAAGAAATACAGCGTCAATCCGTGGGAGCCAGTGGAAGCGAACTCCCCTTATGCGTATGTTATATTTGTTAAAACCAACACGACAATCACAACTTACCCTTGCCTGCATCTGCAACACAACGGGTCTTCTCCAACCATTGTTCCTTGTGGCTGGGGCGATACCACCCAGTCTCTTCTCTCCCATCTGCTTGACGAGTCTCTACCAGTCACTGTCATCTCTCATTGTCTCACATTCTTGGATGCAATTAAGGCAATGTTTACACTATCCAGCCGTCTTAATGTTCTTCTTCCTCGTCTACTGTAACCACTCTCTTCGATTCTCATGCTCTCTTTGTCAACCTCCCCACATCTGTATGGTTTCACGTGTCCTGGCCATCTCTGTATCCACAAAACTATATTAATTTACAGGTTTTTCTTCATTCTAATCTCTTCTCTTGCCCCTGTCTTGTGTCTTTTTACAACTTCTGCCGCCACACTTGTTCTCGACCTGTCCTGCTTCCATCTCTCTGGCAGTGCCAGTGTTTCCAACCCATAACACAAGCTGGTAACACGCCGGTGTACGAAAGCTTTTCCATTTTTATCTACTTCTTCAACTTCCTGCCCCACATAACGCCTTCAACCCTTCTCCGGGCTGTCACCTGCGCTCGTTCCAACTGTGCATGATTTGGTTCTACGAGACCGAACGTCACCTTTAAGAACTTCACACACGACATCAGAACAGTGGTTTCGTAAACGTAAATTACGATGTCATATCGTGTGTTCAGGAAGAAGATACCACCAGACACCGACTCGGACAGTTACTCAGGCTATGACTTGGGCATCTACGCGCGATATTACCCTCTTTATTCCGCCTTCGTGGGGAGTGGGAGCTTTGAAGTGATGAAAGCAAACATCAACAATGGTGAATATAAGCATACACATCTATGTAATGTTTCAATACTACTACTACTACTACTACTACTACTACTACTACTACTACTACTACTACTACTACTACTACTACTACTACTACTAATACTACTACTACTACTCATACTACTACTACTACTACAACTACTACTACTACTACTACTACTACTACTACTACTACTACTACTACTACTACTACTACTACTACTACTACTACTACTACTACTACTACTACTACTACTACTACTACTACTAGTACTACTACAACTACTACTACTACTACTACTACTACTACTACTACTACTACTACTACTACTACAACAACTACTACTACTACTACTACTACTACTACTACTACTACTACTACTACTACTACTAATAATAATACTACTACTACTACTACTACTACTACTACTACTACTACTACTACTACTACTACTACTACTACTACTACTACTACTACTACTACTACTACTACTACTACTACTACTACTACTACTACTACTACTACTACTACTACTATAATAATAATACTAACACTAATACTGACACTAATACTTATTAGCATTATATTAATGCGATAACAGCAAATCTCTGCGCCATAAATCCGGGCAGCTGTGGCCATTACACTCGGTAGGGCCTACAACAAGATTGTTACAAACATTAAAATAATATAAATACTACACATATAAAATACTAATTTGTAATTAAATATTATAAGTTAGAAAATAGTAAAATAGTTAAAGTGGACACTGAAATAATCTCAGAGCAAATGAAATTTTGTCGCTTCCGGAGGTCATTCACTACCTTGAGACAATAAATAATGTTGGAACCAGCTCAAAACGCCTCCGCCGTCAATCGAGTTCAACGTCGAACAGAACTGTTGAGTCAACTGTTGGTTGTTGTTGACGTCGTTGTGGTAACGTTGCAGCGACATAGTCTGAAGCCAGACTTTTGTATGCACAGCAAATACCTAAAATACTACCCGGTCCATTGAACAATGTGGACTCGATACGTGGCCAGGTAAATGTGGCACCAGTAGTAATCCGATTTCGCTGCGGTTTGTGTAAACATGTATTACCACCACAGAGAGCGGCACGGTTATTGTAGTCGTTTATAGTGATTTCCGATTTATCCAGAATTAGTGGAAATCTTGAAACAGGAAACTGTATTGGTGTGGTGTGCCATAACGATAGAGAATAGAGGTAGTTGATTAAAAAAATATATTTGACAGATGGACGACGTCAAACAGTAGCTACATCCGCATGCAAACGTCTAATAGGAACGTACTTAGTGCGCAGCAGGAAACTACCAACATTAGTTGTGAGAAGGACTCATTGGTTGTGTGATTTAAACATTTGGCAATAGTTTTCGAATATTATTTGACAAACACGTGTAGTATCACAATATAGAAAACGCCCTAACCGAAACCATCCGTTCTGTTACCCGGAATGAATGATACATAAGCAGGAAGTCCACCAAGTAAGTTTTACATCGCCCGATTCGTGGTGTGGTTTGTGGGACCACAGGTACGTTGAGGGTAGGGGCCTACTTGCGGGTAGCGATGCGTGTCTGACATCAGGGCCTATTACAGACAACAGCAGCTGTTTAGCATTGGATGTTGCATGTTTACAAATGTCAGTTGTGCGTTTGCCACATTCAAACTGCAAACAACAAAAACAAAGTAGGCCTACCTTAAAAAACAAGAACACGTACAACATCGTAACGAATGTTCGTTGGACAAAGAGAACAGTAAGGCGGTCATGTTAATATAAGTTACATATAAGTTACGTGAAGGCTGGCTTTTGTGTGAGTGACTTCGTGGACATCTAACAGAGGAATAATTGAAATCAATAACACAACGTTATTGATTGTAGGTCAGTCTAAGCAGGCGCTACTTGAATCATATTTCGATGTTTAACGCGAGAATGCAATCGTCGTAACGATCGGCCGTGCTTGTAGAGACTGGCGTGTGCGTCAACTACGAAGTGAGACGGAACGAGACCCGACTCGGTCTCTTCCGCTGCCCCATGCCCTTCGAGCCGGCCGAGCTACAGAGCTGCTGCGGGGAGAACTACGCCGAGTTCTGCTGCTATGACGACTCGGGCAGGTTGGTTATCACTTAGTCACGTCTACGTCATGTTACGTGTTGTCGTTGTTGTTGGTAGACACAACGCAGTCAGATTAGTGTCAACCCCCCTCAGTGGCCTTGGTTTGCTCATTTGTATGTTGCAATACTATGTGGATAGGATATGTGGAGTGCATAAGTTTTTACTTCTGAACTCTGATCGTCTGTCCCCACTGTGCATATTGCAAACAGTCCGCTCAACGGCTAATGCAAGAGTTGTCGGTGCGATCCGCGCTGAAATAGGCCTAGGTGAGCATACGCGAAAGTTATGTAGCAACAACAACGAGAGAACAACGTGCGTGCATGCATGCGTGCGTGCGGGTGCGAGCGAGCGAACGAGCGAGCGAACACAACGAAATTATAATTTGACCTTTATATAATAGAATAACTGCCAATTTATTTTAAATCCAGGAGTTTCACCAGCGATACATCACGCCTCCCGTGTCATGGGACATAGACGTTTTGAATATGTTTAATTACGTGCCCCCGGAAGATGTTTTCATTACCCCCCCCCCGTCTTCCGATGTCAACAGTAGAGACAGCGAAGATGCCAAAGTTTTGGAAGAGCATACACCTGGGAGTAATACTTGTAACCCGGGAGATACCCTACAAAGAGGAGATTCCCGGAAATTACGGGAGCGTTGGAACATATGTAATAATACATACGACTGACAGCAAATAACATAAAACAACACACACACACACACACACACACACACACACACACACACACACACACACACACACACACACACACACACACACACACACACACACACACACACACACACACACACACACACACACACACACACACACACACACACACACACACACACACACACACACACACACACACACACACACACACACACACACACACACACACACACACACACACACACACACACACACACACACACACACACACACAAACACACACACACACACACACACACACACACACACACACACACACACACACACACACACACACACACACACACACACACACACACAAACACAACACACAACAAAACAACACACACACACAACACAACACACACACACAACACAACACACACACACACACACACACACACACACAACGATATAATCTTAACCAATGACTTACACCTTTATTTCAGACGACGTAGCCAAATGTACGGTGCCCTGGTGCTCGGTGGTGTACTTGCCTTTGTCATCATACAAGCTGTCGCCTGCTGGTGTCTGTTGGGCAAACGTCACTCGTCCGTCAAGTCGACAGTTGACGGATAACCTTCACCGTATGAGAGCACGGCGGCGTCTACCGCAACTGTCACGTGATGTGTACAAATGGTGCAAAACATTACGATGCTCAACTACGTTGTGACAAATATTTGACATCTAAAGGCTGTTCAAACCCCTCAGGGAAAATGTCCACGTGAAAAAACGATAATGGGAAGCATGAGTGCCATTTGTGCTTCGTGTTTCAATGAAGCTGTTTTATTTCTGTAGAGGCAAATTTATTATTACATTTATTTAAGATGGAAATGTTAACTACCTGTTCGAATTTTTTTGCCCGAAATGTAGGGTCGACGGCAAAACATATTCCGGAAGAGAGAAATTGTATTACAGGAGTGACACTGCATTTATTATTATCATATCAATAAGTGTGTAGGTGAGTGAGCGTGTATTTATGTGTGTGTGTGTGTGTAATGTGTAATATTGTGTGTGTGTGTGTGTGTGTGTGCGTGCGTGCGTGCGTGCGTGCGTGCGTGGTGGTAGGATTATGTATGTTATTATATATATAATATATATATATATATATATATATATATATATATATATATATATATATATATATATATATATACTGTTTTAATGTTACATAAAATATATTACCGGTAATTAGTATTCATTTAGTAAGATTAAAGATTTACTAAGAAAATCTAGTAAAAAAACTTTATGTGCTATGGTATGACGTTGTTGTTCATATATTTAACTTAATCACCCTAGTAACGCTATGTAATGATGATAGACAAATATGATACACTGAAGCAGAACCATAAAACCCACAGACATAAATCTCCCGATCGCAAACACTACTAATTCCACCTATCGGATAAAACACTAGTCCTGGACACAAGTGTTGTTGCTGCTGGTTGCCGTGACGTAGTCCAATAGCCCACAACTGTAGGCATTGATGGTAAAACTTATGCATGACGTCTGCGCCCGCGGATTACACCAGTCTCAAAACCCGCTGTGTAAACATGTCACTTCCGCAAATACCTGTTACGTAACAGCCACAGATCGGATGAATTGAAGTTAATTGTATAGGTCATCGTACATAGGGCCTAAATAGTAAAAGAAACAGTTTATACACATTTTGCGTTTGGATAATCAAGGAAGGCCTGCACTAGGACCCAGGACCTCTGTCGTATACAGGCCTTCCTATAGATATAGATCCATAACGAATATAATACAGTTGCAATTTGTATTAGAGATATGGATAGTATTGGATACGTTCCCGGGAAGGGTGTTTCCGTGAGACGACTGTGTGAGGAAAGACAGGTTACAATCGACGTGAACGCGAGCTGGAAGCATGTGTGTGCGTGTGTGGTATCTTGTAGTGTGGGTGCATGACGCAAGGTATGGTTACTGTGAATTGACGTGAACGCGAGCTGGAAGCATGTGTGTGCGTCGTGGTATCTTGTAGTGTGGATGCATGACGCAAGGTATGGTTACTGTGAATCGACGTGAACGCGAGCTGGAAGCATTTGTGTGCGTCGTGATATCTTGTAGTGTGGGTGCATGACGCAAGGTATGGTTACTGTGAATTGACGTGAACGCGAGCTGGAAGCATGTGTGTGCGTGTGTGATATCTTGTAGTGTGGGTGCATGACGCAAGGTATGGTTACTGTGAATTGACGTGAACGCGAGCTGGAAGCATTTGTGTGCGTCGTGGTATCTTGTAGTGTGGGTGCATGACGCAAGGTATGGTTACTGTGAATTGACGTGAACGCGAGCTGGAAGCATTTGTGTGCGTCGTGATATCTTGTAGTGTGGGTGCATGACGCAAGGTATGGTTACTGTGAATTGACGTGAACGCGAGCTGGAAGCATTTGTGTGCGTCGTGGTATCTTGTAGTGTGGGTGCATGACGCAAGGTATGGTTACTGTGAATTGACGTGAACGCGAGCTGGAAGCATGTGTGTGCGTGTGTGGTATCTTGTAGTGTGGGGTGCATGACGCAAGGTATGGTTACTGTGAATTGACGTGAACGCGAGCTGGAAGCATTTCTGTGCGTCGTGGTATCTTGTAGTGTGGGGTGCATGACGCAAGGTATGGTTACTGTGAATTGACGTGAACGCGAGCTGGAAGCATGTGTGTGCGTGTGTGGTATCTTGTAGTGTGGGTGCATGACGCAAGGTATGGTTACTGTGAATTGACGTGAACGCGAGCTGGAAGCATTTGTGTGCGTCGTGGTATCTTGTAGTGTGGGTGCATGACGCAAGGTATGGTTACTGTGAATCGACGTGAACGCGAGCTGGAAGCATTTGTGTGCGTCGTGGTATCTTGTAGTGTGGGTGCATGACGCAAGGTATGGTTACTGTGAATTGACGTGAACGCGAGCTGGAAGCATTTCTGTGCGTCGTGATATCTTGTAGTGTGGGGTGCATGACGCAAGGTATGGTTACTGTGAATTGACGTGAACGCGAGCTGGAAGCATGTGTGTGCGTGTGTGGTATCTTGTAGTGTGGGGTGCATGACGCAAGGTATGGTTACTGTGAATTGACGTGAACGCGAGCTGGAAGCATGTGTGTGCGTCGTGGTATCTTGTAGTGTGGATGCATGACGCAAGGTATGGTTACTGTGAATTTGACGTGAACGCGAGCTGGAAGCATGTGTGTGCGTCGTGGTATCTTGTAGTGTGGATGCATGACGCAAGGTATGGTTACTGTGAATTGATGTGAACGCGAGCTGGAAGCATGTGTGTGCGTCGTGGTATCTTGTAGTGTGGATGCATGACGCAAGGTATGGTTACTGTGAATTGATGTGAACGCGAGCTGGAAGCATTTGTGTGCGTCGTGATATCTTGTAGTGTGGGTGCATGACGCAAGGTATGGTTACTGTGAATTGACGTGAACGCGAGCTGGAAGCATTTGTGTGCGTCGTGGTATCTTGTAGTGTGGATGCATGACGCAAGGTATGGTTACTGTGAATTGACGTGAACGCGAGCTGGAAGCATGTGTGTGCGTGTGTGGTATCTTGTAGTGTGGGTGCATGACGCAAGGTATGGTTACTGTGAATTGACGTGAACGCGAGCTGGAAGCATTTCTGTGCGTCGTGGTATCTTGTAGTGTGGGTGCATGACGCAAGGTATGGTTACTGTGAATTGACGTGAACGCGAGCTGGAAGCATTTGTGTGCGTCGTGGTATCTTGTAGTGTGGGTGCATGACGCAAGGTATGGTTACTGTGAATTGACGTGAACGCGAGCTGGAAGCATGTGTGTGCGTCGTGGTATCTTGTAGTGTGGGGTGCATGACGCAAGGTATGGTTACTGTGAATTGACGTGAACGCGAGCTGGAAGCATTTGTATGCGTCGTGATATCTTGTAGTGTGGGTGCATGACGCAATGTATGGTTACTGTGAATTGATGTGAACGCGAGCTGGAAGCATTTGTGTGCGTCGTGGTATCTTGTAGTGTGGGTGCATGACGCAATGTATGGTTACTGTGAATTGACGTGAACGCGAGCTGGAAGCATTTGTGCGTCGTGGTATCTTGTAGTGTGGGTGCATGACGCAATGTATGGTTACTGTGAATTGATGTGAACGCGAGCTGGAAGCATTTCTGTGCGTCGTGATATCTTGTAGTGTGGGTGCATGACGCAAGGTATGGTTACTGTGAATTGATGTGAACGCGAGCTGGAAGCATGTGTGTGCGTGTGTGGTATCTTGTAGTGTGGGTGCATGACGCAAGGTATGGTTACTGTGAATTGATGTGAACGCGAGCTGGAAGCATGTGTGTGCGTGTGTGGTATCTTGTAGTGTGGATGCATGACGCAAGGTATGGTTACTGTGAATTGACGTGAACGCGAGCTGGAAGCATTTCTGTGCGTCGTGGTATCTTGTAGTGTGGGTGCATGACGCAAGGTATGGTTACTGTGAATTGACGTGAACGCGAGCTGGAAGCATTTCTGTGCGTCGTGATATCTTGTAGTGTGGGTGCATGACGCAAGGTATGGTTACTGTGAATTGATGTGAACGCGAGCTGGAAGCATGTGTGTGCGTGTGTGGTATCTTGTAGTGTGGATGCATGACGCAAGGTATGGTTACTGTGAATTGATGTGAACGCGAGCTGGAAGCATGTGTGTGCGTGTGTGGTATCTTGTAGTGTGGATGCATGACGCAAGGTATGATTACTGTGAATCGACGTGAACGCGAGCTGGAAGCATGTGTGTGCGTGTGTGGTATCTTGTAGTGTGGGTGCATGACGCAAGGTATGGTTACTGTGAATTGACGTGAACGCGAGCTGGAAGCATTTGTGTGCGTCGTGGTATCTTGTAGTGTGGGTGCATGACGCAATGTATGGTTACTGTGAATTGACGTGAACGCGAGCTGGAAGCATTTGTGTGCGTCGTGATATCTTGTAGTGTGGGTGCATGACGCAATGTATGGTTACTGTGAATTGACGTGAACGCGAGCTGGAAGCATTTCTGTGCGTCGTGGTATCTTGTAGTGTGGGTGCATGACGCAAGGTATGGTTACTGTGAATTGACGTGAACGCGAGCTGGAAGCATGTGTGTGCGTGTGTGGTATCTTGTAGTGTGGGGTGCATGACGCAAGGTATGGTTACTGTGAATTGACGTGAACGCGAGCTGGAAGCATGTGTGTGCGTGTGTGGTATCTTGTAGTGTGGGGTGCATGACGCAAGGTATGGTTACTGTGAATTGACGTGAACGCGAGCTGGAAGCATGTGTGTGCGTCGTGGTATCTTGTAGTGTGGATGCATGACGCAAGGTATGGTTACTGTGAATTGATGTGAACGCGAGCTGGAAGCATGTGTGTGCGTCGTGGTATCTTGTAGTGTGGATGCATGACGCAAGGTATGGTTACTGTGAATTGATGTGAACGCGAGCTGGAAGCATGTGTGTGCGTCGTGGTATCTTGTAGTGTGGATGCATGACGCAAGGTATGGTTACTGTGAATTGACGTGAACGCGAGCTGGAAGCATGTGTGTGCGTCGATATCTTGTAGTGTGGGTGCATGACGCAAGGTATGGTTACTGTGAATTGACGTGAACGCGAGCTGGAAGCATGTGTGTGCGTGTGTGGTATCTTGTAGTGTGGGTGCATGACGCAAGGTATGGTTACTGTGAATCGACGTGAACGCGAGCTGGAAGCATGTGTGTGCGTGTGTGGTATCTTGTAGTGTGGGTGCATGACGCAAGGTATGGTTACTGTGAATTGACGTGAACGCGAGCTGGAAGCATGTGTGTGCGTGTGTGGTATCTTGTAGTGTGGGTGCATGACGCAAGGTATGGTTACTGTGAATTGACGTGAACGCGAGCTGGAAGCATTTGTGTGCGTCGTGGTATCTTGTAGTGTGGATGCATGACGCAAGGTATGGTTACTGTGAATTGACGTGAACGCGAGCTGGAAGCATGTGTGTGCGTGTGTGGTATCTTGTAGTGTGGGTGCATGACGCAAGGTATGGTTACTGTGAATTGACGTGAACGCGAGCTGGAAGCATTTCTGTGCGTCGTGGTATCTTGTAGTGTGGGTGCATGACGCAAGGTATGGTTACTGTGAATTGACGTGAACGCGAGCTGGAAGCATTTGTGTGCGTCGTGGTATCTTGTAGTGTGGGTGCATGACGCAAGGTATGGTTACTGTGAATTGACGTGAACGCGAGCTGGAAGCATGTGTGTGCGTCGTGGTATCTTGTAGTGTGGGGTGCATGACGCAAGGTATGATTACTGTGAATTGACGTGAACGCGAGCTGGAAGCATGTGTGTGCGTCGTGGTATCTTGTAGTGTGGGGTGCATGACGCAAGGTATGATTACTGTGAATCGACGTGAACGCGAGCTGGAAGCATGTGTGTGCGTCGTGGTATCTTGTAGTGTGGGGTGCATGACGCAAGGTATGGTTACTGTGAATTGACGTGAACGCGAGCTGGAAGCATTTGTATGCGTCGTGATATCTTGTAGTGTGGGTGCATGACGCAATGTATGGTTACTGTGAATTGATGTGAACGCGAGCTGGAAGCATGTGTGTGCGTCGTGGTATCTTGTAGTGTGGATGCATGACGCAAGGTATGGTTACTGTGAATTGACGTGAACGCGAGCTGGAAGCATGTGTGTGCGTGTGTGGTATCTTGTAGTGTGGGTGCATGACGCAAGGTATGGTTACTGTGAATTGACGTGAACGCGAGCTGGAAGCATTTCTGTGCGTCGTGGTATCTTGTAGTGTGGGTGCATGACGCAAGGTATGGTTACTGTGAATTGACGTGAACGCGAGCTGGAAGCATTTGTGTGCGTCGTGGTATCTTGTAGTGTGGGTGCATGACGCAAGGTATGGTTACTGTGAATTGACGTGAACGCGAGCTGGAAGCATGTGTGTGCGTCGTGGTATCTTGTAGTGTGGGGTGCATGACGCAAGGTATGGTTACTGTGAATTGACGTGAACGCGAGCTGGAAGCATGTGTGTGCGTCGTGGTATCTTGTAGTGTGGGGTGCATGACGCAAGGTATGATTACTGTGAATCGACGTGAACGCGAGCTGGAAGCATGTGTGTGCGTCGTGGTATCTTGTAGTGTGGGGTGCATGACGCAAGGTATGGTTACTGTGAATTGACGTGAACGCGAGCTGGAAGCATTTGTATGCGTCGTGATATCTTGTAGTGTGGGTGCATGACGCAATGTATGGTTACTGTGAATTGATGTGAACGCGAGCTGGAAGCATTTGTGTGCGTCGTGGTATCTTGTAGTGTGGGTGCATGACGCAATGTATGGTTACTGTGAATTGATGTGAACGCGAGCTGGAAGCATGTGTGTGCGTCGTGGTATCTTGTAGTGTGGATGCATGACGCAAGGTATGGTTACTGTGAATTGATGTGAACGCGAGCTGGAAGCATGTGTGTGCGTCGTGGTATCTTGTAGTGTGGATGCATGACGCAAGGTATGGTTACTGTGAATTGATGTGAACGCGAGCTGGAAGCATGTGTGTGCGTGTGATATCTTGTAGTGTGGGTGCATGACGCAAGGTATGGTTACTGTGAATTGACGTGAACGCGAGCTGGAAGCATGTGTGTGCGTGTGTGGTATCTTGTAGTGTGGGTGCATGACGCAAGGTATGGTTACTGTGAATCGACGTGAACGCGAGCTGGAAGCATTTCTGTGCGTCGTGGTATCTTGTAGTGTGGGTGCATGACGCAAGGTATGGTTACTGTGAATTGACGTGAACGCGAGCTGGAAGCATTTGTGTGCGTCGTGGTATCTTGTAGTGTGGGTGCATGACGCAAGGTATGGTTACTGTGAATTGACGTGAACGCGAGCTGGAAGCATGTGTGTGCGTCGTGGTATCTTGTAGTGTGGGGTGCATGACGCAAGGTATGGTTACTGTGAATTGACGTGAACGCGAGCTGGAAGCATGTGTGTGCGTCGTGGTATCTTGTAGTGTGGGTGCATGACGCAAGGTATGATTACTGTGAATCGACGTGAACGCGAGCTGGAAGCATGTGTGTGCGTCGTGGTATCTTGTAGTGTGGGTGCATGACGCAATGTATGGTTACTGTGAATTGACGTGAACGCGAGCTGGAAGCATTTGTATGCGTCGTGATATCTTGTAGTGTGGGTGCATGACGCAATGTATGGTTACTGTGAATTGATGTGAACGCGAGCTGGAAGCATTTGTGTGCGTCGTGGTATCTTGTAGTGTGGGTGCATGACGCAATGTATGGTTACTGTGAATTGATGTGAACGCGAGCTGGAAGCATGTGTGTGCGTCGTGGTATCTTGTAGTGTGGATGCATGACGCAAGGTATGGTTACTGTGAATTGATGTGAACGCGAGCTGGAAGCATGTGTGTGCGTCGTGGTATCTTGTAGTGTGGATGCATGACGCAAGGTATGGTTACTGTGAATTGATGTGAACGCGAGCTGGAAGCATGTGTGTGCGTCGTGGTATCTTGTAGTGTGGGTGCATGACGCAAGGTATGGTTACTGTGAATTGACGTGAACGCGAGCTGGAAGCATGTGTGTGCGTGTGTGGTATCTTGTAGTGTGGGTGCATGACGCAAGGTATGGTTACTGTGAATCGACGTGAACGCGAGCTGGAAGCATGTGTGTGCGTGTGTGGTATCTTGTAGTGTGGGTGCATGACGCAAGGTATGGTTACTGTGAATTGACGTGAACGCGAGCTGGAAGCATGTGTGTGCGTGTGTGGTATCTTGTAGTGTGGGTGCATGACGCAAGGTATGGTTACTGTGAATTGACGTGAACGCGAGCTGGAAGCATTTGTGTGCGTCGTGGTATCTTGTAGTGTGGATGCATGACGCAAGGTATGGTTACTGTGAATTGACGTGAACGCGAGCTGGAAGCATGTGTGTGCGTGTGTGGTATCTTGTAGTGTGGGTGCATGACGCAAGGTATGGTTACTGTGAATTGACGTGAACGCGAGCTGGAAGCATTTCTGTGCGTCGTGGTATCTTGTAGTGTGGGTGCATGACGCAAGGTATGGTTACTGTGAATTGACGTGAACGCGAGCTGGAAGCATGTGTGTGCGTGTGTGGTATCTTGTAGTGTGGGTGCATGACGCAAGGTATGGTTACTGTGAATTGACGTGAACGCGAGCTGGAAGCATTTGTGTGCGTCGTGGTATCTTGTAGTGTGGATGCATGACGCAAGGTATGGTTACTGTGAATTGACGTGAACGCGAGCTGGAAGCATGTGTGTGCGTGTGTGGTATCTTGTAGTGTGGGTGCATGACGCAAGGTATGGTTACTGTGAATTGACGTGAACGCGAGCTGGAAGCATTTCTGTGCGTCGTGGTATCTTGTAGTGTGGGTGCATGACGCAAGGTATGGTTACTGTGAATTGACGTGAACGCGAGCTGGAAGCATGTGTGTGCGTCGTGGTATCTTGTAGTGTGGGGTGCATGACGCAAGGTATGATTACTGTGAATTGACGTGAACGCGAGCTGGAAGCATGTGTGTGCGTCGTGGTATCTTGTAGTGTGGGGTGCATGACGCAAGGTATGATTACTGTGAATCGACGTGAACGCGAGCTGGAAGCATGTGTGTGCGTCGTGGTATCTTGTAGTGTGGGTGCATGACGCAAGGTATGGTTACTGTGAATTGACGTGAACGCGAGCTGGAAGCATTTGTATGCGTCGTGATATCTTGTAGTGTGGGTGCATGACGCAATGTATGGTTACTGTGAATTGATGTGAACGCGAGCTGGAAGCATTTGTGTGCGTCGTGGTATCTTGTAGTGTGGGTGCATGACGCAATGTATGGTTACTGTGAATTGATGTGAACGCGAGCTGGAAGCATTTGTGTGCGTCGTGGTATCTTGTAGTGTGGGTGCATGACGCAAGGTATGGTTACTGTGAATTGATGTGAACGCGAGCTGGAAGCATTTCTGTGCGTCGTGATATCTTGTAGTGTGGGTGCATGACGCAAGGTATGGTTACTGTGAATTGATGTGAACGCGAGCTGGAAGCATGTGTGTGCGTGTGTGGTATCTTGTAGTGTGGATGCATGACGCAAGGTATGGTTACTGTGAATTGACGTGAACGCGAGCTGGAAGCATTTCTGTGCGTCGTGGTATCTTGTAGTGTGGGTGCATGACGCAAGGTATGGTTACTGTGAATTGACGTGAACGCGAGCTGGAAGCATTTCTGTGCGTCGTGATATCTTGTAGTGTGGGTGCATGACGCAAGGTATGGTTACTGTGAATTGATGTGAACGCGAGCTGGAAGCATGTGTATGCGTGTGTGGTATCTTGTAGTGTGGATGCATGACGCAAGGTATGGTTACTGTGAATTGATGTGAACGCGAGCTGGAAGCATGTGTGTGCGTGTGTGGTATCTTGTAGTGTGGATGCATGACGCAAGGTATGGTTACTGTGAATCGACGTGAACGCGAGCTGGAAGCATTTCTGTGCGTCGTGGTATCTTGTAGTGTGGGTGCATGACGCAAGGTATGGTTACTGTGAATTGATGTGAACGCGAGCTGGAAGCATGTGTGTGCGTGTGTGGTATCTTGTAGTGTGGGTGCATGACGCAAGGTATGGTTACTGTGAATCGACGTGAACGCGAGCTGGAAGCATGTGTGTGCGTGTGTGGTATCTTGTAGTGTGGGTGCATGACGCAAGGTATGGTTACTGTGAATTGACGTGAACGCGAGCTGGAAGCATGTGTGTGCGTGTGTGGTATCTTGTAGTGTGGGTGCATGACGCAATGTATGGTTACTGTGAATCGACGTGAACGCGAGCTGGAAGCATTTCTGTGCGTCGTGATATCTTGTAGTGTGGGTGCATGACGCAATGTATGGTTACTGTGAATTGACGTGAACGCGAGCTGGAAGCATGTGTGTGCGTGTGTGGTATCTTGTAGTGTGGGTGCATGACGCAAGGTATGATTACTGTGAATCGACGTGAACGCGAGCTGGAAGCATTTCTGTGCGTCGTGATATCTTGTAGTGTGGGTGCATGACGCAATGTATGGTTACTGTGAATTGACGTGAACGCGAGCTGGAAGCATTTCTGTGCGTCGTGGTATCTTGTAGTGTGGGGTGCATGACGCAAGGTATGGTTACTGTGAATTGACGTGAACGCGAGCTGGAAGCATTTCTGTGCGTCGTGGTATCTTGTAGTGTGGGTGCATGACGCAATGTATGGTTACTGTGAATCGACGTGAACGCGAGCTGGAAGCATTTCTGTGCGTCGTGATATCTTGTAGTGTGGGTGCATGACGCAATGTATGGTTACTGTGAATCGACGTGAACGCGAGCTGGAAGCATTTCTGTGCGTCGTGGTATCTTGTAGTTTGGGTGCATGACGCAAGGTATGGTTACTGTGAATCGACGTGAACGCGAGCTGGAAGCATTTCTGTGCGTCGTGATATCTTGTAGTGTGGGTGCATGACGCAATGTATGGTTACTGTGAATCGACGTGAACGCGAGCTGGAAGCATTTCTGTGCGTCGTGGTATCTTGTAGTGTGGGTGCATGACGCAAGGTATGGTTACTGTGAATTGACGTGAACGCGAGCTGGAAGCATGTGTGTGCGTCGTGGTATCTTGTAGTGTGGGTGCATGACGCAAGGTATGGTTACTGTGAATTGACGTGAACGCGAGCTGGAAGCATTTCTGTGCGTCGTGGTATCTTGTAGTTTGGGTGCATGACGCAAGGTATGATTACTGTGAATCGACGTGAACGCGAGCTGGAAGCATTTCTGTGCGTCGTGGTATCTTGTAGTGTGGGTGCATGACGCAAGGTATGGTTACTGTGAATTGACGTGAACGCGAGCTGGAAGCATGTGTGTGCGTGTGTGGTATCTTGTAGTTTGGGTGCATGACGCAAGGTATGATTACTGTGAATCGACGTGAACGCGAGCTGGAAGCATTTCTGTGCGTCGTGGTATCTTGTAGTGTGGGTGCATGACGCAAGGTATGGTTACTGTGAATCGACGTGAACGCGAGCTGGAAGCATGTGTGTGCGTGTGTGGTATCTTGTAGTGTGGGTGCATGACGCAAGGTATGGTTACTGTGAATTGACGTGAACGCGAGCTGGAAGCATGTGTGTGCGTCGTGGTATCTTGTAGTGTGGGTGCATGACGCAAGGTATGGTTACTGTGAATCGACGTGAACGCGAGCTGGAAGCATTTCTGTGCGTCGTGGTATCTTGTAGTGTGGGTGCATGACGCAAGGTATGGTTACTGTGAATCGACGTGAACGCGAGCTGGAAGCATTTCTGTGCGTCGTGGTATCTTGTAGTGTGGGTGCATGACGCAAGGTATGGTTACTGTGAATCGACGTGAACGCGAGCTGGAAGCATGTGTGTGCGTGTGTGGTATCTTGTAGTGTGGGTGCATGACGCAAGGTGTGGTTACTGTGAATCGACGTGAACGCGAGCTGGAAGCATTTCTGTGCGTCGTGGTATCTTGTAGTTTGGGTGCATGACGCAAGGTATGGTTACTGTAATTCGACGTGAACGCGAGCTGGAAGCATTTCTGTGCGTCGTGATATCTTGTAGTGTGGGTGCATGACGCAATGTATGGTTACTGTGAATCGACGTGAACGCGAGCTGGAAGCATTTCTGTGCGTCGTGATATCTTGTAGTGTGGGTGCATGACGCAATGTATGGTTACTGTGAATCGACGTGAACGCGAGCTGGAAGCATTTCTGTGCGTCGTGATATCTTGTAGTGTGGGTGCATGACGCAATGTATGGTTACTGTGAATCGACGTGAACGCGAGCTGGAAGCATTTCTGTGCGTCGTGATATCTTGTAGTGTGGGTGCATGACGCAATGTATGGTTACTGTGAATCGACGTGAACGCGAGCTGGAAGCATTTCTGTGCGTCGTGATATCTTGTAGTGTGGGTGCATGACGCAATGTATGGTTACTGTGAATCGACGTGAACGCGAGCTGGAAGCATTTCTGTGCGTCGTGGTATCTTGTAGTTTGGGTGCATGACGCAAGGTATGATTACTGTGAATCGACGTGAACGCGAGCTGGAAGCATTTGTGTGCGTCGTGGTATCTTGTAGTTTGGGTGCATGACGCAAGGTATGATTACTGTGAATCGACGTGAACGCGAGCTGGAAGCATTTCTGTGCGTCGTGGTATCTTGTAGTGTGGATGCATGACGCAAGGTATGGTTACTGTGAATCGACGTGAACGCGAGCTGGAAGCATTTCTGTGCGTCGTGGTATCTTGTAGTGTGGGTGCATGACGCAAGGTATGGTTACTGTGAATCGACGTGAACGCGAGCTGGAAGCATTTCTGTGCGTCGTGGTATCTTGTAGTGTGGGTGCATGACGCAAGGTATGGTTACTGTGAATTGATGTGCACTGCATGGCAATGAAACGCATGGGTACGAAATGCAGAGACTCGGTTAAAACCAACAACAATCTCACACACACCAAACAATACGATATAAATATTGTCAAAAGCACGGATACATTCTATGCTAAAAGAGTAAGTTAATCTTTGAAGCCAACTAAAGCTACATAAGTTCAGTCGTGCCCGCCACCTTGTTGACACAACTCTGTGCGTCTACACAGAAACAAAGTCGATTTGAAATGTGCTATCCTAGCGGCAACAGTTCACAATTCTCTGGCCTCACGAATGCAGGTGGCGTCTTGTGAACTCGCTGTTACAAGCTTCTGTTAAGTGTTTTCAGAAAACATTAATTTGCATGTTACACGACTAAATGTAGGCATTGCATATATACACTAACAAGTAAACACCGTTGGTTGCAATAAACACATCGGTAAATATAAATATATAAATAAAACAGTTTCTTTGATTATAATATCAACGGCTCTGTTCGGAAGATTCGCGGACGGTCGTCATCATGTTGGGCTATACACTTGCCTATAGGTGATCTGTCTGTGTACTAACTGTACGATCGATCACCAACTCCAAATAAATGAATGTGTCAGGACCAATGGGAAACCGGTCCGTGTACCATCCGTTAGTCGATAAACAACTGCGCTGCAATTGGCTAAATGTTGAAAAACCAAATAAGATATCGGTGCATAAATCGTCCAGCAACTCTGTATCACCGACCGTACACGGACCATTGAGAAATGTCCGTGTACATTGTACCACACATTCATCGTTCAGCAACTCCAATTGGCAGTCGGTAGGGACACCAAAAGGAAGCTCATGCGACATCGCCGAGGAAATAGTTCTCGACGAAGTAGAGTTCGTTCGTCAATGTAAAGTTGAAGTATTCGACGATGCACATGGCGCTGAAGTCTCGCACGTCGAACGAGACTGTGTCGTTGTCGCTGTGGAGCCGTGGGGCGGGGGACGTCGTCTTCTTGTAGTAGTAGATGCCGCTGTATGTGAACGGCTCGTCCGAGAAGATCGTGAAGACGCCTGCGTCGAGGGCCACCACGTCATCCAGCGGGATCTCGCGCACCGGCGAGTCACATGACACCTGCGGACGGCAGAACGAGATTGCAAACCTCGGATTTAATATCCCAGACGGCAAGTGGAGAAAGACACCTTTTTGTTTACCGGTAGTCCAACATGTGATGATTCATATTTCGCCGAGTGAACGCAGCATACATGTTTGCTGGTACTACGCGAGGTCATACTAAATACACCTAACGACGTCCAGCTTAACTGGACACCTTTACACAAAAGGGAATAGTTTACGTTAAACGTGAATAACAAGTTTCCATTGACAGATACGTTGTAGCCTTACATCAAGAGCTGACTGGTCGGGACTGGACACTAAAGACAAACCCCTACCTCCAGTTTCCGAATGCCATCCTG